>JAOXNG010000003.1:14204264-14217748 GCA_028566535.1 Scolopax minor
GGCAACTGATAGGGTTCCTTTGTCACTAGTTCAGAGAGGAATCAGCAGGAAGTTTTGCAGGGGGTATGTGGGGACATGGAGACTTCTCCAGGACTCCTCCACCAGTGAGGCCCCCAAACCTGCCTCCTGCAGGAATTAAGGGCCATCACCAGTCTTACTGCTTTCTACTCCACATACAAGGTACAATTCTTTAACATGACATCTCTGCATCAGTGCAGAGTGCTATTTAAGAAAAATTCTCAATCTACACTAACAAGAAAAAAGCAAATAAAAAAGCCTTTTACTGCACAGACTATTCCTTCTCTGGGGAGAAATGGAGAGAAGCAGCAAGCCATACATGCAATTCTTAGCTACACTGCTTAACATGATAATGGAAGGCTATCAGTCACTAAATGGAGCAAAGATTTTAGTAAAAGAATGGAGTTTAAACTTACTTTTACGTACAGAATACTTGTGTTCATTTCTGGTCAAAAAGGCACTTTTTTGTGAGTACTTTGATTTTTTTACCACTATTTTAAACCTACTTTCTCTTTTCTTCTTTTTTTTTTCTTTTTAGCAGAATAAGCACGTAAGTCAAAATAAATATCTGAGTCTGCTTATGACACAGTGCAAATGGCTTCTCTTCCCCACTGCATGCCCCAAATGGTGATACCAGAATGCTATGTGATACCTAAGGTGAAGCAAGGAAAAGTAAAACATTGACTAATCCCAATAACTCCTGCCTTTTAATGCTCAGCTGAATTCTCTGTAGAGGATACTTGTCTTGATGACTATAACTTACCTCTTCTCGATGTTCTTCTCCAGAGCGCTGAATATACCACCTAATAGAGGCTTGCTGGGACTTAGGAATACATTCCAGAAACGTTGAATTAAATTCAATGCCAAAAATCACCTTTTCATCAGCAGTTTCATGACTAATGCCTGGAAAGCAAACATGGTACAGGAGATTAACCCTGACCTGGTATTTAAAGCAATGGGAAAATAGCCTGATTCAGAACAGATGCTATAAGAGCGAGTGAATTATAAAAAAAAGCAAAAGGGAACTTAACTTTTAGCTTAAACTATAACTATAAGGATTTAGAGACGGCTGCTAACCTTCCTTCAGTGCAACTGGTTTTTAAAGAGGTCAATAAACTCTGTATCATGAGCTCGCTTCATTTTAAAGTTGAGGCTTTCACATTTGAGGATTTTAAAATCTGACCCGTATTTTTTCCTCTAAGTAACACAACTACTAAACCTGAGGCAAAGCTGCTGAAGGTAGATTGCATGGTCTGGTTTGTTCATTGCAAACACTTTAAAGGAGTCACAGGGCTACAGTAAACTGAAGTTTACCTTCCTTCAGTACAATTTGAAATGCTCTGTAGTATGTTTTAGACCAAATAATGAAGGAGCCATGAGCAGATCTAGGGCCCTTTCTTGGGCTTCTGTAAACGTGAGCAAGTAGTTTCTAATCTCTACATCTGCATTTCCTTTTCTAATCTCTTATCTGTGTCTTATCTGCATTACCCTCAGAGTGAAGCTCTCCCTTATACCCTGCCAATAATAGAAAAAAGGTGAAAGCAGTGGTGTCTCCTAAATCAAAAGTTAGCTCAATAACAAAATGAATACAATATTGGGTTGTTTTTTCAATATAATAAGTACCTATATGAGATCTATAGAAATTCAAGCTCTCCACATTAAATGCTTTTTCTTTTATTTCACTGTGCCACTGAGATTTCAGTACAGCCAAACAACTTCACGCAGCCAATGAAGTCTCTGGGAGGGAATCTCACACAGTGGAACACTGAATTTAAATGGGTTTTGGGGCCATAATGTTATTAATTATTGCAAATGGCATAAATAAGCCAAGAGCCTGGAGTAGCACAGGTCAGCTTCCTGGTTTTATGGCACACAGGGGTCATCCCCAGCCGGATAAAATTTCTGTTGGTGGTGTTACATCAGGGCAAAGGATTAATACCAGTTTCTGTGTTAAGTTGTTTTACATTTGTTGAGTAAAGCCAACTCTTCCAGTATCTCTTCGTTCTTCCAGGAAAATGTGACATTGTCAGCCTTTCTGCTAGGGTTTCTATAACCTTGAGCTTTGCACAGTCTCAGATACTGCTTTTTGCAGAGCCATGGTAAGCAGCAGGTGGGGAAATTCTGGCCATTTGGGAATGAGTTTTGTCATTGACTTTAATGGAAAAGAGATTTTACCCTGACTTTTTAACTATGTCTTCAAGCACATATGTATAATCAGAGCCCTCTATATTGTGCAACAGACTTAAGTGTTTGATCTTGTGGCAAGCAGCTCTGATTTCTGCAGTGACTCACGCCGAGATCTGTGGCAGGCAACCAGCACCGCAGCGGCATGAAAATAACCAGAGATCAATGGAAAGTGGTGGCTCATCCCAAATCAAATGTTCAGCCCAGCAATACAATCAATACTGTTTTGACTGGACCGTTCCTTTTAATAAGTGGCTAGGAGAGCCCCAGACAAACCCATGCTTGCTTTTGAATGCTTTTCATTTAGTTTACGCTGCCGCAGAGATTGCCGCGCAACCGCAGGATTGCATACTGACAGTGCTCCCTGTGAGAGAAGTGCTGCAGTTGCCAAAGGAGCAAGCCAGACCCTTTGGCATCTGAAAAGAGGGTGTGGGAAAAGGAGGGGGGAGCCGATGGGGAGCTGGTGGGGGGAGAGGCTCTTGTTAATAACAGGAGTATTTAAGTAGCTGCGGAGAGGGGAAGGGGGTGGTTTGGCAGCTGGAGCCGGGCTTTGGGACTTGTGTCAAGTGCATAGGGTGGAAGATGATATATTCCCCATTCACCCCTGGGGGTTTCCTCATGGGATTATCTCCCCTGTTTCTGGATGAACGGAGGCCTTGGTAGCTGCTTGTAGGGAGGTGTGATGATTTTGTGTCACAGGTACATTTTCCTCCCCTGGTTGAGTGTTGGGGAGCATCGCCTGTAAAAGGTGTGAGGGTACTGTCCCATACTGGCTGCCTCTTATTAGCCCCAGCTCCCCAAATTTAACTGTGGGAGGCGTAATGTATATGAAGTGTGGGAAAGGCAACTGGGGCATTTCTTCTGTCATGTCACACCTGAGTCTGGTAAACATCTAGGTTTTCTCCCAGCTCCATTCAGTGAGAACCTGAGGTCATCAGAAAAATCAGGTCAGCCCCAAAGCACCCCAGGGAAGATGAAATAGCTGTGTATCATGTCAGAATTTCCATTTTTCTGGCAGTTAATTGAAGCAAAAAGGCTGTAATTATTCTGAGATTACAGAAGTGGCAAAACAAGAAGCAGATGCCTTGTCTGCTGTGGAGCCTTCCCCAAAGCTGCCCCTCCTCGGGTCTACTCAGACGCCCCTTTTGCTTTTGATTTCCTTAATTTGAACTTGTGAAACACGACAGCCACGGGCTGCTGGCTGCATAGTACTGGAGAAGAGTGGGGACCTTGGTCCAACATCGATGGGCATCATAACAAGCAACAGAGGGAGCAGCATGTGGCCGGGCATTTCCCTCGACCCCTTTTGGGGACGTGTCGTAGCCCAGGTTGGTGGTCAAACTGTTGAGTGAGACTTGACTCACAACAAACAGCACAGCAAGAGCTGGCGGTTTCTTATTTGGGAGAGAAGGAAAAATTAAGTCAGCTGCTAAGGACAAAACCAGTAAATGGCAAAGAAACGTGGAGATTAAATGAGCTGTGAAATACCGGTGGTTTGCTCTTTGGGCTAGTTGAATGAAGTAAGTTAGTTGGGGTTTTCCTTCTTGTAAACACTTACTGATCATAACAAATAAAACTTGTAAACATAATACAACTGTTAAGCTTCATTAAATTTGCAGCAGACAATTAATTTTTTTCAAGGCAATTCAAAGGGTCTTCTATAGTACTGATTCAGTTTAATTGAACATATTACCACAAGCAGACAATAAGAAATATATTGAAGATATCCATCTGGCTTGCACTGAAAACCTTGTGCATTTCGTTTTCTCTGCCTGTCACGGGCCTTACTAATTGCCTCATTTTGGCTGTTTTACAATCAGTGTGATTTAGCCATTAATGTGATAAAAGTCATCTTGGTGAAGAGCTTGATATTAAAAAGCATAGATCTCCAGCCTATCTCTCTTGCCAATTTTGGACTTATCTCTAGCACATTATTAGAGTTATATTTTTAAAAGCAGAAATACAAATATATTGACTCTTATGGAACAGCTTTTCCAGGTACTTTGCCTGCCTGGTTCTGATGTAAAGAGTGCCAGTTGGTCTGAAATATTCCTTCTGGATAATGGTAAATGCAGCAGATTCCCTTTCCACCACCACCTTCCCCCTCTGTGTCCCTCCAACCAACCTTCAGGCACATCACAGGTCTTAAAAGAGATAACCACACAGGTAAATAAGGAAGTCAAGGCAAGAACAAGTGGTTATCAATTATAAATATACCTGATTCAGCTCATAATGTGGATAAAAAAAGCTTTTTTAAGAAAAATTCAACCATTATAGATGTATACCCTGTAGAAGGAAAAAAGACCACAAGATTTCACATTTTTGTTCTGTCTTTTCATCTTAAGCCCACAACGTATTTCAGGGTCAGCATTATTGCAACCTGTCCTGTCATTAAAAAAAAAAAAAAAGATTTAGAATAATTCCTTAAAGAGTTCAGCACTTTAGTTTTAGGTATTTTCTTGTCCTCTCCCCCCACACAAAAAAAGCAAGAGGTTCAGGAGTTCTCAGTCATCAATAGGAGATGGGGTTGTTTAGCTCATCATTGAAGACCAAATCCATACATCAGCTGAAAGAGGAGATGACCTATAGGTTAAACATAGACTCTTAATGAGACAAAAGCAGGTTAATTAACACTTTTCATCAAATTGCTTCAATTTATTTTAACATGATCCGTTTCAGAAAGGTTAAAATATTTTTCCCCATATAGTTAAAATGAAGCCATAGATCAAAGACTTCTGATAGATATTTTAATCATAGTAAATGCAGTGTATTTCATTATATGTGGGTGTTTATGGATTTGATTCTATATAAAACATAAAAAACAAATTATTTTATCCAGTAGTTAATTTCCTAAGTGAAGACTAGGCAGACCTTGGTAACTGGAAATTACTGGGGATGGTTACAAATTCCTAAGAAAGAGAATGTTCAACTTAACGTTTTCTACCCATTTTTCGTAGCTGTTGCTGTGAGTAACTTTAGCCCTTGGAGAAGAGCAACTACAAGAAGTAGGAAAAGCTGAGGTCTGTATCGCCCCGTTATCAAAGCAGTACCATCCCACAGAGCCCCAGGAGTGTGCTCAAGAGAGTAAGTCACTTGGAGGCGGTGGAGCTGATGGACTTCTCCTGGTCCAGTAGCTCTGGTGGTTGCAGTTCCTGCTGGTGGCTCACATCTGGGCTACTTAAGGAGAAAGGAGTCCAACTGGGCTTGGATATAAGGGGCCATATCTCAGATTCTGCAGCTTTGTGTGTCTTGGTGGAGTTACCAGGCATTTCTGGCAGTGGAAGATCTGTCTTTTTTAGCTTTTAGTTTAACGCAACTGATTTGGTTTCTAGAACACTAAACGTGACAGTTGTACTGCTGTGGGATGTAAATCCCATGTCTGTTCTCTTTGCCTAAGATCTCACATTGTAAGTCTACCAACATGCTGAGTCTGATCTTCATCCCAAAGGAGGATGCAGCTGATCCTTTTCCAAAACATGCAGTGGGATGAACTTCCAGACATGAGTTTCATGGGAATCCCACAAATCTTGAGTTATTGGGCCGTACTCTAAAAGAAAATAATACAACAGGGAAAACCGAGATCACTGTAGCAGAAGCTCCTGTTGAGGAAGATGGGAGCAAGTCTCCTGGAGCTGCATCTCTCCACATGACAGTAACTCCAGTCTCACTGCAGGTGGGAGTAGGGGAAATAATGATCTAAACATGAAATGCATTGAGAAAGCAACTGCCCATCTCCATTCCAAGGTGAAGATGAAGGAATCAGTGTGGGAGAATAAAGGGGGGAGGTGATAATGACTTTCTTATCCTTAAGAACTTTATATCCTTGAAAGTAGTGACTAAGAACAGACTGGCCTGAAGGCTGTGTTTTTAACATCAAAGATACGGAGGAAGTGTTTAGAGAGCACATTTTCTTTCGTAGGAGGAAAACGTGTAAGAATGTTGAAGAATCTGGAACAGTACTTGGGGAAATATCAGTCCTTTTGTGCATTTTCTCAGAAGCATTTTTGGAAGCAGCTTAGCGGGACCAAACTTCTGAGGTTTTGAGCTGTTTTGGCTTTTTCTCCCTGAGTCTAGCTGGATTGCAGAGGTTACTCAGAGTTGCTTATCAGATGATAATAGCCAAGTGGCACATGGATAAAGACAAGAAGTGATGGGTTTTGGCACATCAGAGAGTAACTAAAGTGCTGCTGAGTGATGTCAAGTTGGTGCTTGCAATATTAGGGACTCCTGGGATCTGATTTCCCCCTCTTCTAATACAGCTTAAGTAAGATTATGTGGAATCCCATCAAAGTTAATACGGAGAGTAGAGTCCCTTGTCTTAATCCTGAAACTGTGATGGCAGAGAGAATTTACTATCAGACACCACTGGATAGATGAGTTTTAGGTGTGCTGTATCACAGTGTTCAAGCCAGTCATTTGGGAATATGATATGAACATCATGTTCATGACACAAAACAGGTTGACTATGAAATTCAAAGAAATTTTCTCACTGAATTGACTTGCCATGGCTTGGGTTGGTTCCCTCTGTCTCTGTCACACACATACATTTGGAATACAAGTTTGCTTTCATTATGTTGGGTGTTTTTAAGTGTATAATGAAGAACTAGTGATGGAAGCTCTAGGTTTTCGTGTACACACATTGTGTACACACATTCACATTGTGAATACATCCAAGTAATAATCTTTATTAGAGTTTATTTAGAAAGTCAGCAGTATTTCATCAGTGAAAATTTTGGTTCCTCCCATGTCTAAGTGCACAGTAGAAAAGCTCTGTAAAAATCCAAGCCTGAATCCATTAGATCTGGTAACTAAATTGTTTGGTGCCATTGATGATGAGCATCATTCCCTGCAGCAGCCAGTCCTGAGTGGGAATGTTGAGGAGGAATATTGTGGACCCTGGGTGAGATAGTAGCACCAGTGTGCTGTAGTTCCTCCCCTTCTCTGGGTGTATCTTCACAAGTTGGATGTTGATTCTTGTTTTGCAATTATTTGCATAAGAACTTGTGGCTAATTTGAAGTAAAATGCCATGTAACAGCAGAAATGTCAGGGATACTTTTAATGATGCTCTGTGTTGAATATTTATTCACAAGAGTAGGAGCTGGAGATTTTGAGGAAGTTATAATGATGGGATGGTCTTTCAGGTTGTTAGTTTCATTATACGTGTGACCCTGCCTCCATTCTGCCCCTTCCCATAATGTCAGGGCTCAACCAATGAGACAGCAAAAGGTAGGATGTCCCTCAGAAGAATACTTTGCCTTCCTAGTGTGTCAGTCGTTAATTGGGACATAGAGACACAAGTCACTTCCCTGCAAGAGAGCACAGGACATGGAGACATCTTGCCCTCACCAGGAAACAAATTAGGTCTTTGTGGCCCAGAAATATTTTTTTTCCAAGGTTTGTTTTGTTGGTTCTGTTCTTACTGTTGCTCGATTTGTGAAATAGGTGTTTGGGCTTCAGTCTTGCCTGTGGCAGCGCGGAAATCTCAACAGGGTTGGTTTCAAGAAAATGTTCATCTTAAATAAAAGTATCCGCTGTTCACAACGGCATAAGACAAAACAGTTTATTATGAAGGTCAAAACAGTTTATTATGAAGGTCTTATTTCCATTTTCTGTGATTGTTCACATTTGGGTATAATTCCAAGTGTAACTGTTCCAACTGGTGTTGAAGAGGCTTTTTCCAGCACTGTGAGGCGCTGTCGGAGAGTGGCCATCTCCCTCTCATGCTCCTTCTCCCTCCACTCAGCTCTTTGGATACTCAATTCCAGAGATTTGTAGCAGAGTTTAAAAAACAGTTACTTCAATTTTGTTTTAAAATAATTTTTAATAGAAGAAAATTTTTTGTTACTTGTAACATCAATAATTTTTTCTAAGTTTTTAGTTTATTAAAAAAACTTTTTTTATTTGAGGTTCACCTTTTGAGCTGACCTGATAAGATTTTTTTGAAAACAAAGATAATTTTTTAAAAGTTATTTACATAATTGATTGCCCCACTTGCCTGCAGATTGTCATACCTCATCCTGCCCAATGGATAACAACTTTTTAATCATATCTTGTTGCACTAGAGAAATGCCCAGATTTCTTTTTAGTGTACACTGTAAATAGCTGGGGAATTTTAGATTTTTCTTTTGCGTGACAGAGTCATTTCTCTGTGGGAGCGATTTACAAGAAATTCTACTAATTATATTATAATTATAAAATGGTAGGAGCAGATGCTGCTTTAGAGAAATACTTGGGTTGAAGGCGTTCATGGGATGGATAAAGCAACCCACCCAGCAGATAAACCATTGGAATAGCAGCAGGAGATAGACACTCCATGGTGAAAACGGAGGTGATCATTCTTCCTACTGGTAGACACCCAGTGGGACACTCCCTGTGTTGTTCTTGAAGGTTTTATATTGAATTTTGTGTTCCAGTAGAGATTCAAACTCTAACAAACAAGTATATTTGGTACTTGCTAAAATTAGTGAATCTTGGTAGCCTGCTTTCTGTAAAAGATTTTTACAGAAATTTTTTTTGAGAAAATTTTTTTGAGATCTGCCAAGGGGTGGAGGGAGAAAGGGCAAAAAGGAATTATGTGTTAGAAACAAGGAAAGTTAGAGTAAGGGAGGAAGTCCTTGATTGCTCATTAGGGCTCAACAGCACAGACCCACCGAACCTGAGGGTTAACGTGCTGGAAGCAGCAGAGAACATGCTGAATCCAAATAGGTTTGTGTTTTAAAAGCAGGGTTAAGATGTGGTAAAACTACTAAATGGCAGGAGTTTGACTTTGGAATTGTCCCCGGTGCTTTTTTCATCTAATAATTCAGTAGGTTCCAGTTCTTTGCCTCCTTAACCAAGAAAGTCACAGTCAGAGGAAATCGATGAAAAAAGGTACCAAAGACAGAACTCTCTCGTTCTTTTGTGGACGAAAGAGTTTCCCCCATCCACACAGGGTAATCCCTCAGGAGACATTGGCCAAACCAAGTTAGCAGTGGAAATACTCAATATATTCTGCTGATGCATGGCATAGTGCTCCTAGTTTAAAACACAACTATTAGTTCTAATACGTGCTACATTTTGAAGTCAAAGTCAAAGTAAAGGCCTATGTAAAGTCTCTCCTGTCACTGTCCCTGAGACAGATCCTGCAGGGGCCAGGCAAGGAAGTTGGCAAAGCATGCAAAAAGTTGCTACGTGTTCTAATTTTCTTTTTAATTGCAGCAAGAATCTTTAGCCTCATCTCACTGACGTAAAATCTTAGATCCAGCACTGCTCTTATTCTGCAGCAAAGAGAAATTCTTGGGGAAAAAAACAAAGACAAAAACCCTAGAGCCAAATACCAAAGTGACTGCTGTGGCCTTGAGGCTTGACCAAGTGAAAGGGGAAGGAGGTGCTTCCTTTTGGCTGGTTTTATGATGCAGCCTAAAGGCAGTTGTGGGTCTGTATTTTTTCCTGCAGCACATGAGAGCCAAAATCACAATGTGAAGAAGACAGTGCCTGAATTAAATTGGGAACATCCCTGAACATGCACAGCCACACATGCACATAATAATGAGAATAAATTTACTTTAGGTTCTATAGGATGATACTTCTATAGCAAGTACGGTCTGATTATAATAGTAAAGTATTGAGTATTACTGAGAAATAATTGTGTTAATTTTGAAGACGAAGAGGTTTTGTGTCTTCCTGCAGATTACGTTGCTGTATAAAATGGTATTTATATAGAAACATGTAATACAGTGTTTATGTGGGGTTTACTGACAGTGGGTAAATATTTTGATACAGCAGTTTAGCACAGAGATTTATTTTCGCCAGTTAGTAGAATAATCTTAAATTTGCCTGGTTTCTTATTGATGTGATAGTGAAAACTTTCCCTGTTTTCAGAGGTATCAGTAGGTGCTTCCATCTGGTTCCCCTTAGTGGTATGAAGGGTGACACACTTGCATTCACACCAGGTACTGGGGAAGCTGAATGTGTCTTGGGCTGTGTGATAAATGGCCTGTACATCAAGACCTGCTTATCCCCAGACACTGGTGACACATGTGAGCCTTGATCTGGGTGACATTAAGGCTGGTTAAGCTGCAGCTCATTCGCCTGGAAGCTGGAAAGTCCAGCTAGTGATTTTCATGCTGTTCTGTTAAGTTTGACAGCTCAAGGGGCATCAGTTCCTAATGACTCTTAATTTGGGATTTATTCTTGCATGTCAACTAATTCCTAACATCTTGGTCCTGATGAGGAGGGTGTAGGTAACAGACATAGAACTCGGGTAGGAAAGACATAAGGCACACACTATACCATAAAAATGCAAAGACTGTGCCAGTCAACTTGATAGTTTTGCAGATTGAATGCCTGCATATCATCTGAATTCTGCTCTGCTTCTCTAGGAAACTTGTTTTATTTATGGCCATTACTGTTGAAAACATATTTAAAAGTCCCATAAGTCAATGGTCTGAGCAGCTGAAAGGGGCAAAATGCTTTTGGCCACCATGTCCCCAGGCTGCGCGGCAAACTGCCCAGCCTTATGGTGGCCCAATTACCTGTGGCTTGTCTTAGGAGGAGAACTGTGATTGATCCTGGAATGACTTGCAATTTATCAAAGATTAGATATGATTTCTCCTGTATCTGATTAACCTTCTCTGCAAGATGGCCATCATTTTTGCAATGACAGTAGATTATTCCGTACTTGAAAAGACGGATATCAGCTGGTTGCAATCAATAGCCCACAAAAGGTGACACCTTGAATTCACTGGGTTATCTGTAAAGTGTGTCACAAAGGGTTCAATCGTTTGTCAGATACACCGATTTCATTTAAGGCACCTCTGAAGCAAAGTGGCTTTTATTTTAGGCTGAAATGCAAAGAGATGGGGGAAGGGATGTTTGGGTTTTGTAGTGTAATCAGGCACGGTTACATGCTGCCATAAAGAGCAAGTACACATTTCTACGAGTGACAGATTTGATTGTCATTTCCAAACCCCCATTACGTATGATTTTCTTTGTCACAATTGTATGGAGAGAGTTTGATTTGATAAGATTGCATTGCACTAGGTAAAATGGAGGTTAAAATGAAGTATTGTGCCCTCTTGTTATTTAAGTAACACTCCCTGTACTCTCAGTGGAGTGGATATATTTTCATATATTTTGTCTTTGAATTTGCTATAATGGCACAGCCCTCCCCAGCATCCTTTGATGCAATTCCATTCTTAATGTGTTTTCAGATTTAAATTAACCTTCATTTATTATTCAGCCACACAAAGAAGGCGTATTTGAGTATGCAGAAATGCAATCCCTTGATTGACTGCTTGGTCCCTGTCTGGGAGATGGGAGGCATTAATTCCTGGGAGGGAGACTCTTACATCAAGTTTAGACAGTTTTCAATCTGCAGGAAGCTCTTTTTCAGTGCTGGTTTAAGAAATATGTTAATAATTGGTGCCTTGACTGCAATTCTGCTCTGAATGGAGCTAAAGAGGAGGCTGCTGTTCTTGAAAGGGAATCTTGGGCAGATGGATGGGCAGGTCACTGAGGAGCACAGTCATGAGGACCAACATCTAAACTCTCCTGCTAACAAACCCTTGCCCACACTAACACAAAACAGAACCTGCCAAAGAGAAAGGGGGTTGCATGACGTGCTGAAGCACCTATCTAAAAATAATTGCATCCCCCCGCACACCTCCCTGGTTCTGACACGGCAAGATTTAAGCCAAGTAAACTGCAAGATAAGGATCCTCTTTCAGGAAGGCAATTCTAGCGTGTCCTAAATGTCCAGCTCAACGGCGTGTGCTGCTGAATGGGAGTCTCTGCTCTTCCAGGAAATGTCAGATGTTCCACCTTCTTTTCCTTAATCCCTGTATCACTGCCTTCGTTGCCAAAGATCAGTGCTGCCTGATTGCGCGGAAAGATCTAGACCACTAACCACATATATTTCTAAAATCAGAGATGTCATTTTAGTCCCAGTCCTAAATTCCCTTTTCTAAACTGATGGTGTCCCTTTCGCTTTTAATAAGATTACATTTTATTAGGCTGAACTACCATAGTGCACACCAGAGGATACTGCAAGTGCTGCAGAATTTTCTGTTAAGAAATGTGCCTTGTAAATTAGTATGGAAAAGAAGAATTACGTTGGCATAAGAACCATGTGCCTGTTGTTGAAAGCGTGCGTGTGGCTCATCACAGCTACGTCTGTGATACTGTAAAGGCCAAATATTGTAAATGCTTAGCCTTTCCTCATTTCTTTCTAATCTTAATTTTGGCCATGCCTCATAAACAATCTAGAGACTGAGACAATCTATTAAGGTGCCTGTAGTTTGTCCTGCTAGTTCTTACTATGTGTTTAGTTGTTCACCGGTTACTAATCTCTTTAGTTCAGGGTCATGTTTTCCTCTCCTCAGCATTTCTCGTAGTGTTGGAAGGTGCCCAGAGCACCAAGAGCTCCCAGAAGTTTGGCGCGTTGAATCTCAGCTGCCTTTGACGTTATGGTCTTGGATAAATGTTTCATTCACTAATAGAAAAGAGAGAAACACGAGAGCACATTTGAGTATTTATATATTGGACTTTGATTCTTCGGTTGTTTGTAGAAAACAGATGATTCTATCTCTAAGATTGATTTTTATTATCTCCAGGCATGATTTGCCTCAAAATCAATACGATAATGTAAAATGTCATTGCAAATAGAGGACATTGATCTGCAGTGCATTTATTAACTCCCTCTGATCAAAAGCAAAATGAAGCCAGTTTCTATTCCAAAAAGAGAAGAAGTGAGTCCCAAATACTCAAGTTACAGTTTATCTACAAGAAAAAACTATTTTAAAATCTTGTACATGAGATGGCTGATGCCGATAGGCAAAATATGTAGGTAGATCTTTAACATTGCAACAGTTACTGGCTGTTGAAGAGAATTAGGTAATTAGATGGTTAATCAAACTCGAAACGACTGCTTATCTGCCTAGGTCCGAGTAAGGAATATCAGCCATGTGAGCAGAAATTCAGCCCCAGGAAAAGCAGTGTTTTCCTGTTCTGTTTTCCCTCGCGCCGGATGCTGCCGCCTGCGCTTGGCACCGCTCGCCTTTGTCTTTGCTGCTCGTTTGAAGCATCTGGTAATTGGACATCAACTCTTGCACTTGAGCATTCATGCTTGAACCTGAAATTACCTTGTCATCCACACTGGCTCTCACTAAGCAGCGAACAGATGCCCTGGCGTGCTCCTGTCACGGAACGTGATGCAGAGAGGCAGAGCCTCGCCTGATGAACCGGCTCTGGTCTGTACGGGCTCCTCCTGTCCAGCCTGGGACCAGTGGGCTCCTTCCTCACC
>JAOXNG010000003.1:14389409-14403286 GCA_028566535.1 Scolopax minor
AACTTTGCAGACACGAGCACATGCACTTTATAGCAATTTATTTATTTTAAAGAGGAAGAGGTGAGAACTTATAGAGTGGCCCATGCTTTATGTTGAGAACACATCTCCAGTGACACAACCACAGCTATGGGTGTCCACACTACGTTACTTTTCCTTTCCAGAAGCCTAGCCCATTTGTCATCATGGGAAATACAATCTCACCAGGATTTAAAATACAAGTATTTGAACACTTTATTTTTCATTAAAATATCATTTTGTGTGTGGTCACAGGACAAATTTAAAACACATATTTTCCATTGGCTGTAAGTGAAAGAATTATTCTCTGATGCCATAAATTCTTACACAGGCTACATAGAAGTTCATAATTTTCATTCTTCAGGTACCTAAAATCCATTAAAAATGAACATAGATTGAGGGGATTTAAGTGCTTAGCAGAAATTTGCTTTATTTTGTCCTTAGAGGTAATTTTCAAGAGCAGATATACGAGCTTTGTTTTGTAAGACTTGCAGAAATACAGAATTCAGACCCCAAAGATTTAATTTTCAGAGACTTCTCTGCATTTATTTCAGTTTCTACCTCACATCTGGCTTTAAAATAGTGCATTGTACAATCTCATTTTCTGTGTGTATTTGACAATAACTACAATTCTATTCTAATAGAATAATTTGATATAATAGCAATTGTAGTAAAAAGCTAACAGATTGTATTACCCTATTCTGGAAAAAACTTGTTAGTTCTGAAAATGAATGGCAAGGAAACTATGGTTTTAATATATAACCATTTCAATACAATTTTCTCATTTGTGCGCTGTACTGATTCAAATTTTAACTTTCCATTTCAAGTATCAGCTTCACAGAGGAACACATTGATTTGATTCTCTTTTTACAGAGAGTATTCATTTGGGATTTGGATGAGACAATCATCATTTTCCATTCCTTGCTTACAGGGTCCTACGCTAACAGATATGGAAGGGTAAGTGTCAAGAAACTGATGGAAATTTTCAGTAATATTTGCTGTTCTATGGTTGATGTACAAGACAGACCAGAACGTTAGTTGGTTTTCTAGAGGCAAATTGGTACTGGTGTTTCAAGACATAAAAAAATCAAGGAATAAAGCTGCTTCGTGTGTTCATTCTTTGTACTTAGCTCTTGTATTCAGTAAATAATTAAGTAGCATTGAGAGTAATACTTAGATCACTTGAAGTTTGGTTTGTAGGTACAGAGTGTCTGGAACCTGTTGATATCATCAAAATTTGCAAAGGTTTAGCTCCCCTCGGAGAGTGAAGAACTTCCAGGAGCGATTGCTAAAATAACATTTTAGTTCTGAGCGACTGGCAGTGGACTGTGCTCAGTGTTGAGAAGGCAAGAGGAAGAGCACTTTTGGACACAGACAGATTAGTCTCGAATTTTTTACCTTAACTTTTTTTTAATCTACATATTGACTGATGGTTTTTGAATGTCTGCCTATGAGCCAAACTTTTTATTATGCAGAGTCTATAAATCATAACTGAACTGATGAAAATGCCTACAGACTGTGGGTTTCCTCAGTAATTCTCAGCAGGGGAACACGGTCTTAGGTGAATAAGAGTAGTTTGTGAATGGAATGCCCTTGTGAGATCAAACTGTGTTTTTCCAGGATTGTATCTGAATGCTAATGTCTCAGCTTGAGCTAAGAGCTGTTATGCCATTTCACATTCACCTCATGTGAGGTGTAACTAGAATGTGGGTTTTTTTCTTAACCTTAAAGAATCTACACATAAAGACAAGCAGGTAATTTTGTCTGCCTATGTGTAATCACTCTGTCTTCTTGTAAAGCTTATATTTATCACTAAAAGGTTTTACCCTACACCCAGTTGAGTGAAGGGCAAAGCTACAACTGGTTTACTCCTTGCCTGGTTCACGTTCTGAATTCCTCCTAATAGCTTTTTGCATCATAAATAACTAAAACCATGCTGCTTTGCAACCTTTCTTGCTTATTCAGGTGCAGTGCATTTTCAGAAGTGTTGGCTGTAATAGCAACTTCCCTTTTTGAGGAATATAATTAGTTTTGTTCAACGTGTGTCAGAAAAGCAAGTGAATTCAGCAGCCTTGGTTTCCTAGGTGTTACTAGGAATAAGTGTTACTATCTTTAAATGTAGATAGTAAAAAGACACTAGAACCTTAATGTTTCAGCAGTTATTGCATGGATACATATAGACAACAGCTTTATAGAGTACTAAGCATTTACCAAAAGTTATTTTCCAAACCTCAGGCCAATCCCAGCTTTTGCATGGCATCCCAAAAGCACCAAACCTGTGACAGTTCAGTTCAAAATGAGGAGAACAAATCCCAGTGCTCAGAAAAAGCCTCAGTGCCAACTGAATCTCACCACTTGCTTTTGGGCAGCAGAGCTGTGCTGGAAAATCCTAATTAGTCACTGCCATAGCAGTACTTGTGAGAGCATATTTTTTCCATTTGTTATTTCTTCCCACCAATAGTGATTTCATTAATTGGGGCCTGAACATAAACACCTTTCTTGCTGGATGCCCGAGGTTGAGGAAAGTGGCGAGTGTCCAGCTGCAGAGGGATAGAAATAGGTACGCTGGGAGGAGGTGGGTGACTGCTGGCTGCAACTCCATCCCTGTTGGCACCATTTACTTGAGATGTACCTTTTGCCCAGCTGGCTCTGGTTCCACAGCACGTGGCAGGACACTTACGTGTTGCTAGATGTCAACCAACTCTGGATGTTAAGGGGGATGACGGCTTTGGTGTTCATGGTGCTGATAATTTTTAGATCTTTTTGGTGCGGGGTAGCAATGTGCATCTCCTTGGCTCTCAGGTGCAGTCATAGAATCATGGAATGGTTTGGGTTGGAAGGGACCTTAAAGATCATCCAGTTCCAGCCACCCTGCCCTGGGCAGGGACACCTTCTGCCAGACCAGGTTGCTCATGAGACCTGGTCTAGTGGAAATGCTGATGGAAGTGTGCCTTCTCACATGTTTGTTTTCTTAAAGTCTCATTCACATCACAATTTCTCTTGGCTTGTTCACGGCTTCAGACAACAGTTGGCAGTTTCCATAGACATTAGAGGAACATCGTGTCAAATGTTCAAAGCAAACATGATAAAACATATATCTGTCATATGAGAATTGTAGGGTTTATTTGCAGCAAAGGGAGGTGTTTGGTTTTGTGGTGCTTTGCTTTTTTTTTTTTTTTTAACAGTCTTTCCTAATGATTTCTGGCCTTTAAAATCAGAAATACAGATCATAAGTCAATATGAAAAGAAAACAATTGGGGAGGGGAATTTTTGTTCTTTCACCTGTATTCTGCTTTTTGAGTGATCTAACATCACGTTCTCATACATTTCTGCCCTGTGGTGAGGTCTAGAAATGCCCTTTTAAATGTTGATTTTTAAGCTGCTCACATAATCATTAAAATACAAAAGCTCAAAGAACCAAAAATATTCTAATTAAATAATGGGGGATTTGGCAACTGGGCATTCAGCTCTTTTCATAATGCCTGAGTGAGTTTCATGGTGAGTGACTATGAATGATGAGCAGCCCTGCTGCTGGAGGGATTGATTTTCTTTTCCTTATTCTCTACCTTGTTCCTCATAACTTCTTGCTTTTGCCACCCTTTTGCTGTGGATTCTTACTTTCTCCTCTGGTTTTATCACCTGCTCTCCCTCCACTGCTATTGTGCTCTGCTTTCTCCCTGCTTTTGTCCTTCAGCTTTGGTGGAACAAAATAATATTTTTGGTTTTCAGTTTGCGCAGTCATAGTTTAAACTGCCACCTTTTTATTTTGTGAGTTTCATGGAATCGTATGAAAATGGTGCAGGAATATGATTGGTCCTTCCAGAAGAGAAGAAAAAGAAACAAAAGAAAACATTTCCATTTGCTTTCAGATTTATTTTTTTTTAAAATACCTACAGAGAGTGTTCTATTGATCAAAAAGAAAGTTATCATTTATTTTAATTAGATAAAGCCCTAGGGCTTAGAAACCCTAGGGCTTCTAACACCTCAAAACTTGTGTTTTGAGCCAGATGTCAACTGATGAAGTTTTGGAATTTGGAAAAAGTTGGAGCCCTTCTTTAGTATCTTGGCGCAGGTGGAAATACATCTCAGCATTGGCACTAGAATACTGTGCTCTTTATGTACCTTTCTATTCCCCATGAAAGCATTTATATTCAGAGGCTTTAAAGGAATTTTCCTTTAAATTATAAGCTATTTTAATGTGGTTTAATATATTTTAGAGATTGAGAAAAACAAAGCCTGGTTTCACTTAACCCTTCATTTGTGACCTGTAGGCTTAAGTGGAAAATAAGCCTTGTACCCAAAGTGAACTTTCCTGTTTTTCAGCTTCTTGTTTCTCCACAAAACAAAGAAATCAAGAGGGTAGAATTTAGAAATGACATACAGACAATGTTTTGGCTCCAAGACCAGTATTCAAAACAAGAGGTCTGCTGAAGCAGTTTGACATTGGTATTTCTTTTCTTTAGCTTAAACTGTGCCTCCCCCAGAGATTTGTACCTGGTTTTGACCATACCTGAAAAGACACCCCACCTGAACCTGCAAATCCCAATCTAAAAGGTTTAGCTTTTAGAATGGTTTCCAACCCTTATATTTTTGGTCATTGAGGATGCATGGCCACTAGGAGTGCAGAGCAGTCCTACGCAGGGTTTAGGATTTGGGCATTACTAAGACAATTAGTGAAGAAGCTGTAGATCCAGGGAGGTGCCTCAGTACCAGAAGAACACTTCGTTTTTGCCCCTGGCATTTCTGAGCTGCCCGTTCCCATCAGTTTATGGGATGGATTGCCCCAGCATCACGATGTTTTGGTCCCATTCTGCACTGGGATGTTTTGGTCCCATTCTGTAGCCAGGAAATCAATTCCCCTCTCTCCAACGCCACATTTGCTGTAAAATTCTTTCCTCTGCTATTTTTTCTTAACTCACAAACTGCATAGCTTACCAACTGCTTCCAAAAATGCATTACAATGTTATTCAAACTTTCCCTACCTTTGTATAAGACCTCGTCAGTAATGAGCCCAGGGCTCAGCAGTTCCCTACCCAGACCAGCCCACACTGTCCAACTGCGCTTCCAATCTCTTCACGTTTCTTTAATATATATAATCAACATGCAAATTTATTCTCAAACTGACATAAAGTACTAATGAATTTAGTAAGCACCTGGAAATTAATGGTGGTGCTTCGATGTTACACGTCTCAAATGAGAGCAGTTGTCTCAGGTACGGCGTGTTCTTGGAGTGGGGAAGGATTAATCTTTATTACACAGCTCACCAGTTTCATTTCAATTACTTAACCAATTTACTACTGTATATGGGACCTTTGGGAGAGATGAAAATATTTCCAGTGTTTTTTTCAGGTTCACCTTCAAGTTTTGGCAAAAACGTGGTTCCTGATTTTCCTCACTCGAGGAGGAATTTACAATTTAAGGAAGATTATTCCAGTTGAACGTGGTGATCCACAGCTCTTTCTAGTTGTTATGACAACAGTCTGGTTCTCCAGGGCTGATCAGACTACCCAAGTGGGGGAAAGAAAAACCTTAAACCAACTGCCCAAATTTAACTGCTCCGTTTCAGAAATGATGCAACTCTGCCACCAGCCCTGGATCTTCCTTTTATCGACTGCCCTTGGCAGAAACCTTGAATAATAACTGTAGTGACAAAGCCAACCCAGCCCAGGCAGGATACACAATACAGAGGAAAAATTACCAAAATACAATTTTTTTTAACCAAAGCTCTGTTTTAAGCAGTATCAAACCATCAGCCGTCAAATGACACCGAAATGAAGAGGGGGGACACAAGGAAGGTCAAACACCACGAAGTGTCACCATGTGGGAACTGTGCACACACAGAAAGCAGTAACAGATCGCTGGCCATAGTTCAGTAAATACAAAGCATGTAAGTAGAGCTCAATTTGAATAAAACTGCAGCTATTCTTTCCGTCAAGGCCTCTCTGAATCTATTTAATAGCACCTGGCTCTTCAAGGATCATTCCTATTGTGCTTCAGTCTAAATTCACAGTTTCTATAACTCCCTCTCTGAGACAGAGATATGGGAGCAGTGGGTATACACACTATTCAATACAAATTAATTTTAAGAATTAATAATGGGTGAGGATTTCAGAAGAAGGGGTTCTTTGACATCCTAAATGAAGTTTCACATGATTACTGGTGTTATCTGGCAAGCTTTATTGTTTTTGCTTTTCAGATGCCTCCAAAGCAGTGACATATCTTATCTATTAAATAGCAATCATCTTCTCCATTTTTGGAACAGATGGTTGCATGTCAACATATTCTTATCGGAACAATGTAAATTGAAAAATATTGAAAATGCATTCAGTAAACACTTGACAAAACTCCTAATGCACACTGGGACACTGAATTTAAATACCTTACTTGGATTTGTCCTCCAGTTTACTGTAAAGTTTATTTTAAAGTTAGCAGTCTATTTTGAGTTATGATTAATGGTTTTAAAAAGGCTTTCTTCAGCTGCACATACCAACAAAGGATTTAGAATTAATTCACATCTTCCAACTTCTTCCTTAATGGATTTTTAAGGTCCACTGCAAAGAATCAATCAATACCAGGCTGAAAGCTCTGGCGTGTAATGCATCCTGCAGCGTCGGAAGGCTTCTGTGTGAAGCAGGGGGAATGATGAGAGTCTGAATTAATTGAAATTATTTGCAGTTATTAAGAAAAACAAAATAATAATTTGCATTAATTTAATTCCAGGATACAAAGATAGCAACTCAGTCTGCCTTTAAAAAATGTACCAAAAGTTGGGGGGAGGAGGTATTCAAAAAATATTTTGTGAATCTTCCCTCAAAAATGCTGCTGCCCTGAATATTTTCTTGTCAGGAAACATTTCATTTCCGGGGCATTATTTTCAGGACAAATTGGCATTTGCACGTTAGTTGTGTACCCTGCATGACTGCACGTAACACTAATGTAACCGCCACGTAGAACAAGTAAATTAAAGCATTTCCATGTATTTTCTCTTTTTTTTTTTCTTTTTTTTTTGCTATTGATTGCTTTCTTTAATTGATAGTACATTTTGTTAACTTAGTTTCACCATTTTTTTTTATAAATCATTTGAAAACTTTAAAAAATGCCTCGCTGTGGCACAGAGAAATTGTCACTGATGAGGAAGAAGGGGACAGGGATGAAGGATTTTCCCACGTATGGGAATACCCCCAGAAAGGAGCTGGGCAAGTTGTAAATGCCTTTTTACAGCATGATTCCTCCAGAAACAGGAACTTTTTTAAACTTTACAGTTACCAAAAGAAATAACAAGAAATCGCCATGCCAATGGCACCGGTCTAAATGACAAGATCACTCTCCAGAATAAAGACAGCAAGTCTCTAAAATTCTGAAAAATTATTAGGTTCTAAAATAACAATAACTTTGAGAACTCTTGAGATAAAAAAAAATACAAAGGACTCCATTTTGATTTCCAAATGGAATCCACAGGCTACTTCTCATTGATTTCATTGCTTTAGGCAAACACAATATCAAGTTGTAAACCTACACATTAAAATTGGAATCACAAAACTCCAAAAGTCATTTTTTCTCTGATTACCCAAGGAGGTGACAAAAACTCCTAATTTTTTAGTGCCAAAATCTTTTATGAGAGAAGGAGCAAATCTACTGACTGGCAGCAAGTCACCAAACCCCACTAGATAGAGCATATATATAATTTACTTTTACATTTAAGCTACATTTTTTGCCATTTATTTATTATGATCTCCACATTTTATTACTTTCTGTTGGAAGAGATAGAGGCAAGAGTCTCCACGTGAAAAGATCAGTGCTGTGTAACTTTTGGTAGTTAATTCATCTCACAAAAATAGCCATGCCCTGAAAGATACATGGAGTTACAGATCTTAAAAGTTCTAGAGAGGGCAAAGTACAACTGTACCACGGCCAAGGAATCAAAAAATAGTAGCAGATATTTCAGGCGGGCAGTATCCAAAATTTATCTCTTGCAGTAACAATAAAATAAGTTGAAACGTGGATGGGATCAAGCTAAAGGTCTGATCTGAAAAAAACAAACCTTTAGGGGAAAGAGGAAGAAAAATTATTGCAAAAATAAGTTTCTTCTTGAAACACAGTACAGGCAAAGATGATTTTTGCTTCTGTTATTGCTCAAGGACAGTAAGGTGAAATGCATTCAGTGTACAGGCAAAAATCTTCTCCCTGCCTCCTACTGAGGAACACAGGAGCCGTGCTATGAGCCCAGAAAACCACATGCGTTTCCTTTGTGGCTCATGCAACAGCTTGAGAAATTAGACTTTTGGCCAAAGTTGCCCATTTTGCAAAAAATTATAGAACTGTTACTGATCACAGAGTATTTATCTAAATATTCTTTATGTTTTTCCTTTTCTCTGCTGACCTGCATGCTTGCCAAGTGTTGCAATTAATTAAGCGTAGAACACAATTAGCCTTTTTGAGAAGAACTTAACAAAATAAAGGGCCTCGCGTTTCAGCCTTTGCTGGGTTATCTACATCTGCCCTCTCTCTCCAGTCAGGCTGCAATTCCCTCTGTTTTTCTATAGTGCATAAAAAAAAATAATCTGTGGATCATATGGCTGTTAAGCAGAATATAGGAAGGTAATAGATCAAGAACACAGTAAACTATTAAAACCCAAAGATGCTTATCAAGCAGGACTTATCTTGACACTTCCACAAGTTCAATTTTTCTCCATCACTTTGTTATTTATACTGCAACATTAGTATAAAAGACTTTTTTTGAAAATCGTAAGAACATTTCACATAAAGGAGATGAGACAAGTAACACTGCAATAAAAATTCATCATATTTTGCTACCTTAGCTATTTCTTTTACTCTGACATAACTTTCACCCCCATACTTCAGCAAATAAAAATCCACGCATCAGTTTCCCCTGAAGGAATCACACAGCATAAAATTAGACTTAAGAAAAAAGAAATAAATTGTCTATTTTCCTGCTGTTTGTACTCATCTATTTAACAGATTATCATTAGAACACCCAACTCTACGGATACCCCGTAGGCATTTGGGAATGTGTTTCGGAAGGAGTCTATGTTTTAAACACTGCTCTGGTTACTTTACAGGAGATTAATTATCTATCGTGTTTATGTAAATAACACAGCAAAGATTCTTGTGCATCCTTATTCATAAATTAAAAACAATGCTTTCCTACAGTTACCGCTGTAAAGGGGAAATAGACCTTGACTAGATGTAATGAGGCATTTGTGTTCGCCATAACTATAATTTACTATTACTGCTTGAAGAGCCATCAGTTCTTGTTTAGTCTGTTAAGTGACAATAAGTGCAGCTAAAATAAATTCTAATGAACACTCTTGGGTCACCTTACTGAATTTATGGGGCATAATACAGCATTATTTGAAACAACTGTAATCTTCAGCGCCACGTGCAACAGTTTGAAGCACTGGTTTGACTTTTCAGGCCATATATACACACCAATTCTTGAGGCACCTGACTTTGGGAAGAATGACCTTGGACTGGGCTTTGGCTCTTTGGGAAGCACCGTGCAAGGTTGCTTGAGTGATGGCAAATGAATCATGGAACTGCTGGTAGGTCTGGAGAAGAATACTCGGCAATAATGGAGTTGACCAGCCCTGGATGCAGTCCTGAGCGACATGCTCTAGCTCTGGGCAATCCTGCTTCAGCAGGGGAGTTGGACTAGATGATCTCTATGGTCCCTTTTAACTCTAAAAATTCAGTGAAATTCAGTGAAATGAGCTGCCAGCTTGGTAGGGTGTTTCCACCTGAGGATTGGTTTCAACTGTGGATTAGAAAATACATCCCTTCTTCTGCCTAGGATCCTCCTGAGGGGGAAAACTGATCCCTCTCCTAAAGAGAGAAGCAGCTTTCTGTCACTTGGGGTATTAATTACGTTTATCTCTGTTCATGGCAGGACTAACTAGCAGGATTAGACTTGAATGCATTGCTTAGGGAGCCAGGGTTTCCAATCAGAAGCTGAAGCAGTTAGATGCCTAGAAGTCAAACACCTTTGCAAACCCTATTCAGATTGATTTGGTGAACTTTGAAGCTCAAGAGTAGAAGAAATCAAACTGAGTAGAGTTTGCTTTTGTGAGGCATTTTAATAGTTGTTCTCATTCAACAGTGGGTCAAGATCTCTGCTCTTTGGCCATGCTCTGGATTTGACATTTGAGGCACAGCTGGAATTCAATTTTTTTTTCCCCAATTGAATTGTTCAATTGAATCCTGGTTTCCTTGATACTATATCAATTGCACTTAGCATAACTATTTCTATTAGTTGAATGCCTTCACATTCTCTGGTATTTCATAAGAATAATAACTGTAGCACTTCATTAATTTTGTCTGAAATACTGCAATCCATTCAGTAGATAGAATTTGAAATAAATCAAGCCTCCATATTGTCTTAAAGAGACTAACCTTTTCTTTCATTACCTCCATTTCCCATTCTTATTCCCTCACTCCCTTATCTCCCCCTTACCTTACTAGACTGGGTGCTACAATCCTTTGTAATCTTTTGGAATCATAGAATCGCAGAAAAATTTTATTTGGAAGGGACCTCATCTGGTCCAATCCCCCACTCAAAGCAGACCCAATTACAAGGCTTGACCAACTTCAAAGATAAATCTGGCTGCTCTGGCTGCAACCCGCCTCCTTCTGTTACTTGAATTTACACTCATCTCTTATCTATCGTTTCTATAAATTCTTATGCATGATAAAAGGGCTGTAGTTGTTTTGGAATTAAATTATACACACTATAAGCACAGAGCTTGGGTGTTTCATTTTGTTCTTTGCCATAGTGTGTAGGTGGTGAGTTCTTCTGGCTGACTGTGAACAAAGGATCATGTACAATTACAGAACTGCCGGGCTCTATAATTTCCAAACCCTAAATTACAATGCAGGTAAGTGCACCTAACAGTAATTTAGGGCAAAATATACTACAGAGGTCTTGAAATTAATCCCTAATCCAAGTATTACCAAATAAGAAAATTGAGAGTAAAGGTTACCTTGAAAATAAAATAAAAATATGTCAGGATAGAGCAACACGGCTCCAGCACTCAGTGGTGATACCATGCAGAGATTAAGGGAGTGGCAGGTAAAGACATTTTAGGATTTGTGATCTCCAGTTAAATTTCATGTAATAGCATGAAATACCTCTGCTTGTCTGTTACATCACTGATGGGGAGAAGATAAGGATAGAGACAGTTCTCAAAGCAGAGCAGCAGCACTGACCTGGTAGCTTTTTTACCAGCACCAGATGCTTGCCAGTGAGATAGGAGACTAATAGCCAGCTATGCTGAGAGCCACACGTGGATCAATATCTACTTCTTCCCCTTTGAAATGTCATTAAATGGAGCTATGCCTCCAGTTGAAGATGCAGGCAACCTTGTGCTGTGCTCTTCTTGCACTCCCTCTTAGAGGCCTTTTTCCATTCCAGGGCCTTACCCAGTCATCTAGGGTTGTCTGCTCAGGGCCTTAATAGACTCCACAGGAGGCAGCGTGACAAACACCCAGCAGCCTAAAGGAGACACGTGTTCCAGAAGCAGAGTGGAGGCATTTAGTTTAAGCTATAATATATTATAAAACACATAGCAACCTATCTCTCATCGCCCAGCTAATTAGTTTGAGTGCAGCGCCATGAGGATGCAGTGATACTGATTCCAGTTCTGGGGTTAGCATAGCAGCTGGGCTATTTGATATCTCCGTAGTCTGGGACAGACACACATACAGTTACCTTATAAGGGACACTGGCCTAATTATCTCCCTTCACAATTTTTCACTCAGTCAAAGGAGCACCTTTTCTCTGAAAGACTGAAAAAATCATAACACTTTTGACCATCTTTTAATTGTAAGTTGTGCAGCAGAAATAATCAAGAGTTATACTCCCAAAAGCCTGTGCTCTGGACAAAGTCACATACTCTCTTCAATATGACAAAATCTAGAAAAAATAGATGACAGAGTTAGCTGTTTAGTCATACTGGGACTGAGAAACGGTGCTAGGCTTTCACCATTGATCAAGTTTGCTGCCTTATGGATGTACAGAAGGTTTGGCTGATTCTATCTTTCCATCTATGTGTCAGTTTGGGAATGCCTTTGGGCTCAGAAATACAGATGTGAGCTCTAGATCTATCTTGATTCCAGATCAGGGTGTGACTTGACTATACATCATCACTTCTGTCCTTTTCTCTCATGCCTTGATTTACATAATAAAATCAGGGGTTACATGTTAGAAAGAGGCTGCACCACTCATTAACTTTTCTATCTATGCAGTCAGGGGACAGGGACTCTGAGGTCCACCACAGTGCACATCTTCAATATGGACTTCTGAAACAGTCTCCATGGCTTTATTCACATATTTCTTTTAAAGTTTTTCTTCCTAGAAAAAAGATCCTTTCTAGAATTTTTTACTTATTTCAACTTTCCCTGAATAGTTATGTAAGGACTGTGTGATTGGGAAAATAGCTGATGCACATTTGCTAAGCAGCAGATGTAAGGAAAAAGAAAAAGTGGCTGAAAAGAGCCGAAGTTACTCTTTTCTGCAGCCAAAATGAAACAAAATTAAAGCCTCACTGCAAAATTAAAGCCTCACTGACAACCTTGGCAAAGTTCCTGCTAACTTCAGAAAAACTGAATTTCATCCAAATCTTCTCATACAAATGGGAATTTCTTGATCAAAGAGTATTTAATACTGGCTGTGCCTTGGCTGAGTGGTCTCTAGGTAAACCCGCTTTGGCGGGGCTGGTTGGACTAGATGATCTCCAGAGGTCCCTCCAACCCCTTAAGATTCTATGAACATGCTGCACTCAAGGAAAGTTACTCAAGTTTCCTGCCCTTTCGCTACTAGAGTGAAGTCAGAATTTAAACACAATGTCAGTGTGAACCCCATGCTGTAAGCTGACTGATTTGATGGAAGTGTCTTTCTGAGTCACCTCCTGATCAGGGTCAAATCTGAATTGCTGGAGTGGACCGGCAGTGTCCAGAATTGTTGTCCAAAGATCATGACACCATGGCAATAGTAGATGGACACTGCTGGTGTCTTCTCTTCTTTTTCTCCTTTTCCTCCCCAATGTTTTTATTCTTTTATCTTGTTTTGCTGCCACTAACAGCAGTTGCAGACATAGTCCCCTTAGTATGTTCTCAACTACGTGTCCTCATGTAATTGTACAATTTAATTTATGTATGTATTTAAAATTAAGACATTAGCATTCTAGTAGACCCACAGTAGGTTACAGGTCAGTGTACAGAGGTAATTCCGGTGAGATACAGTGTAATTCTGGTGAACAAATGGTTGCATTATACTGAACAAATCTGCAAACTATCTGACAAGAGGCAAGCACAGATGTAGTACCTATTTGATTTTACTTTAATTTTTGCTGCCATTCAATGTTAATCTACGTCAAAAAAAACCACCGAGTGCAGAGGTGTGCATTATTGAAGGGACATGCATTATTAGAGGGACTCCAGTGTTTCCAGCAGTACCTCTGGAATCATCTTGCATCATACATGATGAGTAACATATTCCACTGCACCTTTACAACTGAGGGAGCCTTCCTCTAAATTTTGACAAACAGGTGGGAGGGAAGTACAAAAATATTGACTAGTACCGCTTTATGCCTCCTTAGTTGCAAGTATTGTAATATGGTGACAAAAAAGCACAAAATATTTAGTCAGCTTGGTGCTCGTGTCCAAGTACCACAGCATGTTGAAACATTTTGGATCATCCAGCGAGGAATCATTAAGGCAAAATGTTTTGTATTTTCATTAAATACATAGAAAATGTCTTCTGTGCAGCTTTCAGCATAAGACCAGATTCCTGACTGGGTACAGAACTTCAATAACACCATCAGCTAATCTCAAGGTCTCTTGCAGTG
>JAOXNG010000003.1:15113391-15125415 GCA_028566535.1 Scolopax minor
TTTTACACAGTAAATCATGATGGTAGCAGTCATTATCTTTGGTTCAATAACTGCTGTGGAGCTCTGCTGTTTACCCCAACTGCTGAAAAAGGAACAAAATGCACATCTAGGTGTGTACGGTCAAACCAGTTTAGGTTGTAAAGTTGGGTGAGAGGGATCTTCCAAGCAAAGAATACTTGCTGAGAATGAAGTATCTCAACGTGGCTTTATGAGAGAGTTTCAAATATGATGACTGTATTTAAAAAAATATCCAAGAAAAGATGAGTGGAGAGCTGTGTGTCCTGCTTATAACTGCCAACTTAAGAACAGAGTTTTTCAACTAAAACCTGCAGTATCAGTTTTGAGTCGTGCTCAGAATATTTTTAAACAAATTAGCTTTGGGTACCTGAGCCATACGGACATGAAGAGAAATAATTTGGCTCATTTGGATGTTTGTCCTTCCCCTAAGAAACCTGCTTCAGGCTGCTTCTGACTTGTTTGATTTTGGCAGGGGTGAACAGTTATTTGTCTACAGCATGTTGTCACCTCTTCTGGAGTTGTCACAACTTCTGTAGTATTTTATTTGTTGAGATTAAAACTAGAAATCCAGACAAACGCAATCATTAGACTTTCTGAAAACTATTTTCCTATAGTTTCTTTTCAAGTGGGTATTTTTTTAGACCTTGTAGGGGTTGATCTTGATGCTGCAGTGTTTGATGAGCTGTGCTCGTTGGAAAACTGTGGCTGTGGCAGCATCAGGTAAAATACACAGGTGTGTCTGTGTAACAAGGCTTTTTTAATGAGTGGATATGAAGCTGAAGAAATCTGTTTCTGAATGATTCTCCAGGTAAGCAAACTAAAGGCTGCTTTATCTTCTTTGTATCCCTGATTAGGTCTGCAAGAGAGTAATTATAACAGGTATAATGAAGGGATGGCAGAGAGAATGTAAGTTTTCTGGCAGTAAATAGGTAAAATTAGGGATAAAGAGATACCACATCCGATTATTCCATTTTTGTATGCAGTGAATTTTAAAGGATTTTGTAACTTTCTGGACTGATGCCAGCTACAGCTTTCTGAAAAGACAAAATGTAGATTTCTAATGTGTCTTCAGCTTGTGTGAAAACAGTAAGTTGTTAATATTAGTGCTGGGCCTGGACATTAAGCCCAGAATGATCCCTATCAGCCAGGAGCTGTATCCAAATGTAACAAACGTTACACAGTAAAACACTAGAACTTCAGGAAATGGAGAAAGGGTTGAAATGGTCACCGTAGTATTAGAATGTACTCAGGCTTTAATTGAAATAAAAGATGTATTAAACTCAGGGAAATTGATCGGTCTCTTGTACTAATATTTGACTAGAGAAATGGTTATGTTCAGAAATGTGTGTAACAGATCCATCTGACAGCCTTCTGCTCCTCTTTCAGAGCTAAAGGATTCAAAAGCATCAAAAAAATGTATTTAAGATGGTGCTTTTTATGGAAATTTTTAGATGTTTTTTCCTGTAAATCTAACTCTGATTTTTGCTTTGAAATTAGAGGACATTCAAAAGACTGTGCAATTTTAAGTAAAACAGCTATTAATTCTCTGCTTGTGAATATTTCATATGGAAACACAAGGAGTTATTATTTAAAAGTAGTATAATGGCAAGCAGTGTCCTGCAAACTACTAGGAAGAGTTCCTGCTCGCTGACCATTACGAGGATTTTGTCTACTGTACTTAAGAGTAAGCAGAGCTGCTTTTTTTTTTAAGTCATGGGTAAATAATAAAATTACAGTAAAAAAAAAATCTGCATGTAACTGGTTATTTTAATCTTAGTCTAAGACAGAAAACAAATCTTTGTTCTGTGGCTCATAAAAAATGCCCCTTTTGTTTTTCCACTTTGTATAAAAATAAATGGTCTTCACTGGCTTGTCAGGAATGGAATTATAGTTCAATTTCATTTAGGCTTTGTATATTACTGTACTATAGGTGTAAAACTAGGAGCTACTTACTTTACATTTATACCTCTCCTATTGTTTGTTGGTTTCTGGGATTTTTTTTTTGTCAGAGTGTGTTATTCAGAATTGTTTCAATCAGTTCCTGATTTTACTGTCAGCCTTTGAATGGAGTGTATTTGAACTTAAAAAAATAAGGGAGGAGAAAAGGAGAAAGAAGAAAATAGATTCAAAAATAGATTCCCGCAGTGCATATAATCAGAAGTAATTTTCTTTTTTGCAGAAATACAGCAAAACAGGAACTCTGCTTGTTCCAACATTTCCCTTGTCTTAGAAGATCACTCTCTAGCGGTAGTTTTCAAATAAATTTTGAAAAACATAGGGAGCCCACAGCAATTTTACATCTAATTTTGTTTTTGATTCATCACAATTTACTATTTATTTTCCCCATGTTTTCATTCTCACTTGCAAGGCTTGGTGGAGCAATTTTCTCTTAAGCAATAGAGGCATCGTCTATGATGTGGTGTGTGTCAAAGGAAAATAAAAGCTATAGGAAAAGTTTTGATCTCAAGAGTTAACTTCACTCACTGGAATTACCTCCTGGCATGTATCTCTTGTGTCGAGGAGATAAGGGTCTAATGTACCCAGAGAGCCTTTCAGGTGGGGTATTTTCTGAAGATGGGCAGAATTGGAGAACATCAAGAAGAACTGCTCTGATCCTTTGCTTTGAATCCACTGCTCTGATTTCATTTTATTAATTCATTGGATTAATTATTCATGATGAAATATTCCATTGGAAGATGGATAGAAGATGCTGATTATGTGGTTGTGGATCATGAATCTTCTTGCAGAACTGGTTCTCCTGGTAACCTGTTGCATTTGCTGCAAAATCCTGGGAGTCAGTACTTTGTCCCCTCCAAAGCAAAATGATGTGCAGGGAAATTTGGTCTGTCACAGTATAATAACAATGGAATATTGCTTTTTCTGCTATTAAGCTGTGATATATGGTGATTAATAAACCATACCCTCTTGATATGTATTCCTATGAAACATGTTATCTTCATTATATGTTTAAACTTTTATTTTCTATATAATTTTGAATGCATCATACTAAACTTTCTCATAATAACCTTCTTGTAACATTAATTCTTTCTCTATACAGTCCTCAACATCAGTAATTGTTAAAGACCGTGTTTACAGGAAACCAAGTGGAAAAGTTGCCTGGTTTCCAGGTCCTGCTGTGACTGTGAGCTAATTACTGTGTGCTCAGGCACTGGTTTTGGTTACGGTCTCTAAATCTGGAGTAATGCTGCTGGTCTTCAGGGAGCTACCACAGAGTTTCACCTCTGCAACACAGAACTGGAATTGCTCTGAAGTTCCACTGAAAGTGAAAAGGTAACAAAGTTCTTTTCCCCAGAGGGAGGTAAAAAATATCTGCAATACAAAACACCTTGCAGAAACGATTCAAAGTAAAAAGCAGATATTTTGATCTCTCTCTTTGCACCAATACCGATTTAAAACCGGCCAAAACTCCAATGCTCTTCAGGCAAATATATGCCAGAGAAAGTAAATGTAACATAATTATTAAACGTGTTTGCTCTGTCAGGCTGCCTCCTTTCTGACGTTTTAATCGGTGCGCTCAACCTGTGAATTCTGCTTGGTAGGATGATGGAAACCAGTCCTAAGTGAGACTGAGAATATATATTTTCCTTGACGTGACTCAATGATGCATAGATAAAGCTGCTAATTGAAATGTGAAAGAAATCATCAAGAATTCCCAGCAGAACCAGAGGCCTGGAGGAAGCTCTGACTGCAGTTAAGCTGGGATGCCAAAAGAGGTGAGGCTAGAAGAGAGAACCCGTTTCCTAACCACAGAAGGGTTTGTTTTTTTTAATATAAATTCTAGACTGAATTTGAACTGTAGTATTTAAACCAAGTTATCCCTGGTGGGAAGAAATATATTCTCTAAGGACATTTAGACCAAACTAAAAGTTATTGCACTGATCAAGTCCTCCTCATAGTCAGCTCCAGAAACCTATTTTTAAAGGCATGTAGGCACCCAGTATAATTTCCAGAAGTGTTTGTTTAATTCTGTCAACAGGAGGTAAGTGCCTCGGCACTTCTTGAAATACCACTGGGAGCTTTATGAAACATCTGAAGTGATTGGAGCATGGGTAGCTGTGTTTTGTGGTGGTTAAAGTTAGATCTTTGCATCACAGGAGGTTTTGCCAACACTAATTTGACTGTAATCATGTATGAACAGTCTTATTCTTCTTGTTGTACCCAGGGTATTTAAAGTAGATTTATGCCAGTGTCATTATGGGCGCTTCAGCCTGCAACCTTATTTCCCATTCCCTTTGTCCACTGCTCAGCAGTGAAACCATATGCTGCTCAGATTAGATGATTTAGTCACTTAATCACCCTTGAGCATTGATCTGTCTATAACTTCTTTTTTTTTTTGTAATAAAGATTTAATGTCATTCTTGGAGGTTGTAACAGACACTTGCATTTCGACATTACTTCAGTTTAGTAAAACCACTAACACATTGTTTTCTTTTGATAGTACCTTTCAAAAAGAAAGGCAATCAAAAAAAAAAGACTCACTGAGTTATCTTAACAAGTATTTTACTTGCTGTTAAGTGTTTTAAGAAAGAGAGGTTTTTGTGCTGAGGTCAAAGACTATTTTGCAAGGCTTCATTACCAAACATCTATGGAGCAGGTCCTAATCCTTTCTACCCAGTGAAAATGGGAAATAACTTCACTCCCACTTCTGCAGACTTGCCCTGGGGTTGTGAGCTCCTACAGGTTTGCAGATCTCTTACTGGGACCAGGATCTTGCCCAATAGTGGAATAAAAGGGCATTGTGCGAGCAAAAGGCTCCCAGGTAATCGCTCAGATGCAGGATGTGCTTTTCCTGGTGCACAGCCTGTGAGAAACACCTTAATTCATCTCTGTCTCTGAATAAGGTTTGGATGGCAGAATTGCTCTGCTAACCTGAAATTGAGTTAACTTGACAGCCAGAGAGTAGCATTGTTATTGGCTGAATACCATTAATTTTGATGTGACATATTTCTTGCTAATGGGAACATTTATATTATCTGTATTTTCAAAAAGCAGGAGGGAGGAAAAAAGATCTACCACAGCAGTATCAATATTTCAAGGGGAGTCAAATCAGCAGGGAACACTCTGGCTTCTGTAGCATTGCTTTTATTGATTGTTATATGTCTAAGAAAACATTTCACCTTTCTTCTTTAACCCTTTTCCCTTCAGAGACCGCAAACGGAAAATTAACATAAAGAGGGAAAAAATATGAAGAAGCAACTGTAGTTCCATGAGGAAACCTGAAATACTAGATGTGTTTGGCCAAAGCGAGCACTCTATAATATGAAGACATCAATAGGGAAGTAGAGCTCAAAGCAGACTTAGGGACACTAATAACTGATGGACACTTACAGAGATTTATTTGCATTTGTAATAGGTTGGATTTGAAGCCCTGGTTTGCTCAGGTTCCTGTGTGCTGGTAAAAACTGGGCTAGTTTCTGTGGGGTGTCACTGGGTGTTGTAAGGATGCATATAACACAGTTTCAGCCCTACAGGTACAGGGAAAATGGGGTTTCATTAAAGACCAAATCATGATGGTGCCCCTGAAAAGGCTGGAGTCGGTGATGCTGGAGAAGAGTGCTGATGTGTAGCCTGGACCAGAGCACTGGTGTGTGATCCTGCTCCTCTGCTGCCCTTCCCCAGAAAGCCTGAGGGCATTCTGCACCGAGGGACTCTTCTATTAATTTAGGGGAGAGATTTTTTCCTCTGCTCTTTTCTCTTGTAAATGAGGGTGGGAGATGACCTGTGAAACACAGGAAGATGCTTGTGAGTCACAGCAAGGAAAATGAGAACAGCAACCCAGTCTATGCTTTGGTGGGAGAAGGTTTGGGGAGCTTTTACTGCAGTTAAAATAAGAACTCTGGTTCCTGGGAGGTCCTGCATTCTTCCTTGTTGCTTCTAGAAATTAATCTGTCTTTGTTTTGAAGCCTTACTTCAGGCACTCTGGATTTGATTTGTGATGCCCAGATCTAGCATTTTAAATTTGTGCCAAAAGCAAAGTCCTCCCAGACTTGCCTCAAAAAGTCGCAGGCTTGGCAAGGAGAGAATGAATTTCAGCAGGACCTGGAATGTTTCCTTTCAGAATCCCTTGTTTCCGTGATTAGCAAGTCTAATCCTCAACCTTATCCATGTCTGTTACTACTGGACACGTGTGTCTGAAGCTCTGCTTGGACAGAGAGAGGGTTGGTAAAGCTGAGCCTGGTGGTTGGTTCTCGGATGGCACCTTTTGGGCTCTTCAGAACTGCTCATGATGGATCACATTAAATGACAGCACCCATGGTACCTGTCTTGGCAAAGATTAGAAGGCTTTGACAACATGAAATAAGGATTTTTAATTTGTGCTTTGATTTTTTTTTTCCCAGTGACAGCTTATTTAACTTTGTTTTCATTAAATAATATGATTCTGTGAAGTGCCTGGGAATATTATTTTTAAGTGAGTGTAGGTTAATTATTGTAAATTTCCAAAAGGAAATATTAAGCCAATTACTAAATTAAAGTTGATTATTAATCCCAGAGAGATAATTACCAAGGTTTGAGGCAATTTATCTTCTGTTTGAGATAGATTTTCACTTGATTAAGTTGTATTTGTCACTTAGATCCACGCTTGTTGCTGCAAAGAACTTTATTCTCCTGCAAAGCACAAAATACTTCTCTGAAGTTGACCATAAATTTATGGGTAACAGGTTCCCTGAATTCTGTGTAAAGGCATCCCGCCATTTCGGAATAATCTGTCCTTGGTCCCATCAAAGGCAAAGATCCTTTGAGTGAGTGGTATTTCTATCACAGCAACCATAAAGAACATTTTATAGGTGTAACACCTGAACTAAGTGTAGTTGTATTTGAGAAAGCCATAGGTTATATTGAACATTATATGCACATGTAGAACTAGTGTAATCAAATAAGTGATACTTACAGTGATACTTAAAACCAACAATGGCAGAAGACAATATAAGTGATGTCTGCTCTTAGGCAGCATTAATATTCTGTGTACAGGTAACCTAATGGTTGCAGACATTTTAACCCTTCAATCTATAAACTGGGAATCTCAGTAATGGGTATATTAAATGTATATGACAGTATTACTCTGGATTTTGTGTCCCTTATACCGTAGCCTGCTAAATACAAAGGATCTGTGAATGTTACAAATGTTTGTGATGAAACATGGTTTCAAATCATCTGTGAAATAGCTTTCTTGGATATTTGAGTAATAAGTTCCAATTTAACTACTCTGGGAATGAAAGTGATAGTGATGCACTTCAATATTAAGTGGTTCCAGGAGGATTGGAGCCTCTGGATATGTGGTGGGCAGCACCTGTGAGATTTTCTTTTCTCTGTCAGCTCATGTGTTTTAGATGAGGAATATAGAGGATATTGAGGGTATTTTCACACAAAGATTTTTCTATCAAGGTGAAAATATATACATGTTTTCCTTAAAGAGGAGCTGTTGAGTGCAGAGAGGATGAATGCTCCCTGCTTCCTTTCCTGAAAGAATCAGCTTGAGAGAAGAATTCTGCTCCTTATTCTCAGTCACTTTTCATCTTGTAATTCAAAAAGCATTATTTATAACCCCCTTTGTTTGAAAGTCACAAAAAATGCTTAATTTTCTTCTCAACTTCGGTTTTTTTTCAGTGTACTTACAGACATAGTTAGTATGCTCAATATCCATCTTGTTCTGTCCCTCCTTAGCCCTCCCCAAAATCTAAGAACAGAAACATTTCCTCCAGGAGGTGTAACAGATGCTGTTCCTTAACTCCTATTGAGAAAATCCACAATAGGTTTCTCTTCATTGATAGCCTTTATGGAAAAGTGCTGCAGATCTTGCATATCTTCTCTGTGTTCAGGCAGTGGAGATACCAAGAAGAATTAGACAGGCAGATTAGAGGAAAAAATGGAAAATTAAAAAAAAAATAGAATGCAATTTAAAAGAATTCTGGTGTAACTGTATCTCTCCGTGTTGGCAGAGAGTAGCATTTCTGCCAGCAGGATCGAGGTGGAACTGCCTGGGCATGCTGTGAGATGTGCTGGGCTCTCATGGACCCAAAAAGTGCTGTGGCAGCCATGCCCTGAACTGTGGGGAGATGGTCTAGACAGAAGCATATGGTGTTTAACTTCTTAATATATTTATAAACTTAAAAAACCCAGCAAAACTCTCCTAAAATTAGAACTTATCTTACATTCAAAGACCTAGGACAGTCAAGGCAGTGTAAACTTGACTTCTTTATGCATATATATTGTGAATTCATCTTTGTTTTCTTGAAGTGATGGGGATACTGAACCCCTTCTGCATGACTTAGTGTGCATGGATTAAGCAACCTTTCAAAGGTCACTTTGAGAGAAGGGTTTTTACTGTCCTGAATATCAGGCAGGGCTTTGCATTCACTGCTCTGTGGCTTCTACAGTCACAGGCAACGCCAGTGCTCAGCTCACCCACCGACAGCGAGTGGGCATTAATTTATTAAACCTTCCCTCATCTGTGGGAGGCAGGTAAATATTTATTGTCTCAACAGGAGATAAAACAACAGAATGATAAGTGATGAACACAACCTGCTGCAGTGCCCGGCCAAAAGTCAGCCCAAAGAGAGGGATCTGGCAACGCTCCCACCGAGCCCGAGCAGCGCAGGATCAGAGCTCTGCAAAGAGTTTATTCTCCTAATTAGATATTGTTCAGATGCTTTAAGTCCTTTTTGCATGTGCATAAACTAGATTTGTATAACAAAACAACTGCTATTTTTGTAAATTACGGGCTTTGGAAAACCAGGTTTTTTTCACTTTGCTGGTTTTTCTTCTTCCTCTTTTAGAAAGAATGCTAAGTCTCCGATCTTCACCAGATGCGAGTTCACACAATAGTTTGGAGCAATCCTTAGAGGAGTGATTTTTATCCCCCGTAAGAGTGCGTGGGTCTGGGCAGAACAGGAGCCTGTTGGTGTTTTTATGTGTGAGCAAACACGACGCACCCGCCGAGGGAGCAGCCGTGAGATTGCTTCAAGGGAGCTCTCGGATTGCAGGTTTTTTCCCTTCTCTTGAGACTGCAATTGTGTTATTGTTATCAAACCCTCCTCAGTGAATCAGCTCCAAAGGAAAGCCAGGATTTCATTCATCCGTCGCTTTCTCTGTCTCCCCGCGGACGCTCTGTGCTTTCCTGGGGACAGCACATTGAGCAGAAATTGCTTCCAATCTCCTTGTAGGACCAAGATGCAGGAATAGGGCTGTGCTTTGGCTGCTTTCACACTGCCAGCACATGAAAAATAACAAAGCGAGCAGCCAAGTTGGGGAAGCAAATAGGATATTATATAGTTTATTCATATGTGCTGCCTTCCATCCCATTTGTCACCATTTCATCCCACCTGCTGCTGAAAAAGATTCTGTTGCTGAGAGATGCCTTCAAGGCGTTGTTGGCACGCTCTTACTACAAGTGAATATCAATATCTGCTTTGAATAGCCTAAATGTATTTTAAACAAGACATTTCCAAATTATTGTAGTGTAGCTGTGTGTGGCGCTCCGCAGAACACCAATTAAGAGTCTGTCAGTGTTTTCAATATGATCTATAGTGAAAATTTATTCTGAGTAGAAATTTGGCATGCAATGACCAAGACTAGGAAATCTCTTTTTCCTCTTTCCCCCCTTTTTTCATTTTTCTTCTTCCTCTTAGTCTCCTGGAAAACAATATCTGATACTATAACTGCTAAATAATGCAGATAAACAATTGCTCTACATGAGAGCAGAGAGCAAGGCAAAGGAACGGCTGTTTTGAGGCTGCATAAGGCTCTTTAATGGCTCTTCAACACAGACCGGTGAGTCAGAATGGAAAAGGAGGTATTTGGGTATAAGAACTTGCTTATGAAGTAGACATGTAACACTTTGAGGAATTAAAGTAGCTGCAGAAAAAGTAAAGCAACAGAGGTGATATAGAGTCTTGGTTTTTAGGACAGTTAAAGGGACTGATTTGGCCCCCAACTTGCTCTCTTCACTCTTTCTAATACTGAGGGCCTTGTGTTACAAAGACTCTGCTGCCTTCTAAGTCGTGCTTTGCCAACTCCTTTGGTTGGCCATTTGTGAATTGCAGTCCTTGGGTTATTGCAAGTCGTTGCTTCTGGATGTTTCCAGGTCCTCATCACGGGCACGTACGTATAAAACAGCTGCAAACATGGAGAGGAGCTGGCAGAGCGCGTTGTAATGGCAGATGACATCTGTAAGGCTGGCAGACAAAGGCTGGCACAGAAGAGCTGCGTTGAGCTGTTGGGCAGCATCCAAAAGAGGCGAATTTTGAGATATCATCTCAAATTCAGTCTGTGTACCACAAGGAGGAAGGAAACCCTGAAGGGTGTTGGCCTGCAGCAAGGTAGGGTAAACATATTTAAAATAAATGAAGTACTTTACTCCAACAGCAGCAAAATGGAAAGGTGTTAAATAGAGGGAGTGCAGGTGCAAATGGAGCTTGGATGGTACGATGTTTTAATGGCCTACAATACATCTGCAGTAAACATTTTATCTGTATTGTAATGCTGCTGAGCTTATTATGCACCTCAGAACCAAGTCTGGCTCTGAAAGCTGCAGTGCAGAGTCTCTGATTTCATCCATATTCAAGATTAATTCAATTGCATACTGACATTTGTGGTTTTAGAAGTGGTACGTCTTTGTGGTTGTGAGAATAATTCCATAAAAGAGAACGGAATCTGCATGAAATGAGAAACTCATGTTGAAATATACAACCCCCCTTCCTCTACGCACCAAATTCTTGTTTTGTTTGCTTGCAATCATGTGGGCATTGTCGTCAATAAATACCATAATCAGTAGAGGACTAGGGCTTCTGATGTCTGGTTTCAGCACTTCTCTCATGGTTTAGACGATAGTTGGCATTCCTTATGGAAAAATGATAATGGCTGTGGAGGGTTTGTCATATTTGGGTTTCTGCAGGTATTCTTTAATGTATCTGAAATATCTCCTGCTTTTTGTTATAGTTCTTTACATGGAGGCTTTATGCATGTACTGCTTTGGAGGCTTGAGATATGCAAAGAATGTAGCAGCGGTTTCTGTGCCTGGATAATTTGGATTTCTGCTTCCGTGATTTCTGCTTCCTGACTTCAAATGCTTGCCCCACCAAAAGCTGCATCCTAAAGCTATTAATATCAGGCAGCTCTTCTTTTCTATGGCTCTCCGATCGCACAAAGGAATTCAGAGTGCTAAAAAAGCAAAATGTTCCCAAAGAATGGTTCTGGGCTTGCTGGAGTGACCAAGGGCTGGGCTGATGGTGTCCCAGGTTGGTTTATTTTTTGCTCAGGTTAGTGACAGCTACATGAATTTCAGGCCAGATTGTCTTGTCTTTAAATTCCGTAGAGCACAGTGCAAGGTACTCTTGTTTTTCTCCAAGAAGGAGATGCATCTCATTTACCTTTTCTTCTTGCCACTGAAATCCTAGTGTGATTTTATTTCCATCTGCTGAGGGCTTTGATGTAGCCTGACTCCCTGTGTATGGAAAGGAAAGAACTTCTTGTGTGGTATGATGGCTTTATGTCACTGGCTAGAAAGAGGCTTCTTATCCATTTTGTTAGCAATAAGCTGTGTTCAAAAACTACTAGGAGGTTTTTACGGTTATTCCATGGGTAAAACTCACATTAAACTCACACAATTTCCATTAGCCATTCCCTGAGTGGGGCTCTATTGCCCCCCTCACCTGATCTGAGGTTGTTAGGTTTGCTCCCATGGTTTGGAGTTCCTTGCTGTGAGCAGGGATTGACTCTTGGGCTGTTTCTCCGCGTGCACTGATCTAAGCAAGAACAGAAACAAATGTAATATTCCTTTTCAAAGAAGAAAACCAAAAATAATTGGGTTTTTCTTGTTTGTTTTTGTTTGCTTGGGTTATACATTTTAGAAAATGATAGGATGGGGGTAGTGGTTTTAAATTGAAAGACGGAAGATATTAGATATTAGAAGGAAATTCTTTGGTGTGAGGGTGGTGAGAGCCTGGCCCAGGTTGCCCAGAGAAGCTGTGGCTGCCCCATCCCTGGAGG
>JAOXNG010000003.1:15173122-15183779 GCA_028566535.1 Scolopax minor
CCTCCACTCGAGGTTTTTTTTCAGGCTTTATTTTGAGCAAACTCCCCCAAATCCAAAGATTTTTTTTTTGTTTTGTTTCACTGGGTCAGTGTTTTAGTGCTGCAGTCTATGCCATTGCGAGAAAATTTAAAATATTATGCTTCCTGGGCACTGCAGAGTATCCAGCAAAACAGGAACTTTGAAAGGAAAAGGAAAAGCTGTTGTGTTATGCAAGAGTTTTCTTGTTTCTTTTAACTGAGCCTCTTGAGATTGTAATTCTTTGACTTCATGTTTATCATTCAGGCTAGTGGAAGATATGATTCCTTCACTTCGGTTTCGCAAATAGGTAAATACCATTTTGGTGGGGTTTTTTTACATCAAAAATGAGGGTGTATATGAGTGTACCAGTCCTCTGAGAGTAAAATGGGTAACTTGAAAATGCACGCCTGGTTTTCCTGCATTCAGAATATTGCTATTAACATTATTTTTGAATTTCTGAATGCTGGTATTTTATTCAATGGTAACTTTTTTTGTTTGAACAGTCGGAGTTGTATAATGTAGAGGCAATCAATTCTCATATGAAAAATGGTAAACGAAGAGCAGGCAGAAACTAAGCATTTCGTATAGATAAGGAGTGTTAACACATTAATTTATGTTACAATGCAGTTTCTTCTAGTGTATAATTGCAAACTTATAGTGGGCTTGTCAAAACTGAGCTCTTTTCTTTCCTTTTTTTTCTCTGACAGGTAGAGAAACATTGCCTTTTAGTTTTGATCTGTCCTTTTATTACCGACCAGATTACTGTTTTGATTTGTGCTTTTAATGATACAGAAGCCAATAAAGTGTCAGGGTGGTGCTATAGATGTTGTGCATTAAATCATGCTATCACAAATCACTAGGAAAATTCACAAGAATGCGGATTGACATTTACATGTAGTCGGAGAGTTGAGTTTCAGCCTTTAAATATGATGATGAAAGGGGATGGTAAGAGGCAGAAAGAAGGAAAAGAATTAGAAGAATATTGAGGTCACGATTTTAGTTTTTATTTAATTAAATCTGCAGATGGGTTTTCCTGAAGGAAAGAGGGACTGGGTAGCTCTGGCTGAGCCCGCACAGAGACCCTCCTCTTCCCCACCCCCTTTCTCTCCTCACGGGAACCTGTTCTCCAGCAGTGTCACAATATTCACTGCCAGCACCGAGGTAATTATTACAAGTTCTACCAGGACACATTTTCTTCAGCAGCTCCTTGAAGGAGGACAATTCCTTCTGGAATTGCCTGGAGAGTGCACAACCTGATTGTTACTGGCGATGGGGTGAAGATGGGAGGTGACAATTGGGATTTGGGGACCAGGTGTAGCCGAGAGGGTTGGGTCTGGTCTGAGCCATGATCCTTCTCTCTGAAATCAGACAGCAAAACATTTGTTTTACTTGAGCAATCAACAGGGCAAACATAATTAACGTTTCCTGAATATTAATGTTAGTGAAGCTTTATTCTATGCGTAGGAGGGAGCAGTGTTTGGAGAGAATTTCCTGCTGAGGTTAGAACAGATGTGAACTCTGTGTGTGTGTGTGTGCAATATTTAACTGCCTCCAGCACAATGAAAACCAGGCCTGGAGACTTTAATCTAAATGCCATTTATGCTACTAGTGTGATCTGAAGCTAGTAAATATTTTCACAATAAAGGTATGCCTCTGGTAAGGCCAAGCTGACCTGAGGTTTCCTTATTAACTTCTGACTCATCTTTGCAAAAATATTATCTGCGTACAGTTGACCTGATACCTGAATTTCAGAGTTTATACCTGGCTTTGGTCCAGAACAACGTGAAAAGGTGATGCAGGATTTGGTGGCAATACACGGGCCGTCTCGGTCAAGCTGTGTGGAGCCCACAGCTTCTGGCAATCTAAATCAAAACCAACGTCCCGAAGCCTTATCAATAAAACAGTCTCAGCTCCCAAGTATTTCCATTGAGCTTGTTTCGTTGAAGCTGAGAAGTCAGAATTGGAAATTACACCTAATTTCCCCCCATTTTGTTAAATAACTAAGATGGTCTTTTAGATATGATTCTCAGAGTCACATTTTTGGTCTCAGCTCGACCTCCTCAGGGTTTGGAGCCTTTGATGTTGTTACATATTTTACATTTCACAGAGTCTTTGTCTTGGAGGAAAATTCCTGCCTGACAGAGACACACACACACATTCACAGATATGCGCTGTCAAAATATTATGTGCCCTCCTAAATTATTTGGTAGCAGTGGGAAAAACACCTGCTTTGCAAGAACATTTCTTCCTTTCAATTATCCGCAAGAATTTCTGGGGAGATGTATTATTTAAAATGTTAATGGCAACCTCAAGAAAAAAAATAGGTAATTTTTGATTCTTCTTGTTCCATTACTTGACATTAGGGTACATCGTTCTGATTCCCATTTTGTCGTGTGCAAATGGCTTTCACAAGGTGAAATAAATATGTCCTATTCTTTATCCATTACATCTGTGTAGCATATGATATGCAAAACCTTTTAGGACTTACGGTGGAGCAAATGCTGCTTTTTAATTATAAATACACATAAAATATGCAAAAAGATAAAGTTGACATGAGCAGAGAGAGAGATCAGGAACATGAGTTATGTGTGTTGAAATCACAGTGCTTTTAAGTGCAGCGGTAATTTTTGAAAATGAGTTAGTGTGGTAATATTCAGAGGTGCATTTTAAAAAGCTTGAAAAATTTGGGACTTTAGATTGTTAGTCAGCACTGCTCTTAAAAGGTACTTTTCTTATGGCTGTTCTAAGTAGTTGGTATGTAATTATTGTATCTGTCTAATTAGATACATAAGTTTATGTACATAAGTATCATATGCACTGCATTGTAAGATTCCTACTTGCAGGTTTTAATAGTAATTGTTCTTTAGAAGATTTTTTGAGATGAGACAACTGATCCCTTTTGCAATATTATGACCTGTGTAAACTGAAATACATAAATAAGGGCACTCTACGCCTCTTCTTTCACGTCTTTGCAAACGCAGTCCAAGGAGGGCAGGAGCATTAGCTGTAAGGCTTTTTCCTATTGTCTGTGTTGAGGGATGTCAGGCAGAGGCTTCTGCCAAAATAATGATCATTAGTTGGTGGTGGTGGAATCGGGGTGGAGATGCCCAGGACCACGCTGGGCTGGGTCAGAGGAGGAGCCATCCACAGAGCCAAGCGTGATGAGCAGGATGAAGAGAAGGTGGTGAGTGGGGCTTCCCAATGTGGTTTTGGTGACAGATGGCCTTACCTCAAGGGAGGTCGTGAACCAGGGAGGCCAACGGGAGAAAAAGTGGCACTGAGCCCTGCCAGGCAAAATAATGCCCGAGAGGAATCAGATTTCTGTCTTCCACTGTCAACCTCACTTCTGTTGTGTCAGGCCTGGTTTTTGTGGAAAGCTTCAGATGTTTTAAGACATTTCCATTTACTTGTTTCTTTACCAGACACCTCACCTCACTGAATGACATTCAATTAACTCCAGAGTTTTCCTTGGCCAGAAAGAAAACGGTTGCAAAGTGGAGCTTGCATGAAGAAAGTGGACGGAAGCAGCTCCCTAGCAGGGAGAAATATCAGGGAGCATTTTTCTGGAGAAAATTCTTCCTTTTAAGGCATACATACATACACATGTATATGTACCTTACATACATACATAAATATACACAGGTAAGTGTATTTGCTGTGTCAGACTTTTATGTTGCTTCTCATCTGTTGCTTTAGGTCTTTTGCGTATTTATTATATGGAGTTAGAAAGATAATTGTATTATTCAGAAAAAGAATAATCTATAAGATATTAAAGACAGAGAAAAAAGGAATCTTTCTCTAGCCAGGAAATTTCATAGAAGTTAGTGTAAAATATGTTGACATAATGAGTAAAGAATTTGGCCCATGTTCAAAGAGACTTGAGAGTACATCACACATTTTCACTTGAAGCATTCACTGCATTCAGCCCAGTAGCACCAGTCATGTGTCTCCTGTGCCTTTGTATTCATGATTTGAAGAGTTTTAAACCAGATGGGAATTTCACTGTACGCTGCAGGCCCTGGGAGGGGATATGGCAGGATTTATTTGTCTTCTTACTGGCCCTAGGAAATACTTCCTACCACACAATAAAATGTTGTGTAACTGTGGCATTGGGTACAGGGCGAATTACTGAGTTGGCTGTTGTAATTAAATAGGTAGTTTGTAAGGCTTCATACAGGCTTAAAATAAATTGAAATACTACTGTAGACTTTTGTTGGCTTGGCTTGGGCCCATTATATATTGTGCTTTTTACAAAATACTTACTACAACTCTAAAGACTTTATGATATTCATCAAAGTTATTTTAGACAAGATGATATTGTTGGCTCTTGCCTGACCTAAATTATTATGATAGTGAGAAATGCAAAAACCCAAGTTAAATTACTCTTTAGCAGAAATTTCAGGCAACGGACACTTTTCCATGAATATTTCATACAGAGCTATAAATAATTCTGTTGGATTTTGAAGATCAGAAAGTGACTACTTGGATGATGTAGGGCATTTATGTAAGCCTTATCGCTTTGTGCATGCTGTAAGAGACATGCTCATTCATGGAATTCAAGTCATGTGTGGGTAAATTTGACATTTTTCCTTAAGTTTCTTTTAAATAGCTATTTGTTTCAATTGCTTAAGACTGCAATAGACAAATATAGCAACGTCATTCACCTCTGCTGTTACCTGAGAGCTGCACATGCTGAAATGTTTTTCACAAAGCTTTTGCCTTTTAAGAATGTTTTATTCATTATTCTAATACTAGTGCAGAATATATTGTGCTCATAAAATATGTGTTTGTTAGAATACTGAAGTGTAGGTCTCTATGAACCTTCATTCACATATAAAAATCAACTTCACTGCATTGAATTTTCCCCCTTCTGAACTGATTTGAGAGTTGTTGTTTTGGGGTTTGGTTTTTTTTTTCCTGTAAATGGTGGTAATATCTTCATATTAACCAGGGGAAAGAAATAAGGCCTACAATTGTTTTTGGTTTTTCCTTTGTGACACAGTTCCTGCAATTTAGTCAGTCAGAATTTTCTTACAAAGTAAAAAAGTAGATTTTTTTTTTTTTTATTATGAAGAAAAGACTTGGTAATGTGCTTAGTTTCACCATGAAAGACTAACCAAAAAGATAACCCAAACACCTGAAACTTGTTGATTGAAGAAGGAAAGAACTCATGATTCTTGAGATGCTGCTTACCATAAGCATAACTGTTAGTTACAGCAGTTTCTTCAGGCCCAATTCCTCACTGAATTCTTCTCCAAAAGCCACATTAACACCAGCTTCCCCTCCATTCAGATACATGCTAGAATTTGGGGCCAGCTCTCCTGCAAGAACTTACAGGATGGGGTTTTCCCTCTGCATCTCGGGTCTCTCCCTCCTCTTTCCAATTTGAAGGGTGGAGTTTCTGGCAAAAAAAAAAAAAAAACAACAAACCAAAATAATAAAAATACCTCATTGAAAATATCAATTGAATGTTTACATACATACTTTAAATTTTCTGTTTTCTTTTTGATATGTATTATTTCTTCCAATCACATCCTGCTTTTTTATGCTTAATGCTCTCTGCTTGGATTTTTGGCCCTATTTTACCATGGTAAAACTAGGATTCTTTATAACATTTCCAGTCTGTATTTCATTATCTTTTTCACAATTTATATGATCTCTTTTGTAATGCCAAATGTGCTACTAGTACATGATAAATCTGTACAGCAGCAAAGAACTTTGCTTCTCTTCTGTTTACAGCTAATCTTTTAGTATGACAGAAAATGTTACTTGCATACTGATTTGATAGATACCACAAAACCAGGACAGAGGAAAATGAGTTAGCAAGCTGAGCAAATTTACCAGGCCAGAGTCAAGAAGACAATTTATATGACACAAAATTCAAATAGGTGGGAAAGCATATTGGGTAGCACTAAAATCTGCCATGAGATGTTTGGGTGAAACACCAAGATCAGGAGGGAAATGATCCATCCATCCAGGTCAGAGTCCAGAGAAGTTACCCCCAAGTTCTCCCAAAATGACAAGAATAAAGCAGGAAAGCTGTCAGACTGGAAACACTATCCCCTTTGATTAATTTTTTTTTAAAAATTTATTGCTGTTGCCATGCATGCCTCTTCTCCAACCCTTTTGCAGCTGGTATGTAATTACCAGATCTGATATGTAATTAACAAATTTGCCCAAAACTCTTTCTTTCAGTGTGTTTCTACTTTACATTTGGTCAACCTTTGGAGCTCTGCACAGTCATTCCTTACAGATGTGGATTTCTTCAAAGATGAGAATCTTCTTCATCAGATGTTAAGTATCACATGGGCTAAGGAACTGATGATGCATGGTGGGTCCTTGTTCTGCTACTGGGCTGAGAGGTCTGAATAAGGTTGGGACTAAATAACCGGGACATCTCCTGGGCCTTATTTTGGAACTACAGAGTGAGATAAATAAAAAAGAGTTCAAAGGTCCTTCCCAAATTTATAATATGGAACATGGAAATTACCCGTGTACAGATAAATTGGATTATTAAGATGTGACATTGTTTTCACATGAGAACTATGAAAATATCCTGCCTCAAGTTATTTTGAGATGCTTTCAGAATAGAGTGGAATTAAAATATTTGTTTTAAACAATCTTGCACAGCCATCTTTTTGCTTTTTATAGGCCTTCACCCTCAGTCATTTTAGCAGTTCCATTTCCTGAAGCACCAGCGATCTCTCTCTCCCCAGTCTTTGCCCCTACGGATATTTGTTGTGGTACCTTTTCATTCCTCAAAATCACTCCAGTGAAACCCTTCATCACTTTCTCACTCTTTTGGTACAAATGTAGTCTAAATCATATTTTTAGAGAGAATATTAGCTGTTAGCCATGGCTGCAGACACTCGTCCATCTCCCAGCACCTACATCACTTGTTGCAGGCTGACAGGTTTTAATTTACGGTATTATTCCATGTTCCATACTCTGTGTTTTGTATGTTTACATTTAACTCTTATTGACCCCCCGGCAGCACAAGGCTTCAAACAGCAGGAGAAACTTAATGAAGCATTTTACATGTCCGTCATAAAATGCAGAAACATGTTTGAGTGCTACTGCTCTGAATCTGGACTTATTTTCATTTTTATCTTTCATAGCCAAAGGGAACGCTGCAATGGGTTCTTTTCTTGCTTTTATAAATTGAATCTCTGGTTTTCTTCTAGGTTCCCTCAGGAACCTGTGAGTGAAATTGCTTTCCTGTCCTGCAAAATACTTCAGAAACTTTCCATTCCTAAACTGAGGTGAGTAGTTTTGTTTATTTATAGTTGCTTTTCTGAAGGTAATATGTTGCATTTTCTGATCATTTTGGAGCACTTTGATTTGTATGAAGTTTGAGTTTTAACTTGTTTTTCTTTGCCTTTCAAAGTAAAAAGTATTTTTCAGGTTCATGTTCTGTCAGTTCAGGAAGCTTTTTATATGAGCCTTTTCACACAAACAATATTACTTTGGGCATATTGTATTTTTAAATGAAAATATTTGGTTGAAAAACCACCTTTCCTTCCCACTGCTCAGTCTTCCAGGTTCTCACTCGTTCCGCAAGATTTTCAAGACAATTACTAACGGCTCATAAGTTCCCCAGGATGAATTTTGCCATGCCCTGATGAGTTGGATGCTTTTCATTTCCCTAAGTGTTCTTTGACCTGGATTTTCTTCCCTAGACCTTTCTCTGCTGATGCTGAGGCGGTCGATACCTGGTCACAGCAAGTCAGGCACCAAAAGCTTCTTTTCTCCTTGTGTCTTCTTTGCATTTTCTTTGCGTTGTTTCCTCCTTTCTTGTTGAAGATCTAACAATTCCCCATCTTTGTGTGTAATGGGTTGGCAGAGCCTTTGCTCGCCTGACCTCCTTTGGCACTTCAGCCCTTTTGGTTTTCCTCTCTCTACATCAGAAGAAGACTGTCAAGTTTCAGAAGCCTTTTTAATGACTTTTTGGAGCAACTCCCTTAAAATGGCAAAGTTAATCACTCCCAACTGCCCATACACTGGACTTTAACAGCTGTCAGAGGAGTTCTTTTCCTGACTTGGAGGAACTGTTCTTTCTCTTGGTGGGTATTTTTTTTCCATAAAATTGGCCTGTGAGGAAGAGAATCACACATGATATAGTTTGGGGGGTTTTCAGTGCCACAATATTTCAGTGCTGTTCTTTCTGGGAAATACACATTAAAGTTTCAGAAAGTAAAGAGTAAAGAGCATTTCCCTCTTCCTTCAAAAAAAAAAAAAAAAAAAAAAGAAGAAATTCTTCAAAATTTGGAGCCCTGCCTCTGCTGAGTAATTCGTGTAACATAAAACCAAACAGAAGTGTATTTTTCAGGGTTGATGTTCTACACAAAAGAAAAAAATAACTGGGTTAAAGGTAATCTTAAACCATTAGAATTTCAGAAATCATCATCATCGTAATTTTTTTTTTTTTCCAATGTGGGAGCATGTTGACACCTAATGCCTGGTTCCATTTGTGCTTCTTTGGAAGTGTCCTGGGGCCTCTTGGCTTCTCCTGAGGGAGATGGAAACCCATGTACTTGTTCATCATATGGCTCCAAGCTCCATGATTCGTGTGCCCTTTCAGATTTCAGGTATGTAGTATGTACTACATGCAACTCCTAAACTCTGCACTATCAAAACTATTTTTAAACTAATTTTTAAAACTATAAATTGCCATAGACTTCACCATGGAGGTAACTCTTGCCTTTTTACTGGGAGTGAGCTGGATGTACAGAGTTGGTAAAGCAGTGAGGCCAGCTAAGCTGCCTGTGGATTTTGCCAATTTATTATATTTTAACATCAGAACTCAGAATCACAAAGCACAAACATTTCCCCAAACTCAAAACTCTGCAAATATTCAGAAATATGCTAATCTAGGTATTTACAGGCTGCTACTTTGATTGTTTTCCATTTCTTTCTTACACACGGAATGCCATTAAGAGGTTGACAAACTATTTAAACAGCTCAAAAAAATTACCAGTTTTCCCTGCTCTCAATCATCTGCTAATTCTTTTCCTTTTGAAAAGTACAAAATTTTCTCCCCTACCTGTCAGGCTGTCTTCCTCTTCTCCCAGCTCCCACCTCCATTCCTTCCCATCTCTCTATGACACCATTTCCTTTGTGAGTTTGAAGGAACAGATTATTCCGCTAAAAAGGCAAGAAAGTTCAAAACTATTTTTCATGTGACAGCAGAAACATCACTGTAGTTTTGCTTGAAAACTGGTGCACAATTTTCTGAGAATGGATTTAAACTTACTGATTTCAGATCTCTCCAGATGCCAGCTCCTGCTCCAGCCCCTTTGGGGTCTATAAAGGAGAACGTGGCACCAGCCCGGTTGCTGGAGGTGGGGAGGTTTCCACCTCCCCACTGACCTCCTGGAGGATGCAGCTCACATTTCTTTCTACCCATGAAACCCTGGAAAATGAGAGTGGAAGAGGAAAATGTCCCTGGTCTTGCTGATGTGGAATGGGAGGATGATGGGGTGTGGAAGGACTTCTGGGATGATTTTTGCCAGCAAGGGATCTGTCAACTTTTTCCAGACAGTTTAGGGAGCACCATAGCTGGTATCTTCATGCACACAGGCACACATCCAACACAATTAAAAACCTGCCTCAAGCCAGTAAGGAAAAAAGCTTGGCATTCAAAATCTAAACTGAAAGGGCACATCTCCATTGTAAGAGAAGCCTTTCTTCTGTCACTCAAAGAAAATTTCTTGCAGGATTTGGTGAAAGCATTGGCATGAACATTTACAGAGCCAGGTTTCAGCCAGAATCAGAGTTTCTCTACAAATTGTTGCAAAGCTTTATTTCTTTTTTTTTTTTTCCCCTCAGACACAAACAAAATGTTAAAAAGGCTAATTTGTATGTAGGTAATACAACATTCCTCACACTTAAATACCATGTGTGCACAGAATAATTAACTGTGATTTTTCTTTTAATAACAGGATGAGTACACTTTGAGAAAAGGCCATGCTGGTGGTGGCCAAAGCACAGCAACCTGTCAGCTAAAAAACAGGTCTATCGGCTAAAAGCTACCGTCTGTCTGATGGGAGATTACTGGTTCAGTTGGTTTTGGTATTTCAGAAGCACATTATCTTTTCCTGGGGTTGAAATATGCTGAGATGTACCCTAAATTTTAAGAACAGGTGAATATAATATGGTATTGAAAATATAACAGCCTTCAAATGATCGAGAAGTCAATGAGGAAAGGAGCCATGCTGGACCTTGTCCTTACTAACTAGGAGGGGATGGTGGGGAACGTTTGCTGATGACACCAAACTCAGTGGTGTGGTCGACATGCTGGAGGGAAGAGATGCCATCCAGAGGGACCTGGACAGGCTGGAGAGGTGGGCTCATGCAAATTGCATGAAGTTTAACCAAGCCAAGTACAGGGTCCTGCACCTGGGACATTGCAATTCCAGGCACAAATACAGGTTGGGTGGAGAATGGCTGGAGAGCAGCCCTGAGGAGAAAGACTTTGGGGGTGTTGTTGAATGAGAAGCTCAACACAAGCCAGCAGTGTGCACTGGCAGCCCAGAGAGCCAACCCCATCCTGGGCTGCATCAAGAGAAGTGTGGCCAGCAGGTCTTGAGAGATGATTCTCTGCTCTGTGCTTGTGAGACCCCACCTGGAGTACTGTGTC
>JAOXNG010000003.1:15210220-15235309 GCA_028566535.1 Scolopax minor
TGGCTGATGGCTTTCTCACTTCTTCTCTCCTGCTTTTCTTCCTCATCCCACGGTGGGTAGAACAGAGAGAGTGCTGAGTGGTCCTATCTTCAAGCTGGAGTTAAACCAGCACAGAAGATCATGTCAGGTTGGTATTGGCTCTCCAGGGACAGTGGTTGGTGTCATGAACTGTGGGGAGGGTTGTAACCAGCTCCCCAGGAGTTGCCTTGAGCTGGCACCTCCAGGACATGCTCTGGGTCCGCAGAGCATTACTGCTCTGGATGTTAGCCCAGGTGCCAGCCTGGGAAATGTTCATAAATTAATTTAGAATCAGAAGAACAATGAAGAAACAGGTTGGAAATTAAAAGGTGCTCTGCCTCAAAGAACACCAGGGGCACATTTTGGTGAAACCACACTCCCTTCAGAGTTTAGCTCCTGCTCTGACCCAATTCAATCTGCGTTCCCAAACCTTCCCTCCACAGTTACCAGGAGAAACGTTCCATCCTTTTCTCACCTTGTTATGGTGCAGTGTGTCCCACCATGCTGATGTGGTGACAGCTCAGTTGGGACCTAATGGCATTTCAGGTGCCATAGGAGATGGGATACTGCTCAGATCCAAAAGTTTACAAAACAGACTTTAATTCTCCAGCACAAAGCACATGTGTGAGGAAACCACTTTTCGTCTCTAATATAACTGCAGTGTTACTAGAGATTAGATTTCTTTTCTTTTCTTTTTTTTTAAAGATACAGCTTGTTATCTCTCTTCTTGGAACTTAATATTTGTTGATATTTTCTTTGTAAACATTTCACAAGCACTATGAATCTCCCCAAGTAACTTTTCAGAGCTGTACATATTTTCAATAGCTATTTACAAGTTTGTTACCAACATAGTGTTCTTCCATCCCTTCTTCCAAAAGTACTGAAAATTCATAATCATGAAAAACCACTAAAGGAAGAGTAAAAAATTATTCTATATATACAGCACTTTGACTAGGAAATCTAAGTCTCGAACTATCTATGAAGGAAAAAAACCTCATTACTGTTCAGTTGAATGATGGAAATGATGGTTTAATTGCTTTTTTTTTTTTCTTTAATGAAGGTATGTGGCTATTACATCCCTTAGATTGCGCTCAGTAAATGTGTATTTCTTCATAGTGTTCATGACCCTGATTTAAATAAGTATTTGGATGTGTTTTAAGTTGCCAAACTTAATCTTAGTGGTCCAGTGAGATACTACAGAAGTTATCTTTTGACTGTGTGCTTTAATGGACCACCAGAAGGGCAGTGGTCTGATTGAGACAACACTGGATACAATGAAAAAGACCCCCTTATCTGTACTGTGATGTCCCTGCAGGTGGAGATGTCCCCTGCAAGGAGTGATGCTGGGGTGGCAGCAGAATGGGGACCAAGGTCAGGTGTGGGAGCAAGGAGAGGACAATTAACACCCAGGGCACTAATTTCTGCAGCTGAATTGCTCCAAGGCACCAGTCAATACCTAAGCTCTTGGAGAAGACTGTTTTGGGGTTGGCATTGCTGGTTTTATTGCTAGATGCTCTCTAGGAATCTAATAGTAGCTTAAATTCTTAAGTTTGCTTAACTTCTGCTAAGCTCTGATAAACCCATTTAATGCATGTATTTATAGCTTAGTCTTCTTGGTATCACAGGATGAGCTCCAGTAAATTAGTTAGGTTTTTTTTTTTAAAGTTTATAAGAATAATGCTCCTTCAGTCAAAAAAGGAGAATCATGGTGGATGGGATTTGCATCTCACATCAAAAAAGGAGGTGATAAATACTCCTCGTGAAGCTGGCAGAACAGAGAGCGGTGTTCCTATGGCCACTAATGTCCCTAAACAAAAATCTCCGTGGTCACAGGCTCTGGCTCAATGTAGGATGGGTTTGAAGAGAAATCTTAAAATATAACAGTGCTGTTTCTTGTTACTTTAATTGGAGAATATTTTATCTGCGGGAGCCTAATGATTGCAAATGAAGCTGCCTGGAAGACTTTTCTAGAATGTCTTACATACATGGACACGCCAATCTTTTTCTGATTTTACATATTTTAACTGCTAAAATACACTATCTGATGTGACTGATAAATTTCACCACTTTCAAATGTTTTCCTTCTATTGCTTGTTTGTTTTGTGGTTTGTTTTCTTTACATTCCCTAAGGTTAAGAAAAGCAAACATAGAAGAACTTCAAAACAGAAGCCCCAGAAGTGTAGCTTGGGGTTATAGGACTGAATTTTATCAGGTTTCTGCCACTTGCACTTTAATTATGAGGGGTTGGATTTTTTTTATAATATTAATAAATTGCTCAGGTATGAGCATTTTCTTTCATTCAACAAGTAGTCACAAGTGCAAAAAGAAGGACTTGCATTTAAGAGCTAATTCTTAAATTCATCTCAAAAAAAAAAATTGTTCTATTGTTGGTTTGGTTTCTTATGGGTTTTTTATAGATTTGGTTTACTATTGTAAAACTGAAAGGAGTGGACGTTCCTGGGAAATTGCTGTTGTTGTATAGGTTCAGGCTGAACTTCCCTCTTGTCCTGAACTGGTAACTTTTAGTCAAATTTTAGAGACAATGGTGTTTTCAAAAGCTTTTGAAAGGCGAGTTGAAGTTACTGCTTGGGTTTTTTGTACCCTATGTTTGTGTTGATTATTATAGCTTCAGGGAGCGTGGATCTGAAGCAGACTTGTGAGAAATATTGATCTAATATTGAGTAAAAGACAGCCCACCTCTTGCAGGAGCTCGGGGTAAAGGAATGCTCCCTGCACCCAAAGTGGGTAAAAGAGCAAAATGGAGCCGTGTAACTCTTTTTCATTGCTGCCCCTCTGTAGTTGGTGATACCCACTCTTCTCCTTTTAACATAATTAATAACCTATGTAGAGTATAAAATCCACTCTACATTAAATTTGGGATGTGCATGTGTATGTGATGCAGGAGCCTGTGGTTTCTTGGACAAAAGCAGAATTTCATCAACATGCATTTTCCCCAACGTAAGGCTGATGCCACTGAACAACAATAATCCAGTTTCATCGCTAGCAATAGAGCAATAAGATTGTTCTATTAAAATTATTCAACCGTAATAACTCCTGCTAATAAATTAGAAAAGGAAAAATAAAAGATTCTCATATAGCATGTCTAATGGAAGAAATGACAGTGATTTCATGAGTTTCTTGCACTCTGTAAACTGTGGGTTTTTCCAGGATACACTTTTGAGCTGTACAGCCAAGCAGTGGAATGAGAAGTTAAAAAGACTAGATTCAGAGCAGCATCATATAATTTTATTAAGAACAGATGGGTGGAAAACTCCTTTGAGCGCTATATTTGCTGCCTGCCAATCATGAGATGGCAGCCCATAATGTACTTGATGGACCTTTGTGTCCATCTGTTAGTTGATTTATCCAATATTCCCCGGCGAAGGAAACACTTCAAACAGTGTAGTTAAATGCCAGAGATGTTTTTCAGTATTTATAGATTTTTTGCTTGTTCACACTTGAGAATGTTTTTCTGTGATTCATCAAGTGTTATCTTGATTTGTATCATTTATTGGGTATATCTAACGACAGACTTAAGGTGTGTTATGTAGATGGTCTATTTGATATCCAGTGTTCTGATAAGACAATCTGAAATAATACCTGCTGTGATTTATTTCCTTACTGACTGATTATCGTAATCTAATTCATGTACCTGTTAAATTATAGATTTTTGCTTGAGGAGACTAGAGAATTTTAGGAGGAAATAATCTTGGTATTTTCAGGAAAGAGCAGGAGAAGCTCCAGGAGTTACCTTATCTCTTACCCATTTTGGTACTGGGTGACTTGGGATGCTGTGTGCTCCATGGAAAAGCTATTAGTCTCCTTGTCAAATAAAATGGCCATCTCTAGAGTGAGAACACTTAATGGATTTTGGAGGTTTGATCTTTATTTTTTCCTCATTTCCTGTTGCCTTATCTGTCCTTGATTGGGAAAAGTGCCTTGAAAAAATAGAGCTTCATAACTTAGATTGGATCACTCGTCCTCTAGCAAAGAATCTGCTCTGCAGCTCCCCTGTGTATTAAACAAATAAATATAAGCGGTTTAACACCAGCTTGTGTGGTTACCAAGAAGTTAAAGCATTACTTAAAGCAGTAAAAAGGATGTGAAGATTTAGTGCTGCTGTGCAGTGCACTAAATAACACCAAATTAACTCATAAAACATGTCAAGACTTGGTACTTCAGCCACTCCATCTATCTAGAGCTGCCCCAGTAACCGGGCTGCCTACTGTGCTGGTGATGAGGCTTTGCGGGCACCTTCAGAGAAAACGCTCAGTGGTGCCATGTATTTGTGAAGAGATTTAGCTAAGCCAGAGATGGACTAACTTTAAAGCACATATTTCTTTTTTCCTTTTTTTTTTTTTTTTTTTATGACCTCTATAAATGCAAGCATCCATTCTCCATAAAAAAGGTTCTAAAATCAGGACTGGGGGAAGGAAAGAGCAGGAAACCACCAGGTTTCTAGTGTCCACCTGGGATTTTCCATTTGAGATCAGGGGATTATTGGACAGCAAAGTGATGGTTACTACACTTACTGCTACTTTTAAGAAAGCTGTTTAAGGTATTTGGGAAATTTTCACAGTGGTGTAATTCTTGTAAAATATTTTTTGAATTTGGAAGTCATAGCAAGCTGATAGCTCTTTCTCTCTCCTCCCCGCCCTTGTAATGTCTGCTGGCTGTAATAACTGCAGCAAATATTTATTGCAAAATTTATGCACCTATTTTCACAGTATTTTTCCGCTACTTTTAGTGGGAGAATAGGAGAAGGGATGCTGTATTTTTCTCTTGCTCTTCTTTCAATACCTGCAATGATCCATCTCCTTCTCCTTAACTCTCCTGCCTTTGCTTGTGCTGCATGTTCTTCATTGTGCTGTGGCTTCTGACTCCTGATTCATGGGCCTCTACCCCAAGGGTTCCTCCTAGCACTTATTTCCAGTACACTCTTTCCTTCCTCCTAAGACATGGACTAGAATATTTTCTTTCACTTCTGTTTTTCTGAGGAATTTTAGCCATCCCAAGAAAGTGTCTGTGCAGGCTTCTTCTGCTTTTCCAGCTGGGGCTAGAATCATCTTGACTTGTCCTTGGCAATTAAAATGTTTAAGATGGCTCATCTATTGGAAATGGCCATGGTAGATGACAGTCTAGTCTCTACAAGCAAGTGTGAAGTACTCACATTCATGTTTCATAGTTAGTTACACTACTTCAGGAGAAGGAAAAAAAGTGTTTGAATTGTTTGGATGTAGTTTTAAATTTGTAGGTACAGTGCACTTAAACTTCATGTCCATTTGAATGTGCCATCTTAACAGTGTGTCCTGCTCTGTGGAATAAAATGGTGGCAAAAGGTGTCTGTGCTTTGGATAAGAGAATCTGATTCATCAGAGTAGTCAGGGTATTATCTACATACCTAACTGGAGGTTATTTTGTTCAGTCAACTATGACCACTTGCATGAACTCATTCTGTTGTGTATAAATAAATACTCTCCTCTTGTCCAAAAATCCTAAAACATTATTTGTAACAAATTTTATTCAGGGCCCAAGGAAAACTTCACAGAAGCTTTGAGTTCATAGCTTTCAAAGTGTTGAGGATATTTGTAGTTAAGTAGAGAAGCTGTGAAATATCTTTCACTGTTGAATTTCAAGATGGTTTGTTTCCTGTTGGAGTCCAGAGGAGCGATGGTCTGGATGACCTCCTTACAGAACTTTCAGCTCCCCGATGGGACTGGTGTGCAAACTTTTCCCAGGAGATCACAGCTCTTAGAGTCTTAAAGAATGGGGTAGTTAAGCTTTCACAAGAGCCTTGAGTTTGCTCAAGGCTTTGTGACTTCCTTTTTAAAATTCTGGAGCGTTGTTGTTTTTCTCCATGGGATGTCAGATCTTATTAACGTCCTATCTGAGCATCTTATTAAGAAAGTAATTCACTAATGTATCTGTGGTACCACTAATGTATCTGTGATGCCACAGCTATCCTCACAGCACCCTCGCAAGGCACTCAAAGTTAACCTCATTTTACAGCTGGGAAAACTGAGGGATGGAACGTAAAGGGAAGACAAGAAAAGGATTTTTGGTGGCATTTATGTGTCTGTGCCCAAAGTTCTGATTATGAAAATCCCACTCAGCTGCTGCCTGAATTTCTCAAACAGCTTCTCTTTCAATGTCAGAGGTCCTTGTCTGTCTCAAGCTCTGCCTCTCCATGCCCTCAGGAAAGTGCTGGTGAATCTGACCTGAACACTAGGACTTGGCCAGTGGGGCAGAGAGATTCTGGGGTTGGGGAAGGCAGATCTTTAGGCACAAAGCAGTGAGGACCTTCTCCCAAGCCAGTGCAGCCAGATGTCACACAGGTCTGAGTGTGCTGCTGAGGCAAGTCCTTCCTTTGCCTGCACTGTCCACTTCCCCTGGGAGAACTAGATTGAGAGCTTACAGAGTCTCTGGTACCATTTGGACACACAGAACAGATTCTGGTTATTACACGAGTGTAAATCTGACTCCTGTTTTGGGTATCTAAAGACTAAACCCATGTAAGAGGTCTGTTGGCCCTGCTTGTGTCTGGGTGATTTTTGTTCCTTCCTTCTTTCAAGAAAAATGGGGTTCTTCCATAGATTAAAAGTTGTTGCATTCATATAGCATAGCATTAAAATGTGGAAAAACAGTAAAAATATGTATTAAAAATATATTAAGTTATTTCATAATCACAGAATCAAAGAAAATAGGGTTGGCAGGGTGTCTTAAAAATTACCTAGTTCATTTAACCTTGCATTTTATGGATTTCTGGTAGCTCCCAGACATTAAAGTCTTGAAAAAGATGAAGAAAAAATCCTGTATGTAGACTTAGTAATTCTGTATGTCAGCTTTGAGGGAGCTGCAGGTCGAAGGTGACACTAAGTAGTTAGTGCAGCCTAAGTGAAATGTTCAGCTGTAGCAGCAATTCTGTAAATCAGAGTTTGAACTTCTACCAATATCATGGGCCTTTTAGTGATGGTACTGGGTGCATCAAACTCCAGCTCTGGGAGCCACCTGCAAGCCAGATAATTGCACACAAGTTTCAAAATACTGAAAAGGAATAAATCATAGAATGGTTCAGGTTAGAAAGGACCTTAAAGATCATCAAGTTCTAAGCCCCTGCCATGGGCAGGGACACTGCCCACGAGACCAGGTTGCTCAAAGCCCTATCCAAGCTGGTCTGGTGGACCAGCTGAGAAATTGAGAAGTCTGAATTTATTTTTTTTTTAATCAGAGAATGAAAACTTAGTGAGGTTGCCCAAAATGGGTAAGGATGATTTATATTTAAACATTTTTCTCTGTCAATTAAAAAAGCAATGCCTAAGCCTTTGAAATTGATGTCTCCATTCTTTTGCATACCTTTTGTTCTTATATTCAGACAATCTTTGTACTATTTTAATCATATGACAGATGAACATGGCATTTAGAAATATCTTGAATTTGAATTATTATATAAAGCACACAGATAATTTGAAATTTAAAAAAAAAATATTCTTATACTGTTACCTCTACTATTTATATCCATTTGTAGAGCTTTTGGATACCAGCTTGATGATTCCTCAATAGTGATTATCTGAGGTAAATAATGATGGACTGTGAATTGAGAGCTAGTGTAATGCAAAATTATCATCACAACATGCAGTTGGCTGATGGCTCTTTCCAGTGCAAGGCCCCTGTTGTCTCTGCATGGATGTGGATATGAAGATGTGGTGGAAGAGGATCAGAAGTGATGTCTAGTGGTTTCTTCCACTCCCATAGGCAATTATATACTAAATATTAATGTGCTTCTAGCCTCGATCGGTTCAATTCCCCTGGTTTGAAAGTGAATGGGAAGAAGGATAAATTATTTGAAAATTGAAGGCATTTATCTATGACATTTAATTAGTGTAAAGGGACTTCTCCTGATCCATGAAATTCCCAGTGCAGCATAAATGTATCTAACCCTCATCAATGATAAGGCCGTCCATCAGCTCGTAGATTCTTTTCTTTTACCAGAACTTTATCCTCAGATCTAGCAAAGGCCACTCATAAATTCATTTTAAAGGTATGTTGTTTGGAGAGGATATTATACAGTATAATTCCAAGCTCAAAATCAAGCTGAGATAACAGCTCTCTATCTGACACACCAAGCTTTCAGTCACACTTTATCACAGTTACAGTCGTTGGTAAATGAACAGGTTTTTCTTGGAAACAATATAGATAAGCAAAGGTGGCTGAGAAGGTGCAAAGAGTAATTTGGAGAGGAAAGCAGCCTGGTAGATGTTTCTTTTTCCAGTACCCTTTGTAAGAAAAAGCATGTAAAAACCCTCTTATATTTAAAAATTATTTTGAATGATTCAATAAGATGATTCTCTGTCCTTTATTCGCCTACTCCAAAGTAGAAATAAAGGAATGAATGCTTTGTCAGTCAGTCACACAGGACTTGGTATCAAAGAGCTGCTGCAAGCACCCAGGGAAACTGCTACGGGGAAAGCAAGAGCTCCCTTCACTTTCCATTAAGGAACAGGAGATGTGCTTGTCTGCGCTGAAGGTCTCAAAAGAAAAGCAAAGAAGAATTTTATGAAGCTGGACTGCCCCTCATAATCACACAGGCTGTACTCACTCAACACTAACCTGGACTGACCCTCCCAGTCACAGCTCTGAATTGGGAAAGTTCCTGATTTATTGCTTTCCGTTTTTCTCTGTGTCTACAGAAGCTGTTTGCGGGTGCTGAAGTTTGCAAATGGGCCAAGGAAATAGATTCTCCGTCGGCTTTGGTTTGGTAGAAAAGCAACTTAGAACCAAATTAAATCTTTTATTTAAAGAGACATGAAACAGTTTATTTGGCTTTTTGTTTTTTTAATCTTGAATTAGAGTTTGAAATAGTTTAGAAAAAAGTTTTAGTGCGAAACCACTCAATGATTTGGCTTCTCCAAAATTGTATGGGTTGCCTTCCCACCCTCTTTGGACAAATGAGGGGGGATGGAACCCTGTGAAAATGGTTCCGAAAATAATGCCATTTATTTCTAATCCATAAACCCAGTTTCCAAGAAGGCTGTATATAAACTGACTCAGAAAAGATGTGTAGACCTTACCTCTGCATTGTCATTCCATTTCAATTAGGAATGCAGATAAAATCCCATTTAAAAAAGATTAAGAATATTAAGCTTAAAGCTTCTCTTCTTGCAATGATGACTTAAATAATTTGTGGCAGTATCTGAGGTCTGTGTCCAGCTCATTTGCTGACCAGCGTGCAGTGTTCAAGCTTTATTATTCTGCCCCATGACTTTCCTGACGTACAAAGGCTTTCACAACTAGGTTCTTTTGCCCTCTTGCTTTTTTTCCTTGACTGTTTTATGAGCTTTTCCTCCTCCCCTCATTGCACTTGCCCTGTATCTCATGAACTGTATACCACCAACAACATGAGAGCATTCCTTAATAGTAAAAAAGGATTTCTGAGATGCTGCAGATATAGGTGGAACCCTGGTTCTCTACACAACAGGACCTTCTCCTCCCAGCCCCTGGTGGCTGCATCTCCTCATCCCTTGGCACTTTCTCTCGTGTCATCTTTGTGAGCATCTGAGGACATGCCAGGGCTACAGCTGATCCTTCTTGCCTGGTGTTCATCTCTGGCCTTGGAATCCTTGCCCTGCCTTGCACTCAGCCTCGTGCTTTTTGTTGATGGGGTCACTTGGGGCTCTTGATGTATTAATTCTGTTGGTAGAGTGAACCCTGTGTTTTTGCCATAAATTTAATTTCTTGTGATGTGCTCATTTCAGATACTGAAGCTGTGTCTTGTGATCCAGCTTATGATCTCTGGCCCTTCTTCATTTTGTTCATTTTTATAGTTCTTTGGACAATTTCAGTTTCGTCTGATCGTTGGGAACTAGTAATATTTTTCACGATCTGTGTTTCTGAAATGATGTTTTTTGTGAAGAATGAAGAATGTCTTAATGAATTCAGTGTGCTTTCCGTATTTTGCAGGGCAGTAGGAAAGATAACTGAGTATGTTTTCTTTTTGTTAAGTAGCTTGGGAGAGGACACTGCTGGGGCGCTCGCAGACCTGCTGCTGCCTCACCTGGGACACAGCAGGGACTCCCAGTGTCATTTCTCCTCTTCTGTGGAAAAAAAAAATGGGGCCTCTGCAAAGTTCAGTGAGTTTGCTTAAACAATGTACTGCATTTTGAAGTCTTTTGTCAGCCCATTATCTTTTTTCTTGCTGAAGCACTTCTGTGCCTTCCAGGTGTGGTTATTCAGTGATGCCGTCTGTGGTTCTTAATGGTAGGCAGTGTTACTTGCATCCTTCAGCTTTTATTATGAGATTGATCATTTTGTGGGAATAAGAAATTTATTGGGCTTGTACCAGTTCATGCTGTTTGGTCGTATGAGACACTTCAGAAATTGTTTTGTACTTGCATTAAAAACAGCTACTCTGAAAACAGTCTATTTACTGAAAAGTGAACTCAAATACTATTTTGGGGGTGTGTTTGGTTTTTTTTTTTTGTTTTTAATTGGAGTCTGAGGATTGACTTGCTCTACCTCCAGTATTTTAAAACTGCAGTATGGTAAAGCTGATGTCTTACAGGTGAAGAAAAATTATAGCTTTTGGAAATGTATGAATTTTCTGGAAAAAGAAGCCCTGATTTTTTTTTTTTTTAATAGACTAGTAGAATTCCCATATACATGGCAGAAAATAATGCAAAAGGGCTTCACCACCCAGGAGTTAATGGTGAGAACAGTCACAGGTCAATCGAGCCACAGGCTTCACCAGGAATCTGTATTCAGACCTGGCTTTCAACTAAGAAAGGGAAGGGGAAAAACCTCTACGATCAAATGCACATTACTCAATATTCCAGTATTCCTGGTCCACTAAAACTTCTCTAATGAGAAATTAAGAATGAAGCAGACCATGGAAGTGAGAAAAATTTGATTTATGCCTCGGGAGGAATGGGTCAATAGTCCCAAGCTGAACACAAGGTTGAAATACGAACCATCACGTTAGCGTCCATCACTGCAGACCTGTGGCTGTTCTTGAGAGAGGGACCTGCCAATACACTCCCTGTTCCTTGGAATTTATTAATAAAAAGAGGGAAAATTATAAAACACATCTTGGGAAAAATAAAAGCAGAATTGGTTTCAGAGCCTGGATCAATGAGCAGCATTACTGGGTTACCTGTTTCCAAAAAGACAATGGTTTATGGCTAACATGTATTTGCTCAGATTTACATCAAAGTACATTTCAGGAGAAACAGGACTTCTGTGTAATTGAAACAGGCAATTTTATTTGGACTTAAATAGGAATTGAATAATGCTATAGGCACTTTTGTATACATATATGATTTAAGAATTATTAAGATAGATCACTGTCCTTTCAGATGCTGGTAATAGAGGCATAAAGGCACCCAAGTCACAGAAGTAATCTTCTGTTGCACACGAAGCTCTGTAATTGGTTTCTAATTTTTGATCATAGCAGAATTCCTTTTATGCAGTAGCAAAGAATGTTGTGGGATAATTTATATTCATGGATAATTATTACTAAAAGCAGGTGCTGTAATCTGTTTTAAAACCTTTGTGCTTTACTGAATGTAGAATATGTTTAAAGAGCTTGTACATGGTCTCCTCTTGATCATCTGGAGGTCAGAGCCAGCAGCTACTGCTTTAACATCATTTCAGAAGGATTCGGGAAAACTCCCAACTAAAGACAACTGAACTTTAGCAGGACTTCAATATGTCCAGGCCAATGGTTTAGACCAGTCATTCATGTGCATTTACTTTATTCCTGATGCTTTAGTTTGGTTGAACCATAATTCTCAAATTAATAATTAACTAATTTTAAGGATAGACATTATGTATTCACCTGACCTGATAGCTGAAAATTTTATTGCTGGGATGGGTATCTTGGTTTTGGTATTAAGTGCACTTAGAACAGGAATTTAGTTCACGGTAATACAGGATTTCTCATCGGGCTGTACCCTGCATTGTGTTGTCTTGCTGGGCGACAACCTTAGGACAACCCAGTCACAGGTGATGTTCCCCAGAGCTCAGTATTGGAGCCAGTTCTGGATAGTATCTTTATCAGTGATCTGGACAAGAGGATTGCACGCACCCTCAGTAAGTTTGCAGATGACACCGAGGTGGGCGTGGGTGTTGCAGGAAGTCTCTGCAGAGGGTGTGGGTGTTGCAGGAAGTCTCTCAAAGGGATCTGGACAGGCTGTATTGATGGGCTGTGGCCAGGTGTATGAGGTTCAACAAGATCAAGTACCAGGTCATGCCCTTGGGTCACAACAACCTCATGCTGCAGGCTTGAGGAAGAACAGCTGGAAAGCTGCCTGGTAGAAAAAAAACATGAGGGTGTTAGTCAATAGCAGGCTGAATATGAGCCAACAGGGTGCCCAGGTGAGAAGGCCAGTGGCATCCTGGTCTGTATCAGAAATAGTGTGGCCAGCAGGACCAGGGAAGTGAGGCCACACCTTAAGTACCATGTTGAGTTTTGTGCTCCTCACTACAAGAAAGATATTGAGGTGCTGGAGTGTGTCCAAAGAAGAGCAACAAAACTGGTAAAAGGTCTAGAGCATGAGTCTTATAAGGAGCAGCTGAGGGAACTGGGGTTGTTTAGCCTGGAGAAAAGGACCTTGCTGCTCTCTATAACTACGTGGAAAGGAGACTGTAGAGAGGTGAGTGTTGGTTTCTTCACCCCATTAACAAGCAATAAGACAAGATAAAATGGCCTCAATTTGCACCATGGGAGTTTTAGACTGGATATTAGCAAACATTTTTTTCACCTAAAGGGTTCTTAAGCATTGATCAAACTGCCCAAAGAAGTTGTTGAGTCACCATCCCTGGAGGTATTTCTAGATACTTAGCAACATGGTTTAGTGGTGGACTTGTCAGTGCTGCTTTTTGGACCTGATGATCTTAAAAGTCTTTTCCAACCAAAATGATTCTACGATCTTATGATCCTATGAGTGTCTTTGTAAATGTTGATCATGAATTCACACTCACCAAGTTTGTGTATGACACTGAAGTGGCAGGACAGTGGAAGGAGGAGTTAGAATGCAGATACTACAATAGGCTGGATAATTGCACCAACAAGAGTTGCATGAGGTATTACAGAGGAACACAAGCCCTGCACACCTGGAACAGAATAATTCCAAGCAGAAGCACAGGCTGAGATCTGACTGAATGAGGTCTTTATTAACAAAAAACAATAATTTTATTCTCTTAGTAAGAAAGAGAAGTGGCTGCCATATTTCTGTATTGTGACTTTAACCTATCTAATCTCTTTTCCAAGTCACCACTCATTTAGTCTCCCTCACACCATTCAGGGCAGATGAAAAGACCAGAGCAGCTCTGGTGACCTGAGAGACCCCGAACCTGTGACTGTGTGCAAGGTGGAAGTCTTTCATGTGTACTTTTGTGCAGTTGTCTTCCTGGAGATGTCCCCTTTGATTCACGGATGCTCAGTCACACACCCATCAGTGATTCAGACATAAGCCCCAAGTCCCTAAGGCAGATGTACATCAACTGTTTTCCACCAGGAGAAGTGACATCAATTCCCTATTGGAGGCTGTTGAGAGATACAAAGGGACAGAAGAGACCAAGCTGTGATCTGTGAGAAAGATGGTGTGTGCGTCCTTGTCAGGAAGCTGCTTTTAGACTGCCTTGTTTTAGACTTCTGCTGTCCTGGTTAATAGAAGAAAAGAGTTGAGGGTGAGGAGTGAAAGCAGAGCATCACAAACTGACGTTGAAGATGTTCTCATAGGGAAAGAAGGGACGGAGAGATGAAGAGACGGGGCAGGACAAAAAGTATATAAAGAAAGGAAGAAGTGGAAAATAAAGAAAATCTGTAACAGTAAACTCTTGTTTGTATACAGTTTTCTATTAACCTTTTTAAAACGGTCATTCTTCCCATTGCCATACTTAAGTGTTGGCACTAGAATGAAAGTAAAGACAGATGTATTGTTTTGGGTGACTTTTTGTGTGCATAGTCAGGTCACATATAAGTGTATCAGTTGCTGTTATTTAAAATGAAATGTTTAAAGATTTGCAAGAAGAAAAAATTAATTCCATGAAGAAACAGAACTCAGAATTTCAAGGTAGGCTGTAAACCCTGACAAAGTAAGAGTTTGAAATTCAGCAGGTGTAACAGAGCAATATAACTTTTCCCAAAGTTTTATTTTGTTTTCTAAGTTTCTTTGAAAAAGGAGATGAAAAAAAGACATAATAAAAGATAATTTGTTCATCATATACAATCTGTTAAATTATAACTAATTCTGGTTATCTATTCTACTAAGAATAGATACTTAACACATCTCTAGAGTACTGTCCAGACATGCTCCCTCATGGAAAAAGACAAAGGGCTAAACCAGCTGATTTTAAAACACCTGGGTAGAAAATCAGAAACTAAGAATTTAAAATAATTACTTTCAAATAGTGAAGACAAAAAATAAGATAGAAAGAAAATAAAAATCTCACAAAAACCTGTGCACTGGAAGCATATGCAGTTGCATATTAATGATGGCACCTGTTCTGTACTGTCTTGAGTTCTCTTAACCACAGAATGTTAAATAACCACTGTCAGGAGATTTAAAAGACTTCCATTAATTTGTGATGGCAGCAATTAGCAAGGAGGGTGTTAATACTTACTGGTGCTCAAGCTGTCAATTTCTGGCTATTATTCATTTGGATTCTTTGCCAATGTTTACACAAGGATATCACTGCATCTATGTGAAAAACAAAAATTTTCTTACTAGTATGAGATATTCACTAGAGAGTTGAAATTTATCTTATGGACAACTAGGGATATTTTGCTCAGAATAAAATCAATGCTACATATAAATCAGTACATACAGAAAAATTAGGGGGTTGTTTTGTAAAGTGCTTGTGCTTTTCTGCTAAGCCCATCTTAGTTACATGCTCTTTTTGACATCTGCTTGACATTTTTGTCAAATTGACACAAATTGCTCATCTGACAATATGAATAGGATGATTTCTTTCTGTTTAGTGATTTTTGGTGAAATATATTTGCTTTATCATCTTTTCATAAGGAAAAACCATTTATTTAGAATTTAAAACTTTTTAATGAAACATAATTTTTTATTACAAATAGCTTATTTGTGAATATTTCTCTGGTCAAAATCTGAGTTTGTGTCAAGAAAACACAGTGACTTGAAGCTGTGGGACATGAATGTATTCTTTTCATGTAAGACTAAAACCCATAGCTGAGTTAACAACATTTCTATGTCCTGCTTTGGGGTTAGTTGCTCATCACATTCTAAATAACATGGTGGAGGCCAAGAAACAGTACAGAACAATGCTACTATAACACAAGGTAGTAATTAAGCACTCTTGTTATATACAAGTGATGCTCTGGAGAGGAGAGTATAGATCTCTGTCCACTTAAAGTTCTGCTGGAGGTGGCATCTGAGTTAAGGGAGCTGTAGATATGCCCGGGTATTAAACCTTATAATTTAACTTACCAGATTCAGTCATGCTATTATTGAATGTCAGTTCAGGCTGTGGTTTTGAGATAACTACTCATTTGACAAAATTACAGTATGGTTCACTAACCCGAATTACTAGTGGTGTTTTGAAATTATTTACTTTTTCACACATCTATTATAAATATATTACCTAATATTTAAAATATTTTTGTGTCACAAAGATCTGCAAATCTTTCATGTACTGCAAATATATGGAACTGAAGAAGTACATCCTCCTTTGGAATTAGAGAGCCACAGTTGAGCTGTGTGAACTATGTTGCATAATGCTAAAAGGAGAGAAAATTTTTCCAAGGAGAGCAGAGTATACTCCATCAGCAACAAAGAACAGCTATGAGATCTTTTTTATGACCACATAAAATATGAAATCATAGAGGTCTAATTTGAAAGACCCATAACATAGTAAACTGCATGCTATTCAGTTTTTTCTGCTTCAGTTAAATTGCTAGGTTAAACTGGCACTATCAGAAATTGAACTTTTGATTCTGTGGAATGTATTTCAAGTTTAGCATAAAAAAATACAGGGATCTGCTTCAGATCTCCAGGCTGCATTGCTTTGTTGCTTTAGTTAAACAATACATCCTGAATTGAAGAGAGTCCCCATCACCTGCAATGGTTTTCACAATCTTTATTTAAACGTTTTGTACCTACAGTGTTCTAAGATAAGCAGAAATAATATTTCTTGGGATTTGTGGTTTCTTTTTCCCCCACTGGTATAATGCAATAACTTCCAATGCTCAGTTTTAGCTATCATTACGTCTGACTTTTACTTCTTTGTGATCACCAGCTGCATAGTTAATGTCAGCAGGAAATTCTGAATAACTGTAGAGCAGGAAGACACCCGGGGACAGGCAGCTAAATCAAACAAACATAATTAAATTGTGGAGCTCATTTTCAGTGGATGTTGTGAAAAACAAAAGAACTAATATGTTTTAAAAGACATTAAACAAACAGGATGGTCTGTCAGTGACAACATATTAGTCTAGATGTACTGTCCAGTTCAGAAAATTCCTGAAGCATTCCTGCTGATTAAAAAAAGAAAGTTTCAAATAATTCCATATTTATTAAAATTGTCCCTAATTATCTGCCTTTGGCCACCATCAGCAGCAGGATGATAGGTGGCTAAACAGGGACTTCTGATCTACTACAGACTCTGAAAGTATTCATACTCACTCACTGGATCAGGTTCTCTGAGGGAGAACAATCAAACTACAGCAGATGTTCTCTTGCACTTCTGTAGCAGTTGGGACTGCACCTCTTCTTACACCCCTTTGCCTCCTTGTTTTCAGCTGCAGGCCAGACAGGGGAAGGAGACAATCCCAGAACTGATGAGGGAGAAGCCAGGGAGTCCTAAAGAACCAATGTTGCTGTGACGGATTGTGTCTTTACTCCTCTGGGCGGTGAATGGGATTACGAGTCTGAACATCCTGTCCCCAGAGTTATAATTGAAGAGGGTAAAGATTAAGGTATGTCTCAGAAATTCATCTTTTTTAAAACAGTACTTGGGGAATACTGACAAATGATCTAATTTTTTTTTAATGAAGCTACATACCTTTCTTCACATACTTATCTCATGCAGGGATTTAAAACTGCCCATTCTGTACCTCAGAGCACAGCACATGTAGTCATATTTTAATCTTATAGATTTGGATATCCATGTACTGAACCTCAATATGGTAGGGAGTATGCCCTCTGCATAGCTGAGATACCTTTTGCCATACCAGAAGCTGACCTAGGTGGGCTAATATCTTGCGAAGGAAGTAGACATCCTGGATTGCAATGTAGACATACACACAGATAGTTGGGGAGCTAGGGCAGGCAAAATCTGTCTTTTAATCTCCATGAAAACATTTTGAATGTAACATACCTAAAACCCCCATACAGATACCGTTTTACATGCTGAATTAATAGAATTCATTATCCTGGTATTTCAGTTGTACAATAACATCTGGGAAGAAAAATACTAAAGCAATATGTTGGTACTCAGAGGCTAAATCTGCATCTATACAGAACTTTGTATGTCAACTACATGAGACTTCAGTCCATTTGATATTCACACCAGCACATGATCTCAGCAGCTCTTTTGGTTTCCAGGATATGAAGAATTTCATCCAGTGCTTCCACAGGGAGTGTCCAGAATAGCATGAGTACACAGGAGGAGTACATCCCTAGCACCAAGAACTGCTCCTGAATACAGTGGTATTCAGGGTCCCAGTGCAAATAAGACTTCACCAGACTGGAATAAGTTCAGGAGAGAGCCACCAAGACACTGGGGGAGATTGGGGGGGGGGATGGTGGTGGTGGTGTAGTTCTTGCTTTGAGGGAGAGGCTGAGGGACCAGGTCTGGTTCAGCCCGGAGAAGGAATTGCAGCAGAAACCTTACAGCAGCCCCTCAGGCAGGCTATTGAGGAGACAAAGATGGACTCTAGACACTGGGGCATTGTGAGAAGACAAGAAATAACTGACATGAAGCGGAACATGATAGGATCTCACTGGATATAAGGAAGAACTTTTTCTCCCTGAGGGCAGCCCAAAAAGTGTGTGAGACAGGCTGCCTAGAAGCAATGCAGTCTCGAGCTGTGGAGGTTTTCAAGACCCCACTTGTACAAAGCCCTGAGCAACCAAGCCAGACATCAAAGCTGGTCCTGTTGTGAGTAAAATGTTGGACTGGAAGCTCCTGAGCTCCCTTCCAGCTGGAATTACCCTGTGATTTTATGATCCAATAGGTGTAGAGGTTTCAAACTTGATCACTACAAGTCACCAAGAATTTCAAAGCACTTGGTGATGTTTTGCTTACCTACAAATATCTTTTTGTTGTTGCTGTTGTGTTAAGAATTCAAGGAAGGAAGAAACTTTCACCAAAAAAAATCCAAACCAAAACAAAATATATTAAACTTAGAATATACAAAAAGAGACTTTTTCAAATACAAATGTTGATCACAATGACAAAAACAAGAATTATATCTAGATTATTCACTGTACAATTTGAAAAATTATATTTCTACTTTTCATCTACTACTCATAATTTCTTACTTTGTAAAATGAGGTTATTTTTAAATGTTACTATTTCTCTGTTCCTTCCTCTCTTTTCTGCATGTGAAAATGTGGTCTTTAATATCCCAATATTAATACTCATGGATGTCAGTAAAGCCACCTTTTTGGAAAGTGTGTTTTCTTTATTTCCTATTAGAGTAGAGACAAAATTGAATTTGGTGAGAAAGGTTTGTAGCATGTTTGCAAATTATCATTATTTTATACATTAATAAAATTGGTGGAGTGGATTTTTTTCCTTATTGTTGTCTCTAGTAAATTAAATCAAAATGTATTTGATTTAATTTACACACAAGGGTAATATGCACACCCATTGCCCATTGCCACAATTGCCACAATTTTGGATTGCTTTTGAATTTGAATTTTCATTTTGATTATATGTTATTTTTTTCACTTTATGTGACATAAATTTGCTTCAGTCCTTAATGTTCATTTTTCAAAATGGAAAATTTCTGCAGAAAACATGATATCATTATCCATAGAATAGCCATCTGATAGATATCGATGGAATAGCAGTAAGCAATGCTGTTGAACTTCAGTATCTTTTCTGGAGTGTGATGTACCACCAGTGGGATATTGGCTGGTTTAGGGAGATAAAGTACATAGGTATAAATTGCAACAAAGAAAACAAGGGTTGAGCTTCTAGGTATTCAGAAGGAAAAAGAGGTGAAAGAAGGTGAAATAAAAGCAAAGTCCCAAGTAACTAGAAACTGAAAACATTCTATGTGATAATCTTTTAAATAGTCTGACAAAGAAGTTATAGTCCTGTCTGCAAGATAACTGTAGAGTTGACTGAAAATGGCTATTCATGAGCATGATTTAGATTACTTCATTTGGATCTTCTAATTTTACACAGTTCTTTTGTAGTTCAGCACTCTTGGTCTGGCTGTTCAAGCTGGTGCCATATATGACTGATATAACACTGAACTGTGGGCATTCAGAGTGTGAATTTATACTTAAATTGCCTTGTTAGGGGCTGAAACATCTGGCATAACATATCTTTACAGGAAAGTGAAAGCAAAAACTACTTTTACATTTGTTAGAACTATCATGCCCTTTATTAGGCAGCTTGGGATTTAGATTAGGTTAAAAGTACCATATTTTGTGAAGAAGCATTGAACTATGCATTTCAGAATGAAGAAAATTAATCCAGACCCTTACTTAGAGAAAAAAAACAAACAGAAATGCAAGCTACATTACACTGCCTAAGAACAGAACAGGAAGAGACTGCTTGGTCACAATGTCCTGTTCTTGCCACTCGTAGGCAACTAAGGACAAATCTTAAATTCAGAAGGAGTCATAAAATCTCTGTGCCACAAACTGCAAACCACTCTTTGCGACAGAAGATACTGAAAGAGACAAATATACTATCTTACAGTAAAACAGTGCCTCTGTCTTACACAAGAGAAGGAAAATAAAATATTTTAAAAGTTTTTAATTCCATGTTAGATCATGTTTTCAGACAGTAAACTATGGTACCACAAGTCTACCATCAGGTGTATTCCATAAATAAGAAAACATCTTGTATTTTGTGTTCTTCAACCAACCAGTTAAGTTATTATTACACCTAGCTATACATTTCTGAAGGTCTGTTTTCTGATTGTTGGTTTTTTTACATGCACACAGAGACACATATTGTCACAGAAAAAAATCAAAAACTTCCCTTTTTATATTTTACTATTCCCTATTTATATTTTATATTTTTATATTTAATAATTTTACCTGTGGCTGAGGTTCTGTGAACTTCTGGCACCAAGACAACCGCTACCTATTCATTGATCATCAGTCACTTACTTCTGCCCAGGACAGTGGTTTCTTGCTCGCACTGAGCTTTTATGTTATGTGGCTTCCTTAGAAATGACAGGTCTCTTCCAACTTATCCAGAAGTAATTTGCTCAAAAGGTGGACTGTTGCCCAGTGATGGGAATGCAGGGAAAATCTGAGACCCTCACCACCCTGCTGAAGACAGAAAGCTGTGACAAAGTGGATATTGGAAACAGAGATCACAGACTTGAGACTAAATGGTAATGGAGTAGAAAGACACTGCAAGTAGGATCTTTGAATGATAGGATAAAAACAGTGGGCATGGACAAAATGCCCCTCTTGAAACTTACCAAAGCATTTTAAAAAAATTGCATATTGTATATATCAAGATTATCAGAACCTCCTCTAGACTAAGTTAAATAAAATATAAGACAACCAACTCTCTAGACAGATCTATTGTATTGATCATTGAACAAATCAGCTTGGAAGGCCCAGCATTTACCCAGTTCTGGGTTTATCTAATAGAAATAGGGTACAAACCTTAAGTGTATTTTCTTCTGGGTACCTGCATTAGATGCTTACAGTTATGTTGTGTAATTCTTTCTTCCACAGGATTTCTCTTTTCGTGCTTCATTGCTGTAAACGGCTTTGTTATTAATTCTGTATTAGATATTTTTTAAATTAGATTATTAGATATTTTTTAAATAACCCATTAGTATAGTAGCAACTTCCCACATAGTAAGATTATGACCCTGTGGAGAGCAGATATGTAGTTTCCTGGTTGTGATCCAGATGTATGAAAATGGGGGAAGCAAGGTAACTCAAGCCTTTGCTGCACCACCTTTACTCGCACCATTTTATTTAAATTTATTTAGATTTCTCAAAGTTGAGGATAGAAAAGCAGAAATGCAGAATGTGGACAACAGTTTCTCACAATTCAGTATTTTGAGAGCATCCTGTGCTTCATGCCTAAAACCATTTACCTTTAATTACAGGCTCACACTGCTGAAAATTAAGGGTCATTACTTAGCAGTTTAATTGTAGACAAGGCCCAAAGAGACTATTGTCATGAAAAAGAATAATGGAAACAACAAAAATTAAAGTCAGCTTAAAATTTGGCATCCATCCCAAGCATGGAATGAAAATCAATTAGCTTGTATGGATTGTGCAAAGCACCATCCATTTATCTGTATTTGTTATGTATTACTTCAGGCAACTTTTTGATAAATTCATACTTAAAGGTGTTAGTGCCTATTCATATTCTCACACTGCTCATGTGACTCACAGTTTTAAAGATTAAACAACCCTTAAGCATCCTAAGGCTTTAGCAGTGGAAATAAGTACTGTAGGCAGACTGGAATTTATTCCAGTGGTTAATGCATGGTTTATGTATCTCTTCATTCCAACTTAAATCTTAAATTTTGACATGCAGAAAACAGTGATGCATCTTCCACTTTGTTGGTTACTTTGGCATTTTCATTCCAAATGCTCAATGAATTGTTATTTAAAGATCACTGATTCCTGCTATCTTTGAAGAATCAAGTGAGAAAAGACAACATTATTCTGCTCCTGGGAAAACCTGTGGCAAACTGCCACTGAGTAAATGTGCTAAAGACTAAGTTTCTCTGCAAATTCAGAGAAACAATTGCATTTAAATAGTTAAACAATATGAAAAGAGAGAATGATGGGAAAAGCTCACAAATATTTGGTCTGGGAAGATGTTGAAAAATACCCACTTTATATGATATGATGTGGATTGTGACTTAACTCCATCTTCAAATAATGAGCTCATCAATAACACCTCTTGACAGTAACAGTTACACGTGTAGCATGTAATTCAAAGTTTGTAGGCAGGAAGTTCAGGTTTGTTATAGTTGGGTTTTGTTGGGTTTTTTTCTCACAACAGATATCATTAGACAGGAGCAAAAGTGATTCAGTACTAGAATCTGATATTCTGGTATGTTTTTAAGCAAGATATTCACAGTTCTTTGTGGATGGCCCAGTGATTCACCACCACTGGAGAAGAACACTGAGAGTTGTGACAGGGCAAGCACATGGTGTGTTTTCATCTTCTTACCAGAATTAGGTGATTCAGGAGAGAGTTATTGGTGATAGCTCATCAGAGAATATTTGGTTTCACATCAAACATCTCTGTCACCTTAGAGAACTTAAATATAACTATATAAGAAGGTTTGTGGAAAGGGTAAGCAAAACCAAACAGTCTAAACCAAGATTTTCTAATGTTCCCTATACTGGTCAGGAAAACTATGTTTAAAAAAATTCCGGCACATTGAATTTTAGTGCCATTAAGTAAGCCCAAAGGCCAAAATCACAGTACCTCACATACATCACCATGTAAAGTGCTCTTTGGTAAAGCAACATAGAGGAGCAGGTCTATATGCCCTCCTAAGGCCACTAGACAATCAGTTGCAGGAGTCTGTTAGTCTCACTAACAGTCTCACTAAAAGTCTGCAGGAGTTAGTCTTGCTAACATGTAATATAAATTCTTCCAAAACTGGTTTGTTTCATAATTTACTATTATTATCCCTTTTGAAAATTAAGTTAATTTTATTCTTCTTGTTCCTTTGACTATTATGATGAGCAGCATACAGAATATGCGAACCCATATACATCATCAGTTTTAGGTGTCTTCTCCTGATATTTCACTGGAACTTTATACTGTTCTTTAGGTCTTGTGCTAAAATTCACGTGTCTTTTAAATAGTTTAATAGAACCAGATAGCTAGTTTGCAAAGAGATTCCAAAAGCCAAGGAGATTAAACCTATATTACTTCCTGTCTCCTTGATCTCTCTTGCAAGTATTTTCCTTTACTGGACACTAGTGCTTTTTATGCATATCTTTCAAGATATGTAGAGGCAACGGGCATGAATTGAAACAAAAGAGGTTCTATATGAACCTTGAGAAACTTTTCCACTGTGAGGGTGACTGAACACTGGAAAGACAGGTTGTAGGATCTCCACCACTGAAGGTATTCAGAAGCCATCTGGTTAAAGTTCGGGGCTATATGTGACCCTGCTTTAGCAGGGGATTGGGCAAAATAATATCCAGAAGTCCCTTCTTACCTCAGTCATTCTGTGATTCTGTGAAAGTATCTGTATAAGTATCTCAAACAGAGAAACAAGACAAGAAAATGAGTAACAAGAGGATAAAGCAAATAAAAACCCTGAAATCCTACAGAAGACAGCAGCCTCAGGGAAAATGTTCAAGAAAGATTGTGATCTCTTGCTGTGAAAGTAAAGACATGTTCACAGTCTTTGAAAGTAAGGTATATTTTTTTTAACACTAAAGGATGTAAATCATTAGGCTTAGTATACCATGTTTAAGCGAAGATAAACAAAACAGTTCTCAGACAATTTTATTAAGATTCTTAAATTGAACAAATTTTTTGTAAGAATCATTTCCATGAATGATGTTAAAGAGAAAGACAACTTTTTAAAAAAAGTTTACAACTCAGTTTAAATTATTGGTTTAAATATGTAATTTCAGAAAGATTGAGTCATAATATACTAGTATATTTTATGTGGATAACACTGAGAAGAAAGACTTCAGAAAACTATTGTCCTGAATTTAGAAGAAACACAAACAATGTCACATGATTGGTTTCAATAAAAGATAAAAATTACTTTAAATTCTGTATAAAAAAAGAAGAGTAACATATAAAAATTAAGTGAAATATTTTTCACAGACTGCTAAATAGAAGTTGAATAATTTTTCAAGAAGTAAAAATGCACAAGTGCAGAAGCAAATCAATCTAAGCCATCCTATTCTTTGAATAAGATTGTCAAATATAAATAAAACAGCACATAAAGTCTTTAGGTACCCTATAAAGAAATGAATCATAATTAGTTGTAGAGGTACGGTGCATCAGAAATGAATAAAGTTACAGTGGTTTAGTGAATCAAAGTGTGTCTTCATGAATTGGAATACAAAACCTAACTCTGTGGAACGCAGAGGCATATCACAACTTGTCAGCCTTCTGCACACCCTGGGGCTCACCCCATTTGTGCTGGTCTTCCACACCCTCAAGGAGGCCAGTTCCAAACTTCCATCACCTGCCAATACTTGTGCAAAATTACTGGTCATGAAGAACTGTCTCCTAGTATAAGATCATTCAGAAGTCTTCCTGACAGTCTTTGGAGATGCTCTGCACTAATGATGGAATAAAAGCTATGTCATTATTATTAGCTGTTATAATTATGCATTTTTAAATTGTAATAAAAACACTGATGCAGTGATACATGGTATTAGTCATACACTTTTCTTTACTATTACCTTAAAAAATGTCTTTTTGTCTCATGGACCACTAGATTTTTATTAAGACAATATCAATAATATGTGAAACTTAAGTACTCAGAACTGCTTCTTAACTATCAGCTTCAAGAAGCTCAGCGCTTTTGATTAAAAACCGTATGTGCCAATAGATAACTACAGTATAGATGTTTTGAACCTTTACTTCACAACTGACAGCTGTGCCACATAAATCACTCATTCTTTTCTCCTGATCATTTTGGCACAGTTTCTTCAATGGAATTACTATCTTAGGGTAGAGATAATTCTTTATTTACCTGACATAAAAAATTATCCGAGTAAAATATTTCTCAAACTCTGGAAGATGCTAAACTCTTCACTAAAGAGGTATTATTTTTTCTAACTGAAAAATGTGTCCAAATAACTGTTATGTCCTCAGAAATCATTTATTCATGATAGAGAGATACAGACTTTACAAGTGTTCCAGATTTAGAATTTCCTTTTTTTTTTTTTA
>JAOXNG010000003.1:16487718-16498373 GCA_028566535.1 Scolopax minor
GAGTTTGTGGAGTCTCCATCTTTGGAGATACTCAAAAGTGACCTGGACACAGTCCTGGGCAGCTGGTGGCCATCCCTGAGTAGGGGGTTGGACCAGATAACTTCCATACGTTCTTTCCAACCTCAACCAGCCTGTGATTCTGTTATTGTATTACAATTTGGAGTCTCCATATTCCAGCATATAGTTGAAATTTTGAGGAAGATTGCTATGTTTCTGATAGATTCCTCCTTTGGTAACTAGACCATGCTTTCAGACAAGACAAGATGCCAGAATGTGGCTCATTCAAGTGACTTTTACTGGAATTATAAAGGTGACACTGCAAAATTGTTCTGTTCTAGACAGGTTCCAGACAGGCCATGCTTTTCACACTACTGTTAAAACTGGAGTGCTAGAACATGTACAATGGTGAAACAGCTCTGGACGTATGTGACTGTGCCACTACTCTTTACTCTGTGGAAAATATGACATGTAGGTCAGCACCTTGATACTGAGAGTCTAACCCCTACAATCACACCCCTGTGAAATTCTAATGGCAAATCCCTTGTGAGCCAAGTATTAATCCTTAGCTTCCATGTATGGTTACATGTTTGAGAAATATTTTTAGGTTTTGAAATTATGAACTGTAAAACATTGCAAAGTGTTTTAGTACTCCCAAAACTGTGCTAAATATATCTAACTTGGTAGGACCTTAAGTGGTACATTGTGCTAAATGCTCAGTGATTAAATATTAAATACACACTTACAAGTCTCAGGTTGAGCCCATGTGAATGGAGACGCAGTTTGAGTCTGTTCTGCCAGACAGGAGCTGTATTATGGTTTAACCCCAAGGATTGCTAAATCCCTGAGCTGGGTAATGAGAACTGTACAACACTGCACACGCTCATTAACAATGTAGCGTGGTTGAATGTCCTTTCACCAGCAACCTGAGAAACTTCTTTTAATTGTGTAGTTAAATTCACATTTAACAACCATTTTAATTATTTTACATTTTATTAATTGCTCTCAGTTTGATTCAAATTTAATTACTATTTGGATGAAAATTAGTTTTTAATGCCTGCTTAATGGTCTTGCCTAATAATTGTTACCTACTGGCCATTCTGCATGCTCTTTTTCCTTTTGACTGAATTAGAACCAGGCCGTCCTTTTTGTGAGAATAACCTTTGCATGTGTTTGTTTTTTGAGCAAGTCATAAAGGAGTAAAACCAGACCCCACATGGTCCTTTCTAGTTGGCTGGAGCTCAGGCAGGCAGTTGCTGGGCAATGGTCAGAGCAGCTGGAAGGGAAGAGAATTACTCTCAGCTGGTGGAGACAGCAAAGAGGGTGATGTCAGGGACCTCTTTATATGTTCATAGAATCACGTATGCTTTAGGAGCACTGGGAGAGACTGGAAGCTAGGCTGTTGCATCATTGCTTGTAAAGTAGTAAATAGTAGTAGTAAAAAGTAGTAAATCCTGCCAGGTACAGGTTTGCTTTGTAACAGCTGAGTTTTCTATGTACAATTGTCTGAGATTGTTGCTGCTAAAACTCCAGAGAACCTAAATTATCAAGCAATGAGGAGGAAACTGATTATAGCAATGGGGAAAACAAAAACAACTATCACAAGGACTCTTTCCAGGCTGATTAATGACTTACAGCAATTACTCGCTTCATACAAATATTCACAGAATATTAGAAGTTAATATTTTGTAGTTCTATCAAATTTCTGATAAGCAACTGCTGTATTTCAAAGGCAGGAAATAAACCCTCTAGCTTGAGTTGGAAGTAAACTATATGAATAAAAGATGTTATTCCTATTTTGTTGCAATAGAGTAATACAGACAAAGGGACTCTGCTGGGTGACGCTGGAAAAACAGCATCATCATTAACAGGTGTAATTTGTTTCAACTGACTTAAGGGTCTGATCCTGGCCTCAGACTGGGCAGAACTCACACTGCCTAAGTCCTGATGAAGGGCTGCTCAATGGGCTCCGTGTGCCCTCAGGGTCTGGTTTGCCTATTGCACTGTTTTACACCAGTGCCTCTCCTGGTCCTCCACAATGAGTGTGACAAGGAGAAAGATCAGCCCTAGAAATATTGCTAAAAGACACCCAGCCTAACTTCTAGCAATGGTTACTCCTAGTATTTATTTCTGCAGGAGAAAAATGCAGCTAAGTTAGTACACATGCCATGCAGCAACTCTGGCAGTTGCTGGCAAACTCAAAGACAGGCTTCTTCATGTTTCTGCATTTTCAAGATTTTCTTGCACTTTTTGAATACTTCTGAGACACCCAAAGGAGTGTCTTGAGTGACTGAAGGCTAAGAAGCACAAATATGGACCAGAAGCTGATTATTTCCCTGCAATGTCAGTACAGTCAGGTCCTACAGTAGACACAGAGGGCTTCCCTGGGGTTTTCTCAGCTGGTTCTTTCATCATGGATAAATTTTCTCACTCTAGATTTCAATCTTTCCAAAACTTCAATCAAAAATTTAGTTTTATTTAATCTGATTCCTCAAAGCAAAACACTTCTTATTGTGTTCATCTTTCCCGAACAAATAAACGCTCTAGAGCTCTAACAGAAAATTGAAATTAGAATCTGAGCACTGTGGTATCTTATTGCCACATGGCTGCCTAGTGTTGTCTTTTCAGCCACAGTTTGAGTTCAGAGCTGGAATGCAGGAGGAGGAAAAAGGGAAGCAGGAGGAGATAAGAGATAGGCAGAGAAAGGGGGGGAGTCAGGGCTGGGAGGAGCTTTGATGGCACTCAAAAGAGTACAGCTGTATCTTGCAATGTTTATTTGGAATCACACATTTAATTTCTAATACAGCCCCAAAGTTAACTTCTCTTTTATTGCAGTTCTCACAATCTCACATTACTTTACTGCTCTTTCTGATATTAAATGATACCAGACCCACAGGAGCAGCTGAAACATTTGGGTCAATGTCAACTCAGCCCTGTTACAAACTATGGCTTGTGTTGCTTAAAGGAGATTTTAAAAAAAATTAATAGAACAAAACAGCTCCCCAGGAATGAAAAGCACATCTGGATGAAAAATTCACAGCAACATCTGGCCACTGAAAATTTAATAATACAAGGACAATACTGATTTATACCAGCTAAAGATGATGTAACGGATATAGGTCCCGTTTGCTTCTGAGAGCTCTGACCAGCACAGCAGCACAGCCAAGTTCAGTCCCTAAGAAGTCCCTTGCTAGCTCTGTCAGCTGCCACAGCCACCACAGACCCAATCTCAGAAACAGTGCTACTGAACAGAGGAGACGAGATGCTGTGGTCCACCAGACAGAAAATTTACTCCAGACTATACCAGAAACAATCAATAGACTATTTCCTATTCATAAAAATAAACCCTCAAAACCCCTAGACTTCTAGCCTTGTGGTATTTAATTTTTATCTTAATTTTTTTAAAAAATCATCCATAATACAACTCCATTAAAATTATTGCCTCTACCCCAACCCTGATTGAGTCTTGAACCTGAAATCGATGGAGATTTGACAGGGAGAAACTCGGTTCTGCTGGGCTATCAAACATTACTGGTGCTAATTTAAAATAGAGGCTTTACCAACTGCTGTAGCACCACTGAATATGCTTAAATGAGATTTCTTTGTGAGGAAACTTATTCCAGAGTCTTCTTAACTTCACAAAACTGTTATATTCTTTTAGCACCACTATAAAGAAGCTTACTTTTCTTTTGAAACTACACTTCAACTTAATTTGATTTTTCCCCCCCATATCGCAGCAAAATAATAGGTAGTCACTTCATGAGTCATTTGTTTATCTCAATGCCTTTGAAGCATGGATGTGATCAAGGACATTAAGATGTTTTCTGAAGCCAAAAAACATTAAATAACAGAGACCTTTAGCAACCTCTAGTGATACCAAATAAGATGATACAGTATTGCTCATTTAACTTCATTTCTTCATTTGGGTTTCCAGTCTGCTAAAATCACAGACTTATTCTAGACCTGTACTACACTAAGGCTGCAGTTGATTCACATGTTGTAGCAGGGCTCTACTTCCACTCTCACAGCCAGAAAGAGGCGACCGCTGTCAGACATACCTGGAGCTGCCACTGTCACGTACATCGTTGGATCTTTGAAAGACAAGAGTGCCCAAGACAATGACTACTCCAGCAAACCCGGCCACTTCAGTTGTGTCTAAATGGGAAAGACAAACCTTTGAAAATTTTGTCGCATAACTGTCAATTCATGGTCAAGAATTTGTTTTTAATTTTTTATGTTAGCAATTTTCAAGGCAGTTGAGAACTCTGAACACCAGAATTTAGTGGTAACAAAACCGCTGCAGCACTGTAGACTGATAAATTATTATACCAGGAAGGTCTAAATAATAACAGCGTGTAATGAGGATTTTGAAACAGAAGTCCAAATAAGCCATGATTTATTGTGTAATCAGATACTGGTTTACCTCATAAGGTCCCCAAACTCCCTAATACTCAGACATCACTGAGCTTACAATTAAGTGGTCTACAGCTACCACAGGTAAGAAGACTTCATAACCTCGCATTGTGAGGTCACCATAGGATGAGCACATTGCACCTGGTTTGGCAAAACTGGCTTCTTTATCCAAGCCAGGAAAAGGAGTTTCTAACTCAGAGCCAGCTCCTCTGGTTCTGCAGCTGCTGTGGGTCTGGCTGGGAGGAGACAAGTTCCAAGCAGTCTGCCATGTCCAAGGGCTCAGAAAGGGCCAACTACAAGATGCTCTCTCTTGATCTGACATCCTTTTACATATATGCTGTATGAAACTCCCTGTTTAAGATCAAGTTAAAGTCTGCTCTCTGGGGTAAAAGCAGTTGACAGCTTCTAGCAGCCATTAAGATGGTTGTTAAGTTTTGCTTCTGCAAGGAAAAATCCACATTGTCTGTCATCAACACTGTGGGTCTTGCAGTTTAAGTGGATAATTTCACTTTTTCCTGGGATTCCTGCATATATATTTTTTTCCTAAGCTAGGCACCCATCTCACACTACAGAGAGGGGAGAGAAATGCTTTTAAGCAGCTCTCTGCAAGGTGACCACCGTTCTTAGATGTACACAAGGGTTTATGCCAGTCTTTACCCAGAAGCTTTAGACAACTTTTTACTGTTGGGAAACCTGGCAGAGCCTGGACCTGGGGCGATGTGCTCATAAGCAGAAATGGTGAGGGATGTACTCTTTATTCTGCAGAATTCTCTGAATGTCTCATCCTTGCCTGGGTCAGAGTCACTCCTGTCCATCAGGAAGGAACAAAGGCACATGCAAGCCAGGGCAGTGTGCTGGATTGAAGTCTCCAGATTCTCTTCACAGCACCATGTTAAAGCGCAGCTGAACCAACACTGACAGAAGATGAGAAACCCTTCATAAAATCCGGTTCCAGCTGAACTATCTTTAACTTCAAAATCAATTTAGCAGTGTTTTTCAGTTCCCCATTACAGGCTGTACTGACCAATGCCATGTACCTTCAAGTAAATAAAACTGCTGCATACCCTTTTTCTGCCTAAGCAAGTATGTGCTTATATAACTAGGCCCTACAGAACTGAAAGTGATTCTAATGAAGATGGAGTTACTGTTTTTCAATAAAAGCACAAGTAATTGTAAAAGGTCAATAAGATTTAATCTGGTGTGGACTTAGAAACATTTGTTATTGAAATGACAAAGGTACAGTGTTTATAGAGGATACAGTTAGTGATCAATGGCACTACCTCTTCATCAGGCAATCCTTGGCACTTCCACAATTTCTCCATGCAATGAGAGTTGAGCTTCACTTACTCAACGTGAGCAGCGGAGGCTCAAAAATAATCACAGATTATTGCTGAGATCTTCCAGAAAGTATTTTTTAAAAAGTCTATCAGGTTCTTGTTCTAGATGAGTCATTTTAAATGTCAAAATGTTGGGTCACATTTTTGAATAATAACTACAAAAATGTGATGTTATGAAAGTTTTAAATCTTCCGCATGGGCCTCTGAATCAGAGTCGTGGAAATGCAGGTCCAAGAAGGACTTTAAGAATATTTTTTTACTTTTTCTAGATGCTTTACTTTTTTATAGTTTCTAGATCTACAAGCAATTTCTATGTGACCTGTAGGTCATCACAGAGCAAATTTAACAAAAGGACTGCTTTTATTAATGACCTTTCACTTATCCATTTGAAGTCATTACAAGCCCTGCATTATATTGTATCACAACTTGAAAATCACTAATGCATTATAGTTATCTCTGCATTCAAGGATACAAAGACTGTTAACCCGCCTTTCATTCCAGCAGTGCATTCCAGAATTCCAACATACCATTTAGAAGCCAACATAGAATATTTAAAATCTGATAGCAGCTGTAGACAAGGAAAGAAAGAAATGTGAAGAAGAAAATTGCCTACTGAAAAGTCATCAGTGGTTTGTAGAAAGAATCCTGTGAAATTGCTCATTGAATAGGATTTTACATCATTGTTTAAGGGCCAAGAAAAGCGTCCGTAGCACAGTCACACCAAAGCTTCACTGGAGTGAAGCTCCAATCAAACACAATTTTTCAACTTAACATTTTCTTGACTTAAATTTGCACACCAAGCCCACTGGGCTTGATGAATTCTACTTCCTTCCTAAAAAAACCCACCCCAACTATTAACAATGCTTTTGACATCTCACCATCCAAGACTTTCAAAGCATGTCACAAGCATCAAAAGTCTTTGTTACTTTTGATATTTTATTGGTATTGTATCAATATTGCTTATTTGCAGCCAGGGAACACAAAACTCATGTATTTAGGAGTCTACCTATTTCCAGTTACCATCTATGAAAAGTCTGACTCTGATTTTAACTACTGCTGGATTTCTGCCTTAATGCACCACTCAGATCACAGAGCAATTCAATGGGAGAGACAGAAATAGAACACAGCTCTCCCAATTCCCAGACTCCATTCTGACAAAATGACCATGTAGCCTCCCAGCTTGGTGCTTGTAAAATACATCAGCTGCTGCAGTTTGGATTTGCAAAGCATTCCCTAACTGCTTTTAAGTGTATCTTTGTTCATATTTAGCTCAACCAAAAAGGCCTGGGCGAAGGGAGTGACAGAAGAGTCTGAAGCATGTAGACCTTGTGACTCAGTGTCCTCCACAGAAGCAGGTATCAATGACTCAAGGAACTTCAACTCTGGTGCTACATGTTCGTTGACTCACTTCCTGTGGGATGCAACAGGGGTGCCAGCTGGGCAGAGTGAAGAAGAAGCCACAAGTAAAAAACACCAGTACTCCTGGTCTCAGTATGTTCCTCACCAGTCACACACAGGCCTTTATTGTCCCTTAAGCATGACATTCAACATCTGGCCTGTAGAACAGCACTAATTGTGATCTCTGCCCACAAATGGCAGCTGAATACCCACTGATTCTCACTTCACAATGTTTTCTTGTAAACAAACCCATTAAGCATCAGTGGTCGAGTCTATTGTTATTACAATGACTATGAAAATTATAAAGATGTAAATTACACAAAGGTCTTTGTCATTATGGAGCTAGTAGGACAATATGAAAATCACCTTACTTGAACAACTGGTTCCTCCCCCCAGACCTCTGTTGTGCATCAAGCTTCATCTAAATGTGTATGAACGATGGGCAGGGGAACAGTTCTAAACCAAGTCTCTATGATTTTCCCTCATGTTAACCAGATAATTCACTCAACCCCACAAGGAAGGGACTTGCTGACCTATGCAATGTGCACATCTCAGCACTGTATCAGATCTCTGGTGGCTTCTGTGGTTAACCAAGTACAAGCTGTAGCATTTCCCTGTTGATTTCTAGACACTAAAACATACCTCCAATATAGTGAAGGCTTGAATTTTAAGTAACAGCTTTCGGTTTCACTGATGCCATTAGTGATGGGCACAAGTGATAGCAGTAAAAAGCCTCTAACTATTATCTTTGCCACATGCTTTGCAGACACAGTGGCACTAATGGACAGTACCAGAGACTGTAAACCACATCACTAATACTTGCTGAGACCTTCCCATAAATGGTTGATGCTGGAATTGCAGAGCAAAAACCACCAGTTGTCTTCATCCTGCCAGTAATGCTTTCATATAAGCCTGTCCTTACAAGGGGGAAGAAATCCTTGCCAGGATAAAATTACTGTCTTCTTTCTTCCAAGTAATTTTGAAACACTACAGCAAAGCTTACAAACCAACTGTAACCTAGCCCTGATTAGCTTGGTGATGATCTATAGCTACCGAAACTCTTGAAATGTCACATTTACGCCTAGCACAACTGACATAATTACTCCATCTTCTCACTTGCTCAGTCATTTCATACACCTACAGGTGTATGCACATATGTATAGTAGGTGTAGGTATATGTAGGTGTATGTATATACACCTACACTTCATTCTAACTCTCTTGGGATGGGCAGTTTCAATTTTACTTCTATACAGTGCTTACCGTAATAGGATTCTGATCTTCACTGCTGCTGTGCTACAGGACTCTTAGAAACCAGTAACCTAAAAGAAAAAACAACTAATCTTACTGAGGAAGAATAACACATGGTGAGAAAATTTAAGCCCTCACAAAACGAGCAGACTAAATAACTTTGTAACTCCTAAGAACAATAAACCCACCAGAAAAAAAGTCAGGAGCAGTTCATTAGTAAAATCCACACACATAATACATATGCATAGTCACAGGCACACAGCAACAACAGAGGAGAAGGGAGAAATACTGGAACTAACTGTTACCTATTTCAGTCACATCAGCTGATACCTGATCATCAGCCTGTTACCTGAAACTAACTTTGTTAGCGACACCAGATTCCTGTTCAAAATCCCTCTCTACATCTGGTTCCACGCTGTAACTCCATTAATAACTGCTCTTGGAGCTGTGCGTGGGAAGGCTCAAATGCAGCTGCCTCGCAGGTATGGCCCTGCCACTGGCCCCGTGTCCCTTTATTGGGCCAACACAGATAACTGGAAGATAAATCACATTTGTATTGCATCCTTAAAGCAAGGCTTGAGGTCACTGTACTGAACCATTTATACAAACAGCTGTCTTTTACAGCAACTGAAAAGAACAGTAAGAAATAAAATTATTTAATTTTAAAAGCTGCTATAGAAATGTCTGACTTTCAAGAGGAAAATGTTCTTCAGTCAGCCACAAGGGCCAGTTCTGGAACTTTTCATTCTGCTTTTGCTCCATCTTCTTATTTGTGCTCCCACCGAGATATCTGTCTCTGACCACTGGGTACCATGTACCTCCAGCCTCCAGGAGCCACTCAGCCATCCCATCCATCTGACATCTGGTCCAGCAGGAGGGATCTCCAACATGCTCCAAGCCTGTTGCTCCCAGAGAGCCTGACAGAGGAACCAGCTGCAAGCTGAGGGTTGGTCACTTTAAAATCCAAAACAGCACTTCCAAACAATTTGTGCCAAATACTAAATCTACTATCAACTCTCCTCTCTCACACAAATTTGTTCTCTTTCACACTCTCATTGGCTCCTGTATCATAATTAGGATGTGTCAGCAGTAAGTGTAAAGGAACAGCATAGAGGAAACAAGTTAGTATGTTACTCCTTTAATTGCTATGGAAAGTAGTGACCTCCCGTTTACAAACCTCCAACTGACTTTGCAAGTTACTTGATGCTGTGAATCAAGCTTACTTCTTAAAAGGAAGTTGGATGTCCACCATTTCTATCATACCAAATCAAATTTCCCTGAATCTCTTCTTGCTCCATCATGAAACTCAGCATAAAACCAGTATTTTGGCAAAGTAAACCGAGCTGTACGTTTACTTTGTCTAATGACTAATTCCCTACTGGAAGTGAAAAGAATCTCTTGAGCACTGTCATTAGCAGCTGTGACAAAACAAATGGCTGGGCAGCTGAGGGGTTTTGGTGTCTGGAGGCATAGGGTCTTGCTTGTTTCATTGACATTTAGTTTGAAAGATCCTGGACTGTGCCAAAAGCGATCAGGGCTTTAGCCTCTGTTGGCTTGTATTCCTGTATTTATAGCAGTAAGGACTAGATCTTACTGTCATCAGTCAGGTGAGCTGCAGGTTTATCTTTTCATGACAAAGGGTAGCCTTTGTCTGAAGGTGCCTATTTGCTTGTATTCCTTTCTGTCAACACCCTAAAGATTACTTGGCTTATATGTTATTTTGTATTTGTCTGCAAATGTGACGGCAAAATAAATTACAAGACATGAAAGAATACCCTAAAATAGTAAAATTTGTTAATACGCACTTTCCGTTCCATGTGGCTCTTGCATAATTTGGACAAGCAGTCTGAATTAATTTTCCCCCGCGCTTGCACAGTTGGAAGGAGCTCTGGCTGCAAAGCACTGGAGAAAAGACATGGGACATAAATATGCTCCCTCTCAGTGTGAGAACGACACCCTGATTAGCTCCGTCTGACCCACACTGATGTCACCCAGTTTATTTTGGGCCTGATCAGACGAAGTGGTGAGCAGCCTTGCAGTTAAAACCCCATTATTGTAGCTGCCAGACCTCATCCTCTGCCATCTCTTACTCTGTTACGGCTGGTTCGTGGGGAGCTACGAGTGTCGGAGCGACACCAGCTCCACCATAGGGGTTGTTTCACAGCTCCCCAGTTCAAGAGGGACAAGGAGCTACTGGAAAGAGTCCAGCGAAGGGCAACGAAGATGATTCAAGGATTGGAGCATCTCCCTTATGAGGAAAG
>JAOXNG010000003.1:16855691-16866749 GCA_028566535.1 Scolopax minor
AGGACTTGGCTGCCAAGAGGGCAAATGGGCTATTGGTTCTCGCTTCCAAACCACGTAAGCGAGCAGGAGCCCTGGTAACAGGAAAGAAATGCCCCTTTATGCCCGAAAGTCATCTGTCATCATTCAAGGCCACCAGTGCATTTATACAGAACAATTCAAGAGCACAGCACAGAGATCACTTTTCTTTAGAAGCAAAGCAAGTGTTTTTAAGCTGCTGTATCTTAGAGCAGGGGCATGTGCTCCAAAGCAATTGAATTATTCCTTGTTAGGCAGTTAATGCTGCCAGCTGAGCTGCAGTCACTGTCTGGGCATGTGTTGGCAGCCAGGCCACAATAAAAGATGTCAGCTTAAGTCGCCGTGACTGGCTGTTGTAGTTTGGTGAGGATAAGGACTTGATGGCTTCTGGTTTTATGCCACTACCCTAAATAGTTCTCAGCCTTGAAGAGAAGACCAGAAGAAACACGTTTCCCATCTGGAAGGAAGGAAGGAAAGCAGGTTTTGTACTTTACCACTCGTGCGTTAGCAAGTTGAACTCTCCATAAAGCTGGCCCATTGTGATGGATTTGGGATTCAGAACAAAGTAGCTGACTGCTTCGTAATTCCCACCGCTGGCTGCAGGCTGACCTTTCAGTGACGTCATTGCAGCTGCCAGGACTTCATAACTCTGCAAAAGCAGGAGAGCAAGAGAGTTAACTGCCATGGCTCCATAATGACAAAGCCACTTGCTCTCTCAGCAACTGCATTCAAAAGGCAGTGAGAAAGGAGATGGAACGAAGGATAATATCATAGTAAGGAGATGCCTGTTGGTGTTCCCAGAAATAAAGTATTTCAGACACAGGTGGAGGAAGTTAGGTCACCTGTGCAAGAGGCCTGAGCATCTTGAGATGTCAAAGTATGTTTCAGCCTTAGAAACTGGCAGCAGAGCTAATAAACTTCAGTCTAATCTCTCAACTAGAAAGAGCAAGCTACTAACATACTTCCCCAAGGCTATAAATCAACACTAAAAGACAGCATCTCAGTCCCCTCACTTCTATGTGAAAGAAGTTGGGACTGCCAGAGTGAGAGCCTTCTGTGAAGCTTAACCCTCTGCATCACTAGGTGGGTGACAGTTCGCTGGGTCTAGCACAGCATCTCAGCCATACCTTTGTCTTCCCAGAGCCTGTTGGCCCCACTAGCATAAGGCCATGACGAACCACAGTGGTTTCATAGAGCTGGATGCATTTTGTCACAAAACCTGTAGAGGAAGATGATGCAGAGGGAGTCTTGGATCAGCTCTCTCTTTCCTAGGGCAGAGCACTGGACTAAAAGCCCAGGCCCAGAGGGAGCTTGTGGAGAGTCTTTCCCCTCACCATCAACATCCTTCAGATTCCCTTTGATGCAGGATTTGCGAATGGCTTCTTCCAGGATGCCATAACCAACAGGCTCTTCTTTGATCTTGGGAAATAAATCTGAGACAATACCACTGAAGAGCTTGAGGTCGTCCTGCAGGAATTTGGGTATGTTGGCATCCCTGATAGCCCGCAGGCAGATCAGCTCCTGCACAGATTTAAGAAAAGAGAATTTTGAAGATCCTGCCTCTTCTGTGGCTGCAGAAAAGGCCATGCAAGTCTATGTATAAGTATAGTGTGTGAAGTATAAGCACATTTACCTCATTCATAGTAGGATTCTCTCTTTTGAGGTTGCCAGCTGTTGAGATGACCGTCTTCACAGCTCTCATCCCAAAATCATAGTGGTCCTGGAAAAGGCATAGAGGAAACAATCATCAGATACAGGAACATCACCTAAAAAAGAGTGAACCTATGCAGGCACTCAGCGGGTAAGGAAAAAACATAAAAGGAAAAAAGGAAAGAGAGAGTAATGCCTTCAGAACAACTGCTCCTTCATCCAAGTCTGCTCTCAGGATCCTTCAAACAACTAACTAGTCCTCAGCTGTACAGACTATGGGTGAGGAAGATGAGAATAACTGGATGATGAAAAATCACTGATGCGGGGAGAAGAGCTGCATGGCTCAACTCTCCTACCACTGTAATCCTAACTAGGACTGAAGGTGAATGCATGTTCAGCCACAAGAGGAGAAATGAGAATTAGAAAGGAGGAGGGTAGTTGACAAAAGGGTATTGGTACCTGTTTGTGATGTGCTGCCCCAAAGAACCAAAAGAACCATCCAGGTACTTTGGGGCAAGGCGGAGAAAGCCTCACATTTAAAAAAGTCACGAACACACAGGCATCTACCTGGCTGCTGAGCTGCTCTGACAATAGTTTGAATGTTGTGGTAATCTTCTTGGCAAGAACTTTGGCTTCATTAAACCCAAAGGAGTAGAGTGAGATCTCAGCAATCATGGAGTAATCTGGGACCATCATAGCCACAGGACGAAAGAGAGCCTGAAACATACAGTTCCAACACAAGATCAAGCCACTGTTATTTCTTGCTTTTTCCAGCAAACTGAAAAGGCTGAATATGTATCCCAAACTGTTTAGAGGACACAGCATGAGTGTGCCTGGCACCTGTCAGGGTAGCATCCCTGCAGACTGCAATCTGAGGTGTGCCATTTGCTTACAGATGTGATTCAGACCTCAAAACGATCCTAGAAACTTTCCTAGGCCTTGTCATGGACACACTGGTGGTCTGGGTACCATCCAGCCCCTGTACTGCCCCTCTTCTTTCCACCTGTGCAGCCTGCCCTCCTCACCTTCAGGTTATCGGGCAGCTCAGTACGGCCAGCGTACCCCGGGTTCATTGTGATGAAGACTGCACAGGATGGGACCAGGGGGATCTCTGTGCCTTCAAACATGAAGCGATCCACCTAGAAGATTAAAAATACGATCATCCTCAAAGAACAGAGCCTGATCTGCAAATTTAATAATGTAGCAGAATCTTTCAAGAGGAAAACAACAGCTTTCAGTAGTTAAATTATCAAGCATGGACACACACATCTGCCCCCAGCTGTAATGATTCAATCTGGTCCCACTGCAGGAATCCACTATTACCAACATTATTTCTCCTTGTTTAAGAAACTGGGCTCGTAGTAGATTTACTGATAGGATACAATTTATTTTTTTGGCTCTTGAACAGATTTATATCCCTCCAGCTGTAAACAAACATCTTTCCATTTATTCTGCAGTAGAGTTTGGACCTGAATTAATTCATGGCAGAGAGGGCAAAGAGAAACTTAAATCCTTTTTAAAGCTGTGTAGGTAGTAATTTCAGATGGGGAATAAAGTAATGCAGAAGAATTCACAGAGTGCAAGTTTCTAATTCCAAGCCAAAGTCAAGGAGATTCAGATCTTAACCCCTCTGAGTCTAGAGAAGACAAAGCAGAGGCTGGCTGCTAGACTGGCTGACAGCTGAGTCTCCACGTAAAGCCAACAATGCACTTTACGTTGCAACTCCCTGTGTGCATGAGTATGCATTTTTCTGCACTTACTGGGTTTTGTGAACCCACTATAGCTTAGATAACACAATTAGACAAACGCAGTGCTGAATAACTCATGGCAGAGCACTGGATGCCATTATCACAGTTCAAATTTGTACCAGCTCAGTAGATCTGTACCAGAGTGTCTCTCACACCAAAGGCTGCTGGCACTGCAGCTCAGGCTGAGAAGTACTTCAGCCTGCGAGAGTGTGGGCAACTGTGGCAGCACAGACTAGGGTGAGGTTACAAAACCCAGCCAGGATGCTGGCTATGTAACGGCCTGATACGACGAGCCACAGCCACGGCATTACTCATGCCTCTCCAAGCTCAAGTATATCTGCCTGTGTTGCCCCCAAGCAGTGAAGTGGGTCCTCTGTGAAGATGCATGCAAAGACAAGGACTTGCCTAGACCCGCTCAGATGGAGATTTTTTTGCTGCCTTTGCATCCACACGTTAATTACATACCCTCTGCTGCTGTGCTTTCTGAATGGTTGTGATCTGCTGGGCCACCACAGACAGCACCTCAATATCAATGCGGTTGAACTCATCAAAGCAAGCCCATGCGCCAGCACTGAGAAAGGAAGGAGAAATGGGGAGAAGCAGGAACATCACACAGGAGCAAACCTGCAGTTATAAGTTCAGCTAAATCTAGAAAGTATCCATCCAAATCCCGGGGAGGCAGTGCAGAGACAAGCAGTGAATCTAAAAGGCACTTAACGTCCTGCAGGAGGCAGTGGTGCAGCCCCAGTGTACCAGGGTAGTGGAAGATGCTGTAGCCCCTCACCCCGACCATGCAGCCCAGACCATATGATAAGAGAGAAGGTGCATGGTCCCTGTAAGACCATGGCAATGTCTGACCCCACAGCCTAGGACAAATTCTGCATGTTAAAGATTTGGACTTGAAAGAGGTGTCAAGTGGAATTCCTGTTTTGTACCTGAGATATAAGTATAGCAGAAAAAAATCAGACATCTCTTAAGTCCATTTTTCAGCACTTGGAAGACTACGTATAAAGCTGGAAGCATGTATATGGGGAAGGTGATCTTCCCACAAGGCATGGTTTAAGAAAGAAGTGGAATTACTTACAAAGGAAACATCTGAGAAGAGTATCAGCTTTTGTTGGAGTAACTAATTCAGATTCACCAGCACGCAATAGACTAATTGGACCAGCTCTGTTTGAAATGTAGAGAATTGTCTCTTAGAGAATCCCTCAGGGCTTAGAGCAGTCTCTCTTGGCTGCTCAATTTTGGATACACTCAGCAGATTCTCTCCTTCTTAAGATTAAGCAGCTTGTGGGCTGAATCTCAGTTCAGTGTGTATGATATTAAAACAAAGGCCAGAGCTGCAAACATTTAGAGGTTTCTAATAGTGGATTGGTGCAAAGCATTTTAATTTTGCCTTAAATGAACAGGATCTCCTTTTATCAGTTTTTTGTTTTCTTTTAATTGGCTCAACTGTTGCTCCCTTCTGGCAGGAATTTTATAACTTTGCTCATACTGTGGGAACACAGTAACCCACTTACTAGGGTTTTGCTTGCTCCTCTGGGCTGCTGTGATAGCTACTCACCAATTCCCAGTGGCCAGCATCCCTGTATCCTCCCCGCTCATTTAAAATGACACACAGCATTTCACTGTACCTGGCTAGTCCCTTGAAAAACTTTCCCATTGCCATAAAGTCAAGCTGGTCAGAGCAGTTGAACACTACAGTTTGGATGGCAAGTGCTTTCCCCAGGTCTTTGGTTGTTTCTGTTTTTCCTGTTCCTGCTGGCCCTGCGGGTGCTCCTCCAAATTTCAGGTGCAGAGCCCCTGTCAGCGTCAGGTAACACCTACAACAAAGAAGCGACCAGATGATGAAAAGCATTTCTATTACTGATTTCAGCATGGGAGACGTATGATCTTTCCAGATGGAGACTGGATTCCAGATAGGAATCCATCATTTATTATTCTACAGAACTGCTTAGATATGCGGCAGACTGTGCAAAGGAGTTAGCTATGTGCCCTTGATTAGTATTCATGGGGACCTGCATGGATAAATCCTTCTGCCACTGGCTACAAATTCACTCTCCAGAAAAAGGACACTTACAAAAGAGTATAACTATTATTGCTGCTACATACTCTAGAGTATTAGATGCCCCTATCTAGTGGTTTGTAGAAGAGCTCCTTTGCTATCAGGTGGGCATTTTATATGAGTGAGAGCACTACATTAAGAATCAGGAGAGTGAAAGCAATCAGTCTGAACACTGATCACTAGGAATACAGCAGAACCAATGCCAGGGTGCTCCTATGCCCTTGTCTCAGGTGCTCCTTTACTGTACAAATGATTTCTATTTACATACATTAAGCAGTGAGACCAGCATGGTCAGATCCTTAGTTTAAACCCCTGAGGCTTGTTCATCTGGAAAAAAAACCCCCACCACTTATTACTCAGAAAACAATCTCCTTACCTGTCAGTGAGGGGTGTGATAACCAGACGGCCGCTGTTCCCTAGGTATTCATAGCCATAGATAAATTCAGCATTGACAGCTCTGATGTACAGGTCTCCCCTTGTCCAGTAGTATCTAATGATAAATGAACGTGACATCAGAAAGATAAACTGCATGGCAGCCAACACAGCAGCTCATAAGACTACAGCCTGCAGGTTTGGAGACCCACATGTCATGGGATTTCCCTCTTGAGAGAATAAGGTAATGCAATAGGGTGGACAGGAGTTCTCACAGGACCTGGAATTAGGCATTATATCAAGCATCACACTCCTTCTTGGGCAGGAGGCATACCCTCTCACAGTAAGGCTGTCAAACACCATGGTATGGCTTAGTCTGTATTGTCAAAGTGAATGCCATCAAAGCTGGGTCTGCCTCAGATCCCTTAGAGCTGGCCTCCTTAGCAGACTTCAATCCCACTCTTCATAGGGATGTTAGAGGTGACTCAGGAACAGCGCTTACAGACCATGCCAACTCTGGTTTCTGTTTGTCACAGACACAGCTGATGGGTAAGGAGAACGAAGACTGGCCAGGTGAGGTTCAACAGCTATGTTCTCTACCTGAGCTGGGAGATCCACTCGAAATCATTCATGCTTGTCACATTCTCCTCAATGAGCTTTGCTGCAACATCCTTGGCGTGGACCTCAATCACAATAAGAGCTGACAACACTGCTCGCTGCATCTTAGACAGTTTTCCACGGACCAGGGCAACCAAATCGCCCAGCTGGGTAAGGAGCAGAAAGAACTGTGAAGGAATCCACATCCTGAAGAGCCAGGCTGTACTACCACAATGCAGTCAAACTTATGGCATGCAGATCGCAGGCTGTGTCCAGGCAACTTTGGCCTCTCCTCTTGTCAGAGATAAAAATGACTGCTCAGAAAGCAAATACTACTCAGGGCTGGCTCAGAGCTGACTTTTGCCTACACCATTACCATGTTCAGGTGAAAATAAAGAGTTAGAGCCATGAGCCCCAGAGCTGAAGCCACCATATCTCCCAGGTATTAGGTGTGATTAGATGCATGGAACAGATATGAAGGATGGGGATTTAACTTTGATTTCTACTGTCCATCACTTCAGTTCTCACCCACCTTTGACCGTGGATAAGCTTTCTTTCACCTTCTTTCTATCTTCAGGTAATGACCATATTATCAGCACTGTACATTATTTGAGGTTTATGATGACAAACTTCCTAATGATTAAGATGATAAGAACCTCTTTTTCTAGCTGTTTTTAAGCTGTGCTATGCAGGACTCTGTTTCTTCTACAGTATTTTCCTGGCTGTATTTATAAGTTATCTAAGGTCTGATAATTGAAAGGTCTCCATCTGGTACAACCTCATCTTACATTAATTTTCATACCTGAGTACAGAGCTGTGGGAAAAGCCTGCTGGACAAATCTCCAGCTTCCAGAGCTTCAGACACTTCCTTTGTCCAGAAAATCTGGCAGCCAGCAATGACCACTTGGCCAGGCCATTCCAAGACCCATGTAGCACGTGGAGTCTTAAAAAAGAAAAAAAAGTGGTAAGATATTTATTTATTTATTTATTTCTACATCTCCCTGCTCTGAAATGCACAATTAACAAATAAGAACTGAGTTCCTTTTTAAGAGGCTTTCCTTTTTTTCCTCTACTTGCTGTGAAGAAATCTTCTTCAGGCACAGGACACAGCAGGTACTTTCTCTCCACTGTCACCTGCAGGTTGCTAACCTATTACAAGTGGTCAGCAGCAGGTGAAGAAAAGGAATCTGTCAGACCCAAAACAATGTTTCTCCTCCTCTGGTCTGTTCTAACTTTCCTAGTTTCAAATTCTCAGTCTGAGCAGAAAACAGTAACAGAATATCTGAGACATTTCCTTTTGCAACATTTCTCCCTCCCTAGACCCCAAACAAATAAAAAATTAAATTTTCTACTAGCATAGCTTTTACACAGAAACCAGCGCCAAGATGCATCCCCTGATGTATTGACTGAAACCAATAGTTCACAGTGCCTTGGTTGCCTTTGCCAGCATACTGTGAGAGACATGAAAGCTGAGGAAAACAAAAGAGGAAGTTGCTTGGAGAGAGGATTAGAAATGGATTCATACAGGGTTCTTCTATGGTACTGGGAACTGTTCTGTGCTGTTAAGTAAGCATGCAGCATTTGTATTCTCCTAGACCATTAGCTACCTGCTCAACTGCACATTCTACACTTGACACACATACACAGTTGGATTAAAGGTTATACTTTAAAACTAGTAGAATTATCACAAATCCTTCAGCCCCATCACTGGTGACATCTATGGCACCAAGACATCAGAGTCTTGTCAGTCTGTGATACAATTCTTACCTCTGGATAAACACCAATTGATCTTTCTATGTTGTCCCTTACAGTGGCCTTCATGGATTTCTCCACTTCCAGCAGCCAGTCCTCCACATTTTCAGTGGGGTAGATGGGAAGAAACAGCTTCACCTCTTCTCCTTCAGCAGAGTACATGTGTGTGATCTGTAAGTCCTCCTGAAACAGCAGCTAATGGAAGAAGCACAACAGGAGATGTGAATGGAGGATTTCCTTTCTATCCCTGTCTTCCTGCCACTACAGGAGAGCCAGGCTGCCGTGGTGTATGCTCGTTATAAATTTGGCCAAACTTGCTTGTCAATAGTAATAAAGTGTGTGACAGATGTTTAAAATGACCCCTCCACAAAACAGAGGATGATTTTATGAGAACAAGAGATCCACGTCACTGGTTTAGCTTGAGTGAAGCAAGTCATATTATAGGTAGAACGAACATTTCTCAGTGCCTGTCTAAGATTCAAACCCTTGATTCCTGTTCAATTCTGTAGATTCAAATCATTCCCCTTGAGGTCAGAGAGTCTGGTTTTAAGAGTAAAATTTTAACAGCTTTTCCAGTGCCCCACCATGTCACTGAAAGGCCCCTTATTTATTCCAATGGTTTTGCACCAGGTTTCCAGTTCAATTTCCTTTCTATTTTCCCAAGCTAATGATTAGGAGATTGGTTTTAGTGTCTGAGTATTGTGGTGGTGCAAGCTGTGACTAGCCATGGAGTCAGAAGTCTATTAGGAATAATAAAGAGGAAAAATAGCCAGGTTAACCCCAGCTCCCAAGTAGGGATGAAGGCAGAAACTTAATCAGTTCAGGCTCGTTCACTCCTTGTGCCTCTTGAGGCTGTCAGCAAGAGTGGGATTTCATCCTAACCGAGTGCCTGTGAGTAGACAGCTAAATCTGAGCCAATTTCTCTTGGCCCCCATGGTAGGATTGACAGACATCTTCAGGGGGAGTGTCCTTTCCTCCTAAGATGGGCATCTAACTCAACTTCTTTAAGTTGCCCTTTGCGGATGCCTATTTTCCCTTCGTTGTCTATAAAGCAATTAAGAGTGGCCAGTTCCTAGGCAGACATGTAGCTTTGAAACATCTAAAGTGAGGTTGCTTGAATCCCACTCCAGGGCAGGCAGCACCTTGCCATGCCTGGGTGCAGTTACAGGTTCCCATGAGATACATTTTCACACAGCTGAAAGCGAAGGCTCCTCCAGATCTCAGTATACCTCTGAGTTCCACGTGACACCAGCTTCCCAAAGTTGGGCCAAGCCAGCAGGGTGCTAGCTTTGCCTACCTGTGCAATGTTCTCAAAGCACTTGCGGAGGTGAGGTTGCACAGCAGTGGGGTCTTTTGTCTGAGACAGTATTTCCAGCAGCTCATCGTCTGAAAGGAAGTAGAACCTAGAAACACAGAGCGAGGCATGAGGGGAGGCTTCTCCACTGCAGCACCAAGGGATTAAGTCCTGGCAAGACGAGGAACAAGCCTATTCCTAGAGACACTGTTTCTGATTGCTCACTTTGTGCAGAAGAATAGCAGCCTCACTCCAGCCATCCACCTTTCTGTGGAGAAAGACTTCTCCATCTGCATTAATCAGTTATTCTCATAGGAAGTAGGAATCAAAGAATAGAATTATTCGTTCAGGGATAGAGATAGAGTTACCTGAAGGTTTTCATTTTATCCCACCCTTTCTAGACAAATCATGAGGCACTACCAGACTGGCTTAACTCACAGCATTTGTGCCTGCCTGTTTTCTCCCCATCAGAGGGCAGCATTGAAAGGCGCAGCCTTGCTTATCCTCGCAGTCTCATGACAATATCCTAAGCTTAGAATGTTTTGCTCCTTCTTGGCAGAGTGAACTGGAGTGAGCCTCTCCTTTCCTCTTTTCTGAACCAGGGAGTGTGATCCAGCCCACTGAAATGCGGGGTTACCTGGGAAAAGCGCCTCTTTTCGTTTCCAGATAGTCACTCAGCCCTTTCTGCACAAGCTCAAGTAGTTTGTTACATTCTCTCAGGTTCTCTAGTAGCGTAGGATCAGGGCACAAAGAAATCACCTATAAACAGAATGGAGAACATCAGTATTCCAAGCACGTGGGAGATAAGGCAGTGGAGATAACTGGGTTGCCCACTGATGTTACTGATAGGATTTAAATGACTCATTCACAGGAGTATTTTCACAGGGATCTGGAGAGGTGTGAGCTTTGTGGGTAAGGAGGAGAAACAGCGCTTACGGATGTGACAAACACATTTCTGGGTCCCCCTAAATACCAATATTTGTAATATGGAATACAATTGGTGATGGAGTCCTGAGAAGTGCAGACTGGAGAACAGAAGTGCAGAGAGCACTGCTACCAGGACACAGAAACAGGCAAAAACAATGGCTTGAAACAATTTTAAAAGTCAGTCTTGCTTGACAGCAAGTCTATCTTCTTCTGTTCTATCACCTAGGCCAATGGCACTGTAGGTCCTCCCAGTTGCATAATACCATGGATAACTAGGGAATCAGTACTAACAGGCATTTCCAGGCCACAAAGAGTGCTGTGATTTTCTTGCCATTTTAAGTCTATAAACAGCACAAATGCATTGCTACTTCAGAAGCAGGATTTGGACCTGTCAAGATATAAATAGTGGAGATCAAAGCTATTAAATGATGAGAAAATAGTTCTAAAAAACACACTTTCCTTTTTATATTAGGACATGTGAGGCTTGAGCTGAAGTGCCCGCTGCGCCCCATTGAGAGGAAGACACTATACGTTTCTCTCCAAGGTCTAACTGCCCAGTCAAGCTACCAGATTTTCTGGAGTTGATTCAGCACGGACCTAAAGAACCAACTGTTTGTGTCAACCATGCTACGCTGCTG
>JAOXNG010000003.1:17320506-17331585 GCA_028566535.1 Scolopax minor
TGGAACCCTCTATGGAACATTAGAAAGGAGCTAAGAAGTGAATGTGAATGAGGAAGTTATCATCTGGGAGACCATACAAGTGCAGCTAGGCCCTCAGACTCAGAGCTGCAGGTTTTCAATGGCTGTGAACCCTGTCCTGAATTTGGCACTCCTCCTTAAGTGTCTCAGGGCTTTTGATGTATAACATAGGTATGTGCTGGCTAGTATTACCTGTAGCCAGATCAGCATTTTACAGTCCTTCAGGGATCTGTCCTCCACCTTTGTGTTTTACAGAGCCCTCCAGGCTTCACACCTTTCTCACCCTGCTAGCTGTGATTTACTATTCCTGCCTTAAAATAGCCTTCTAGACCACGGGTGCACTGTGTGTGCTACAGCATATGCCTCTGGAGGTGCAACTGGGGGCTTTTGTTGTCTGCTTCCCTGCTGGTCCTGCTGTGGAAACACAGAAAGGACCTCCCTGGGTTACTCTGACCACAGAGGAGTGCACTCATCTGTTGGGGACATGGCTGTTGGGATCCATTCGGCTGAGCAGGTTGTGTCAGTTGTATAGAACACCCACTGCTCTTGTGCTGATGAAAACGGGCAGATACAAAGCAGGAGATACAATACTGGACTTCTGAGTCCAATATTGAGGCTCATCTTCTTCTGGGATGTCTGGGGAGGTGGATTTGCATCCATCCCTGATGAATTCCTGCAGAAAAGATACACATTTTCTTCCACTTTTATAGCATCATAACACTGATTGAAACGGGAGCAGCATATGCCAAGAGGTTATCTTTCCATGGAGAACTTGTTAAAATACTTTTTATGAAGTTTTCCCTATGGTTAGATGTCCTTTCAGAATTTTTCTTTTTAAGGATTACAGTAAGTTATTGCATAAGGCACTCTGCAGCTTGTGCCAATGCCAGACTGCCCGTCGGAAGGTGGAAACCAGAGAGGCCAGCCAGCAGGTCCCCCGATGTACGGTGCCACCATGTTGGCTGCTTGCAGCTGACCACTGTGGGAAGTGACAGGGTGACACAATGGTGTGACTCATTTTCCAAGCTGCCCCCTTTACAGTATGGAAACTGTTGGTAAAGACTGATTCAGCCCATAACAAAATAAATGGGTAATTGTGGCTGGGCGATGGGGGGGTCAATGCATGTGCATCAGTTAGCATGCCTTTTAAATTTTTATTTTTTCTTCTCTTTATGTTGTAGATCTTTGGAAGAAACAAGTGATTTAGGATCTGAAGGACACATGACTCGATGCCATCCAAAGTTTAGTAGCTGTCTGTTGTTGGTGCAGACCTCAAGATGTGGTGCGGGTGCTCAGAGAGACGGAACATCATGCCATGCTTCAGCTGCCAAGGTAAGTAGCTACCTCCAGTCCACACCACAAGTGCTTACACTTCAGGGTAATAAAATAGGACATCCACATAAGTGGTTGTGCTTTGTCAAGAAATTGTCATCAAGAGCTGTGTGCACACAAAATATTCAAGGGATTTGCAATGAAAATCAAGGTACAAAGACTTCTGAGGCCATCTGGGAAGTCCAGCATGAAGAGGGGGAGCAGAGGTCAGGCACACAGAAAGATGCGTCCTCTCCAGAATTTTTCAAACAGACCAAGATCTTTTTCATTAAGTAAGCCAAACTCCAGTGTGAGACCATTTTTTTCAGTTTTTTGGGGAAAAAATGTGATTTTGAAAGGCTGTTTGGTTGGATCTGGTGTAACACATCATCCTACCTTAGTCAACATTCATTACACTGGAGAGTTGAGGATAGAAGGCCCTCTGTCCCACTGCACACAGTGCTTCTGTACGTGCGAGGAGCTGTACTATTTACTTGCATTATATGATAAGAAAATTCTATAAATCTGTTTCCTTTTAATGTTATGACTATCCCTTGCTCAATGTTTGAGTGATTGTAATTCTGGTTACAAAATATCTCCTTGCTTACAATTTCCTTATCAAAACTAGAGGGAATCAGAACTCTTTCATGTGCAATTGTATGGGACCAGGTCAGCACTACTTTCTTGCCAAGAAAGATGATTTCATATGCTCATTCTGCTTAAGATTGTCAACATTGTTTAGAAGTCTTAGCTCTACATTGTCTCAGGTAGATGGCTGACAAGCCAATTATCCCCGTGGTTGAACTTTTTTTATTCCTGGTTTGGCTGCTGGGTAGTTGAATACTGGCCATGTGTATGGTCTTTTACATCTTCATTTACTCTGTCGGTAAATATAAGACTAGCATTAGTGTCTCTGATATAAAGTTTTGATAGGGTCTTGGGGTGGAAGATGCTGGACATGAACTCGGTGGTGATGCCACCAAGTCCTGGGGTCTTTTAGGGACTCTAGTGGTACAGACTGGAATGGTATGGATGTTCACCATTCATTCCTTTATGATCTGCTCCACAACATGAGCAATAGGGCTTTTCCTTAAAAAGAAAGTTCCCCTTTCAGGTCTGTGTTGCTGTGGAAAATACAGAGTGTCCTCTTTCACTTTTAGAATTAAATTAATGTAAATAAAGCACCGACTGTGCCATGGCCTCTAAGCTGATGGTCAGTGTCATTATTCTTTAAGGGCACATTAACAGTAACTTTCAGTTCAGAGGTATTGATTTGTATCTCTCCCATGGGAAGCCAGAATGGGGACGAGGCATGGATCCCTCTTGCATTGCTGAATGCTGAAGGACCAGCCCAGTATCAATAGGAAAAAGGTTTGTTTTGCTGTTGATCTGTCTTTGGACAGTGATTTGGTGAGGACACAGTAAAGGTGATGTTGCAGGTAAATGCAAGCTACCAGACAGAAGCAACTCTGAGCCTGTAGGCTTTCCTGCAGCCAGATGATGTTAACAAATCCCACCCTCCACTGCATGCTTTAGAGAAAGTCACAGTCTTCATAATAGGCAAAATTCACAGACTTCTATTTGCACCATAATCATCTCTGGAAAGAAATTTCTCACTGATTAACATATGCCCAGAAGCACTTACAATGAATAGGCCTTATAGTTTTGTCTTCAGTGTACCACAGACATTTGGTTGTATCTTCAGCTGGTGAAAACTGGCATCTCTTTGTTGCCTTTCCAAGTCAATTTAGAATGACTGAAGATTGGTCTTTCTGTTCTCCTTCACATGAAGGTCATGTAACTTTTGTGGCTTTGTGCAATATGTTCTTTCTAAAGAGAAATGAATGTGCAGTTGCCTTTTATTTTGCAATGATCTTCTAAAGTACCCAGTTCAAAGATTGGGCGTGCTTGACACACTTTCCACCCATTTCTTTCAAATTAATAATCCTCTGATGCCTCTCACATGATCTGTTGGTCCTGTGAGGATTTCAGCTTTGATGGAGGAGTAGTCTTTGAACAACAAGAGAGGACTGGAAAATCTGGGGAACTTCTGTTTTAGAAGCTTTGATATTGTGCTGGTACTACTCTGTCCTACTGTTAGGCTGTGTCAGTATTTCCAGTCTCAGAGGGTAATTTCATAACAGATATGGGAAGGATTCTCACTTGGCTTGTCTGCAGTTTTCTTAGTTGCTTGGGAAAGAACGTAATAACTTGCCCACTTAGACTACCGTTACCTTGTTTTCAGCAGGATCTAAGAGTAGGGTGCTTCAAAGGACAATGTAGAAAGCTGGAGGAGAACCAGCTCCCACTGAGGAAAGGTCTCATCCTAAAGCCTCAGTAAGAGAGTAAGAGGGGTAGACATTTTGCTATTCCTCCCCATTCTTCTCTGTGATGATTAAGAGTGTCAGCTGCTACTCACTGTGAGCAAAGGTTTAGGAATTTCTCTCACAGATAGTAGAGGCATGAGTCGTTCTGCAGGCATACCGGAATCAGGACTCAGCTTCCTGCACAGTCAGGCTTTGAATCAGATCCCCCAGTATGGCAGGGAAGTGGGCTGTTAGCTGGGCATCCTCCAGACCTGCCTCCAAAGAGATCCCAAAATGAGAGCTCAAAGTCCTCGAGGAAGCTGGAAGAGTCTCAAAGTGTTTAGAGGAACAAACTGACTTGAGAAGGTTTCAGGCAATGCAACAATGAGGAGGAAAAGTCCCCTCTGAAAACCAGTAGAGTTTGGGCTCCAGAAGCTAGCAGAGGTTTTCAGGAACCACTGCCTTTTCTGAGAAGAAAACCATAGAGTTGGAGCTATGAATAAACAGCCACCCCTAAGCTATGGATAAAGGCAGAGTATCTTTAAAGTCCAACCTCAGTAGAAGTGGTTGGGAGCAGAAAGAGTCCTACAAGACAGGAGCCTGACTGCTTGAAGGATGTCAGGTTGTATCATAGAGTAATGGGAGAAGAAACCAACAGTTTTTACAAGCAGCAGTAGATGTCAGATCTGCTTTCTGACATGTCCTTCTGGGTGTTCTCTGGGGTCAAGGCAGAGCTCAGTTTATCAGCCCTTCCCCTAGTATGGGCACCAAGAGAGACCTTCTGCTCTGTTTGACTCTGACTTCTGGCAAAATTCATAGGGAATCGCTATATTGGTCACTTCTCTTCTTGTTCTAATTCCAATTGAAATTGGACAACAATTCCCAGAGGCAGTGAGGCATATGGTGTGACCACATATATGGGTTGTCTCCCTTACCTATTGGGAGGAAATGGCTGTAGATCACCTCTGTGATGGAAGGTGCCCCTTTCAAAGGTCTGATCTCCAGAAAGAATCACCTCTAAAGAGAAAAAGGTGACTGCCCTGTGACACAGAGTGCATCTGTCAGTGCTGTTTCACTTTGAGACAGTCAATAATTCATCTCAAAGGTCTTGTTTGCACTTGATGCTGCCTCAGAAATCCTGAGTCACTCTTTACCCAAATTCACCCTGGTACATCTGTTTACTCTGTGGTTGTATGATCATTGGGAAAGTCCTCAAGCACAAAGAAAGTCAAAACTAGCTCCTTCTTAAAAACCTAGTCCTGCTGCTTTTGTAATGAGAAAGCAGATAGGATGTTACATTCCTTGATAAAACACAATTACAGTCAGTCCCAATGTTTCGTAGGTGTTGAGACACAGCTTAGTTTTGCTATCTGCTTGTGCTCAGGATCTCCTGGCTTTTGAGCTCCAGAGGGCCAGAACAGATTTATACCTCCAAGACGTTAAGTACAAATTACATTTATGTCAAAAAGAAATGTCTTGGACTGTGCTCTCAGTCTCTGCCCCGGAAACAGTTACAGGTCTGTAACGATGAACCAAATCAGAAGATGGGTTCTTCTGTATCAGAAGAACCAAGCGAATGATTTTGTTCACTTTTTTTGACTTTGAAGGGTGTTTGGGGCTGTGTTTCGCTCAACTCTGGCATCTGTTTACTGCTTTCTACATGCGTGTCTGTGTCATTTGGATCACTCTATCTTTGCTGAGGGTTAAGATTGTGTACAGAGATACTTACTGGGGTCATCTGAAGTGCATCTACATTTATTCTGTGGTAACTTGCTCATGAATTTAAGCTCTGAAGGGCACCAAGCAATTGAGCTTATCAGTAGGAGCCTTGGTCCTCTGCTAGAGGACAATAGCCTCTTGCTATTGGACCCTCTCCTAAGTTATCTTCAACCTCGGTCATTGCTGGAAGTCCTGAGAACTTAAAATCAGACAATTGTTTGAGTATTCATGAAGTTTTAAATACTTAAACAGTGAAACCTCTACAAATACACCTCTGAAAACTGAAGAAGAAAAATAAAACTGCCTGTAACGACACTTCCCTGCTGGTTGCCATAGATCAGTAGGTTTTTAATAGCTTTTGATGTGGGTCTTAATGGGGCCTATCAATATGACTGCATTTAAACAGCCTTTAACAGCCATTGTTGTATTATCCAAGTGATCACAAATCCTCTGGTGACAGAGAATTTGAAAAAGGTATAGCAGAATATGAGTTTAGCTGAGATTCTGACCTGGCAACTGCGGTGTCTTCAACAACCACCTAAAGTAACTAGTGTGCATCTTTCCAGGATGTAGAAAGACCATACTGATGCTATTTTGTCTTTTTGTGGTAGTGCAACTATTGGTGTTCCCATGTCTCCTACCTTCATTTTCTAGATGCAGGCAATAGCATTCACTTCTGTCATACCTGGCCCAGGAGACATGGAATAAAAATTCAGATAAAGGAGAGAAACTAGAAAAGCAGTGTATGACCCAGTGTCATCAGAAGTTTGGGATGGTAGAAGTTTTGGAGAGCCACTGTCACTTTGCAGTCATGTCATTTACTTTCATCTAGCAATGGATGCAACATAGCTCCTTGAGAGTCTCACCTTCTTTTGCTCCTGTTCTAAAACTAACAGTAAAGAAAAAAGGTATCCATGAAAATCCTGGGGCTTAGGCACTTGAGGAAGCAAAAATTGAGAGTTTTGGATATTTATCTTCAACCAGCTATCCCAAAGGCTGTTTGGGTTGTAAAATCCATCCATCATTTGGCCACCAATGTCAGTGCCACTGACGGAGAAAGATCAGTCAAGTTGGATTATCAAAGTCAAAGCTAGAGACAGCTCTTGTGTGAAGTGGTTGAGAGAGTCTCACGTCTTAATTCCTCATTGCGTAGGAAATAAAAAGGGGATTGTGCATGAGGGGTGGGAATGCCCTGTTTCTCATTATCTGAACGCATGGTCTTGAAAGAGAGGGTGGAGCCCCTGTGCAGAAGATAAATCATATCTTACATTAGCAATTTGTTTTCCTGGTTTTGCCTTCCAGTGCTCTCTTCTGGGAGTCCAGGGGCTTTGCGTGTGAACTCCTGTATATGGCTAGTAGTGAGGGTTGGTTGTTTTATTTGTGATGAGAAAGAGCCAGGCATGGAGGAATTGAAAAAACAGAAGTCCACCAAAAAGTGGAGTGAAAGCTTTTTACTCATGAGAAAGTGACCACCATGATTTTAGAGATGTAAACGTGGGTCCAGACAGCAGCATTGGTTGTCCTCTGGGTGCTGGCTGAGCTGCTGGCTTTGAGAACCATCACAACACAGAGCTGTCACCAGAGCTGACAGATTAACCATGCCACAGGGAATGGATGTGACTGATGGCATCTGTCCGTGCCACTGGGGGGGATCACCTCCTGGGAGCAAGTGGCCCTGGTAGCTTAGCACAGGGTGCAGTGGGCTGGGGAGCTGCAGCTTTGGTAGAGCAGGAGGAGGAATGCCTGGAAGCATTTTTGGGGCATGTGTGCGAGCAGAAAGCAGTGATTTACACTGGTCCATGAGATGCACTGTGGTGTGATTTGGTCACCAGGCCTATCTCTGGTCTCAGTTCAGAACATACAGCCATTCAAGAGCCTTTTTAAAATTATTTTTTCTGTTGTAAGCTGGGGCGTTTTGCTATATATGTGAGTCCCAAAAGCAGCTATTTCTATCAGCACATTTCAGGGCTGTGGGGGGTGGGTAGGTGAGAGAGGGGGCCTAAGGGAAATACTTAGGTTTTGCTATCCAACCCCCAACTTTTCTCACACCTCTGCCCCTGAGGTGGGATTTCTTGGCAGGGGTTGTGTGTATGATTCACTTGGATTTTAGGAAAGAAAACTTAGCTGGGAACTGAAAACTCCTGCAGAAAAATACTGATAAACCTTTTCCAGTTCCATGGAACATTTCTCAGAAGGCAGGAAACAATTCCCTGCCTCCCTCCCTGTGGTTAAACGAGGCTGAGCAGGGAATGGGCAAGATGCAGCTTGATGGTGGTGAAGGGCCCCGCAGGCCCTCGGGCTGGTGGGCACAGTTTCTGAGCTGGCAAAAGCCAGAAAGCTCCCACCCACGCCTGCAGTGAACCAGGAACTACAGCACCGATAACATGTCCCAGCAACAGCTCAGTAAAGCCTGAACAAGAAGATACAGATAATGGCAATAAGGCCAGGGCCCTAAATCTGTCTTAAGAGGGAGCTTTGCACAGAAATCCACTGAAAACCAAGCATCCTTTTTGGACCTGCAGGAGAAGGTTCAACACCACGTCAATTAAGCAGGTAGATGAATTTGAATGAAAGAATGGCACAGCTCAAAAATAGAGCGCTGTATCTTGCCCTGTGTGGTCTGGTAGTGCCAAGACACCCTCTAAAAAGTTGTTCAAGCTCCTCTGTTAGCAGACTTTTAGGAGCACTGACACAAGGCACAGCTGCAGCGCAGGTAACGCCCTCCTCCCTCCTGCATAACTTCATCACTGGCTATTTTGCCCCTCATCAGATTTGATTAAAGTCTCTCAAACTGCATTAAAAATTGAAAGAATGGTGCCATTAATTTTCATGGCTGCCGATTACAGTGGGCACGTTGCATTAGGCAGTTCAGTGGTTAGGGCGAGCTGCAGAGTTGCTATAATGAAAGAGTGAGACGTGCTGCGCAGAGGAAAGCAAGCTGGGTTCTGCTCCGTGGTGACTCCCCAACTCCAGTGGGTCTTGCAGGTGTAGGTTGATGTGCGTGCTCCATGGACAGGACATCATGTCACAGTGAGTGACTTCCATAATTGCTACTGGTGTTGGCTCTCTTGGCAAAGAGGCTGAAGACAGAATGCACTGCGGGGAGTGAGCTCTGGGCTTGCTCTAAGAGGAGAGCTGTTTAGATAGGGGTCAGGGTATATGGTCAAGCAGCAGTAAAGGGGGAGCTATTATCTGTGGACAGGCAGCCGACACCAAGCTGCAAGGCTGCTTATGGCAGTGTGTTTCACTGTAATTTAGAACCAGCAACAGGATCAGGGTTTGAAATAAAAGGTTGCAAGAAATCAAAGAGCACCTTCCAAAAGCTGCATGTCTGGGTATTGCTCTGGGTAGGAAGTGGCTTGTTTTCCAGTGTTAGCTCTCAGTTTATGCCCCAGTGATGGGACCACGAACACTGCAGCAGCCATACTGGCTCTGGCTAAAGGCTCATCTTAATCCAGTACCCTGTCCCTCTCTGTGACCAGTGGCACATTGTTAGGGGAATTGCAAGACAGAAACTGTTTGTAGTGTGATCCTTGCTCTGGCATAATCTCTGGCCTGTTATCCCATCTCCTGGCATCAGCATCCTGAGGGTCCTGGTAGGTCTGATAATAGCAGTGGTTCCAAGTTTGGTTTTTTGGGTTTGGGTTGGTTTTTTTTGTTTGTTTGTTTTTTTAGTTTTGGGGTTGTTTTGTGGGATTTTTTTGTGAGAACTGCTGAACACTGGTACTTTGCCTTTCTGCCCTTTGAGTCTCTACAGACCTTGGTCACCTCCCCCTGACATCTCTTTTCTGAGTTGAGGCCTCCTCCCACATGGTGACAGGAGCTCTGCAGTAGCAAAATCACTGGTCAGTCCATTCTTCTTCTCCATGTGTTGTCTATCCTTTCCAAGAGGGTATGATGAGACCCTCCCCACAAAAATCATGACTTAAATACATCAGGGTCTGTTTTTAATGGTGGTTTTAAAACAGGAAGGTTTTACCTTCCTTTTCTCTAACCTTTCAGCAATACTTTCTGAGATCCTACAAGCCTTTGTGACCATTCCTGAGCCTTGAGCTGGCATTTTTAAAGCACTATCTGCAGCACTCCCAAGCAAAATGATAGGTGTCTGGGAAAGCAGAACGAAGAACAGTATGCTCACAAAACTTCTTATTCAATACTTTGCCAGTCTATTATTTGTACTCTTGGAGCATGGCCGGTGTCCCTGTGTTGCACAGCTGCTTGGTCTGCCTTGGAAGTGACCTGACTGCAGCCAGCAAGACAGGCAGAGCATTTCCAAATTCTTGGTCATATTGGAGAAGTCTGAATTAGCATCAGATTTATGTGGATGTTGTGCTAGAGAGAAAGAGGAAAGATTGGTTTGAGTTGCAGATTACAAGTGTTTCAGAATGAACTTGAATCTCCTGCAGGCAGGGCCAGCCAAGCATCAGGCACTGGTGCTGTTCAGTAACAGCAACGTAATCTGGCCCCAGGGTTATTCCATGTACATCCCCTGCTCGTTTTGTGGTTTTGAATTTCCCCAAAACAGTTTTTTTCCTAAACTTAAGCTCTGAAGATAAAATCCCCCTTCGATGTGTTTTTATTCCTTTTTGTAGATGTTACTGTCTTGCTGAGAAAATGAATTTGATCATGAAATACCATGTTCCTGTTTCTTGACTCTTTCCCTCTGTGTCTGGAGACCTACGTGCCCTTTTGTGTATGTTTTGATATAAAGCTCTTGGTGGTAGCTCAGATAGGTGTTATACAGCATACATACAAACATAGACTATACAGCTTCTTCCACTCCACTGAGAACAGGTTAATTTCTACCTGTTAATCAGAGATGCAATAGGATTGATTTCCAGTTCTTGCTTTTATTTACCAAAGTACAAGCCCTATTTCTGCTCTTGGAGATTTCGGCTTGCTTCACTCGTATCAGGGCTTCAGGATTTGACTTCATCTGTTCAGACCAACCTTGCTGGACAGGGTTATTCTATCCATGTTTGTTCAATAACAGAGTTAAGTTGGTAACTCTGAACTTTTCTCCCCAGGAAGCAGGCTCTGACACAGCGTGTGGGTGACATGTTTAGGTCTATCGCTTGGATTTACGTCTCTCTCCTATTGGGGGGTGAGCTGGTCTTTGTCAGAAAATAGAAAAGGATAGAAATGTAAACAGAAAGTCATGGGTGAAGTGAAATATTTTGCCCTGGAAGCACGAAGGAGATGGCAACTTGGTCCCAAGGATGGCGTGTGTGACCTCAGTGCGAGCGGCTGTGATGCACAAACCCTTCGGCATTTATTAACTAACACCCCATTTGGCCTCAGGTAAAATTTTTGAGACATTAGTTCTATAATCCGTTTTAGGTTTTTAGCAAGTCCTATACCAGATTACTTCTCCTATTTCATTAGTGTACACAACAGGATTGGAATGGTACAAAATCGTGTTCTAAGGCAAAATTGCTTCAGCTTTCCCACTTCTAAAGTAGGGTAACAACCTGTTACAGGTGCAACAAAATAAAAATCTATTGACTAAGGCCTGATGTGCTGTTCTAGAGATGCAGCAGAAGGACCCGGGATAAAATACTTCAGATGCTCAGCTGTTGGTTGGAAAAGAAATGCTAAATCATTTAACTGGTATTCAGGCCACAAGTCTAAGTCAGATTAATAGAAATTAAGCATGAAAAATTCTTCCTCTGTATCCTTTAGCAGCTGGTGGGGCTTCTGTAGGACTCCCGGGTAGGTGGCCTTC
>JAOXNG010000003.1:17600594-17612712 GCA_028566535.1 Scolopax minor
CGTCCCTGGAAGTGTCAAAGCTGGATGGGGCTTTGAGCAACCTGGTCTAGTGTGAGGTATCTCTGCCTATGGCAGGAGGTTGGAATTAGATGATCTTCAAGGTTCCTTCTAACCTGAACCATTCTATGATTGCACCTGAGTAAAGCCTCCTTTACTGCTGTTGCTTACTCTAACTAAGTTTTTGATGTTTTAGCTGCCTTTGAGGGGCTTTGTTTGAATGTCAGAGTCCAGGCCAGAATAGGCTTTGCTCTACACTTCCATCGGTGAAGAACTTTGTGAAATACAACGAGTTTCTGATGTGGAGGTCACTGCAAGCTGTTTGCTCCTAGCACACCATAACCAAAGGATGTGCTGGGTCACCTGGAGGTCTACAAGTCAGAGCGAGAATTGCAGGGTGACGCTCTCAAAGCCCTGTCACTCTTCTAAGACTGCTACTGCTGCCAGGGGGGCCAAATATAAAGCACAAAGTGCAAGATTAGGAGCCAGCAGCTAAAGAAGATTTTTGGATCCTGCTTGAGAAGAAAGAAATGGGAGGGAAAAAAAGGTGAAAAAAAAAAAAAAACAGTAGATGAAAAAATGAGATTTTCTTCTCTCTGTCTCTCTGGCAGAGTTAAATACAAAACCGCCTGTTGTGGTCAGTGGTCAAGTAAGGTTCAGAAAATCAGCACAGATTCCTCCTGCACAGATAAATGACAAGATATGGTTATTCACCCCTCACACCCACGTCATTCTTGCCAAGAGCTCTGGAAAGCGGCGTACACAGACGAAGGCCAGTGTTTACTGGAATCTGCTATGAATTGCAAGAGGATACGTATATTATTAGGCCTCAGAACATTCATTGGCTCCATCTGGGGAAATAGTTTCCATACTCTCAATGCAGGCTGTAGCCCCTGAAGGAAATGCTGCAAAGAAAACCATTAAAATGAGTAGGAGCTACACTTAACCACAAAGCAAGCCAATAAAGTCACATATTTGACAGTAAAATTACAGAAAGCGGGCTGCTGATCCAGAGCGCTTCCAACCCAGAGTTGCTGTCAGATAACTTCCTGAGGCAGATTCTCCCCCAACATCGCTGTTAGAAGTGGTAGTGGGTTTAACTTCCCCCAGAAAAAAAAAAAAAAAATCAAAATAAAATCAATTGGAGAACAGGGATGCGAATCCACTTTCTTTCCTAGTGATTCTATTTCGGTCTGTGGAACAAGTTCTTGTGAAGGTCATAACACTGGCTAGCTAACAGGTAGCCTCTTTCTGATCTTCAGCCAAACCCAGCTGTGGGTCAGGCAGGGGGTCTCAATGGCTGTTTGGGTAAATGACACTGGAACATCTGTCAACATCTGGCAGCCTTCTGAGCCCTTCCTGGAAAAAGTAGCTTTTTTTCCTCACTTCTGTGTATCCTTGTCATCGTGTGATAAATTGTGGACTATTCTGACACTGCAGGGTTTCAGAATTAACTAGTCTTTATTCAATCTGAGAAACAGTAAACATGTTCAGGCAAAGCTTGAATAACAAAGAAAAAAAATTAACTACTATAACATTATTTTTCATATAGAGAGCAATTTCTACAGCATTTTCATTTTCTTTAGCTTAACACCCTTAGTGCCCTTTAGATGCTTCTTGGGTCTGAATTCTTTCTTTCCTCCTAGTTCAGTGCAACCAAAACAAATATCCATTTAAAGGCTAGAACGCTGAGTTAACAATACCATTCAATTATAGACTCTAAGAGCAGGAGGAATTTCCCCATGAATAATGCCTTACTGTTGAATTAACATTAAGATGTTGAGGGAAAATAGTCACCCCTATCACACGGTTTACATTGGAAAAGGTGAGTACATTAACATTTCTAGCAAGCCACAGTATTATACTGAGCCGACTTTAGTATACAGGGAATAGAGAAGTAGCTAGGCACATTTTGTGGAAAAAAAGTGTCAACACGGAAGGCTCAGAATATAATGGGGAAGGAATCTCTGCTTCAGATGAGCCGAATCCTCTTACATTTAACACATAACATAACCTCCTTTGGAGGAACTTCCTTTTGTCTCTTCTTCAAAAATAAGCTTTTGGAAATGGTTGGTTTTGTTCCTCTTTAAGAAAGTTTCCAAAGGAAGAGGAAGATACTTCTTTCTGATGTCCCTTTAGTCTGCAGTGTGTGTGCCACATGTGTAGAGTCTGGAGTTAGTCAGCCCTTCAGCCACAGAAAATGCTTAGCAATTCCAATCCAAGGTGAAAATAACACTCCCAAAACTCCCATTCAGGTTTATGCCGTATAATGAGAATTTGTTTTGCCTTGTCTCAAAATTCCAAGAGCAAGGCCTACTAAGCTAAACACTTCTCATATGGTTGGCTGATTGCTGGAATATGGAAAGACACGCTCCAGTCCTGCAGAAAATAGGAGTTAATTTTAGAGAATGTTCTCACATCCTCTCACGACACGTTTGAAGAAACAATTGCCTTCATCAGATGAATCACGTATCTAAAACTTTCACAAATAGCCCCCAGAATTTGAAGGTACCCCACTCCAAAGATGTGTGGGCCATGTTTGTCTGAGCACATTCCCAGCTTTTCATGAAGCCAGGGAAAGCTGAAAGTACTCAGTATCTGCAAAGTAGGCTCCCACCTGTCTGGAGTTTCAGAAGTGCCCTCAGATGTTTGATGCCACCTCTCACTGATGCTAGCAGCAGTAGCTCAACCTCAAAACATGTTTCAGTGCCTTTGCTGAAATTTAGTTAGTTATGGCCAATTGGGAGTTTTCCTTATACTTTTAATAAAAGGCTTTTCTTAGCTAGCAGTAAAATTGCTCCTTATTGCCACTCCTGGCCATGCTCACCAGCTTTGGGCCAGTGTTAAGTATATTGGGTAAGCAGACAGGAACTTTGCTGGTGAAGAAGCCCTTACTTTTCCAAAACTGGAGTGTCTGGGGGAAGAGGAGCTGGAAAGAGAAATGCTGTGGTAGTTGTTCAATCTAACCCTGTCTGTCCTGTCTCTTGCTTGCTAGAGTGTCCGGGTGGCTCTCAAAACCCCTGCAATGGTCATGGGACATGCTTGGATGGTTTGCATCAAAATGGAACCTGCGTCTGCAAGGTCAGTGCATGATTTATTCTGAAGGTTATTGATTTTTGTCAGAGAGAGTTGTATAGTGTCTGGGCAGACACTTGGATGAAGACTGACCTTCTGCCTGACGGGTCATTTGCAGCTTCTTCCATTCCAGCATCAGTGTCTGTGGTTTTCCTGGAGGATTGGTGTGTTGGTGACAGTGTTGACTAAGACAGTGTAGGTGAGGGCACGGAGCTGTGAAGGATCTCTAGGGTAAAATGAAGAAAGAATTGCATGTGTTTAACCCTTTGATCAGTTGAAATAATCAGTATCTGTCTGTGGCTGCAAGAAGCCCTGAGATCCTTAGCTCTAAATGAGCTGCGCCTTTTCCAGACTTGGGTGATACACTTCCCAAATTGGTTCTGCACATTGGCAGGCAGATCCTCTCTCTCTCAGGAAAAGCAAGAGAAATCAAAAAGAGAATTTAGGGCAGATGTTTATTTTTTTCTTTACGGCTCCAGACTTAGTACAACAGAAGCATAAACAGTTCCTGTGCATTTGAGTTGTCCTGAGCAGTGTTCCTAAAATTTTTAGAAATTTAATGGATCAGTGTCAGACTTGAAACTTTCTCTTGTGAACTGTATATTTTTACAGCATCTTTAATTAACAGTGTTGTGAAGAGATAAGCTAAAATCCTACCTTCAGACCCTTATTTGAGAAATTTACTTTTGGACTTAACTCAAAGACTTATATCTTATATCAATTAAAATATACGATAAAGTTTCACAGGACCTGTGAAATCAATGTCTAAAGTACCATTGGCATTAGTGAATTCCAAATTCCTTTTTCAGAGAGATCTCAGTGCCCACGAGAGTTTTGTTGGTGTTTTGCATGTCTTCAGTGGGTCGGCTTACGCTGTGATCTTCTCTGCCGTTGGTGGCTGAACAGATCAGTTTTCTTCACTGTATTTCTTCAGTTGTTTGAACTACAACAATGTGTGAAACAGTGCAATTATACAGAAAAATAACATCTGGGATGTTTTGGGGCTCTTCTAGGAGCAATACAGTGGTTTTGCATGCCAGGATTGTCGAGATGAAAATCGTTTTGGCCCAGACTGTCAGTCAGGTAAGGATGAGTAAGTAATTCAGGTGAAAGCTCCACCAAAATACCTCTGAGCAAGGAAAGAGGAAGTGGAAAGCTGGGTAAAGGGTGCTGGAGGGGAGGAAGGAATGCCAGCTGGCAGTTTTAAGAGCAGGTGTCTTGGCATTTTGTTGTTGTGCCTTTTTCCACTGTCTCATTTGACAAATGATTCTCAGACTTTCACTCAAATCAGTCCATTTTTCATATTGTAAATCTCTCTTCTCCGTTACCAGGGCTATCCCAATCTCCCCTCTATTTGTAGCCAGTCTGTTGCCTACACCCCTAAAGTGCCCCATACTCACTTCCCAGCTGTTTTCCAGACTCCCATAACTGCCCCAGTTATCTCCCAACTTCTTCCTTGTTGCTCTCCTTACAAAACTAATACAGACAGTTCTGCTTCTCACGTATGGCATTTTTGGAAGTGATTTATGGCCAGTGCAGCCTGGCTGTTAAAGCACCCCTTTTTCTCCAGCTCCTGATTCCCTTGTATCCACACAGCTGAGACCTTGGTGGTTGTACCCAAGGTGGGCACCAATGGTGGGATCGCAAATATGGTAGTCTCTTGTAACACTGTCTCCTTCCACATTGGCTGCAGGAGGCTTCGAGGAGTAGGAAGTCAAAACACGTGCCTGGAAGGCTGATCTAGATCTTGCATTCAGGGCTGCTCTTACAGAGCTCACTTTGTCTTTTTGAGCCCAGGACATAAAGTTTGCCTTCTGTAAGCTCTGACTGGCATGGCCTTACTTGTAAAGGAGCTACATTTGCTGTAGACTTTTGGTGGGAAATCGGGGTGCTAAGTCCCAGGGCAGTTGGCCAATGTATGCCTGGAGCTCTCTGCACTGCCTGGTAGCTAAAGCTCAGTTTTGTCTGGACTTTCCTTGCAGTGTGTGACTGTGTGCACGGGGAATGCAGCAGTGGTGTCACTGGGAATGGAAGCTGCACGTGCTATGGAGGCTACACTGGCCCCAGGTGTGACCAAGGTAAATACACTAGCAGCTGCAGAAGGGCTGAGCTAAACTATGATATGGGCTTGGGTGCATGTGTTCCAAAAGGAGCTGGAGGGCGATGAATAGCTTGGGAATGTAGAGTGAAGGTGACCTGAGTGCTGGAGATCTAAACAGAGGGGACAGCTGGGGTCTGCTCCCTACTCCATGACAGTGGCTGAGATGTACCATCTCCTTGTGCCTATGTTCTTTCTCCGGAGACCAGATAGATGCTTTCTTCTCTCTAAGCCTTACAGGACCTGACTACTTAGGCTGCCAGTGATTTGGGGCTTTCCACACTGTATGCCCTGACTTTTGTGTCAGCTTGGGGCCTCTGGAAGGCCTCATTTCCAGATATTTGCCCTCATTTCCAGATATTTTATAAGGTAAGTTGTATCTTCCAGCAGCACCCTGCATGCTCAAAGGGAAACTCTCTTTGCTGTATGATTCCAGAGCTTCCCCTTTGCAAAGGTGTGAAATGCGAGGCCAACAGCGAATGTATAGTAAGGGATGGGACAGCAATGTGTGACTGCAAGCTGGGCTACAGGAAAAGTGGGAGCACTTGCCAAGGTGAGAAATTTCTCTGTGATCCTAAATGGACCCATTTGGAAAAATCTCATTGCGCTAGTATCTTCAGCTGAATTAGATCACGGTGAATACAATGCCTACTTCACTGCAGAGGCTTAAGAACCTGGTTTTTAGGAACGTCTTTAAGATTAAGGACTAAGTTTTTGGCTCTTCTTTCCTTTTTGGTCCTGAAAGCAAGAAATGAATTAGAGTTGCAGGTTCCATCCAGCACTCACTTTTAAGTATGTACTGAATAATATATTGGTGAATCTCTACCAGTTTAAATAACAAGGGTTGTAATTGGAAGATTTCATCACTGATATAAAATTTAATTTTGTGAATTGTTTTTGTTAAAAGAAAGTCAATAAGATGCATGTGATTAATTAGCTAGGGATAGCTTTATTTTCACTGGCTTTTTGCAGTTTTTGCTCACCAAACTGCAGTTTCATATATCCTCAGATGTGAAGGAAATTTAGAAGTAAAGCCAAGCATCCTCTGTGTCTCACGCTTCTGTTACTGAAGTAACATGAAGAATGTGTTATCCAAATTCCTCTGATTAAAAAACCTAAAACATCTGCTGTCTGAAATTATTTTTCTGGGAAATTTTGAAAATTTTATAGTATAAATTCCTTATACTTAATTCTTTCCAGGCCTTTTGCATGCCACTATGCTGTAGTAAATGCTGTTTTGAAAACAGAAATTTGGTTACTCTCACCTCTTATCTCTTTAATTGAAGCTCAGGATCCTTGTGCTGCTTCTCCATGCTCACCCTTCGCTGTGTGTAAGGTTCTCGGACCACGAAAGTATCAGTGTACCTGCAAAGAAGGATTTCAAGGAGATGGGAAGATTTGCCAGCCCATAAACCCTTGTGTTGACAGCAATGGAGGCTGCCCAGAAAACTCTACAATTTGTGTTTACAGACGTCCGGGAGAGGTAAGGGCAATGACAACACATCAGCAACCTGCAAGGGTCTGAAAAATGGTCAGGTGAGAAATTCAAGTGACTTCACCATTGTGGTGGTCAAATCTGCTCTCATCGCTTTAGATTTTACAAAAGGAAACCAGACATCTTTTGTAGAATGACTTATTGGGTAAAAAAGGATGAATGCAGCTTTATAATCAGCGTGTTGCCTTCCCTTAGGTATCTTGTGTTTGCAAACCTGGGATGAGCAGGAGAACTCCTTCGTCTGAGTGTTCTGCATTTCCCAATGATTGCCGGCAGTATTTCTGCGATGTGACTTCCACGTGTAAAATTAATTCCCAGGGGAACCCTACGTAAGCCAGTTTAAAGATTGCTATTAAAGAAGTTTATTCTGCAGCTAGAACAGAAACTGAGTTTGGATGAGCTGAATTTTGAAGAAACTGATAGCTAACTGAGGAGAAGGGGCCAGAGTCACCTTTTGAGAAGATCCTGTTTATAAGAAGCCCATTGAAAGTAAAGAGTTTTACATCAGTCATTGTAAATTTTGACATGCGGGTCACAAGATGCTTTAAATCTGGGGCAGCAGTCTCCTGTGATGTGAAATGGAGATGTAGCTCCCTAAGTTGGTGGTAATAATAGGATATTGTCAGTCAATAATCAGTCGTTAAAAGGGAGATGTGTGACTTGTTTGATCACATTTGCCCACATTTGTCTCTGAGGACTAAGTCTTTGGCTCTCCTCCCACTCAGGCCTGTAAGCAAGAAATTAATTAGAGTTGCAGATTGACAGGGAAGGGGAAAATTGAGTGAAGAAACACCAGACCTCCTTTAGTCCTCTGCAGAAGTTGATACCCATTAGATGGGCAATATTGCCCAATCGAGGATCATTTTTGCATAATGGCCTCCCAACACCAGAGAAAGCTTCACTGAAGATTTTGTTGTTACCAAAAGAAGGTGGAGCTTCTCTGAGAGACTGAAGAGGGAAAGAGCAGTCCCATTTCCTTGACCCTTTCCTCTCCAGTACTGCTAGAACTGTTAGTATCCACCTGCTCATTGTGTGTTCCAGGCCAAAGCTGAAACACGGTGGTTTCCCTTTCTGAAGATATGCTAGCAAAGTGCAAGACACGGTGTTCAGCACAGCCCCTGCCTTTGTATATCTGTTCCCCAGCAGCTGGCACTCAGCCCTCTGAGGCTGGAGTAATGTCAAATTCCTCCCCTGTGTCACACGTGTTTGCATCTCTGAAACAGAAAGAGCAGAGCCGATACTTGGACAAATCCCAAACAGGAAAAAACATGGTTATCGGCCAGTGATCTTAAGTAGTCTCTGAGTAATGACCATAAATCCGTGTGAATCAGGACGGAGATTTTCTCATGTAGATAAGCTTTTCTGGGAAAGTCATTAGTCTGTCTGGGGCACTCATTAAGTCTAAGATGACCCGTAGCTAACTGCTGTGCTTGAGCTGGCACTTCTCATTGAAGCTCACAGGAGCTGTTTGCTAGATTTTCACTTAGCCTGTGATTTTTACACATTACATCAAATTTTCAGAAGCTGTAATGACTGGTACTGACTGAATCTCTAATTAGAAAGGTGTCAGTAAATGTATTGTGGCTATCTGAACTCTAGAGCAGACAATCCTTATGTTGGTTGTATCTGAAAAAGCATCTTCACTTTGTTTGGGTAGGTCCAAACTTTCTTGCACTGCAGAAGTTGTTCTACTCACGTTTGTTGAATGTGTTGCGAACTGTTTATAATGTTTTGTTATGTTTCCTTCTTGTCTCTCAGATGTGTGTGTAAAGAAGGGGAGATTGGAGACGGGAGAAGTTGCTATAAAGATGTCTTGAGTGAGATAAATCAGCAAAATTCACGAGGACAGTTTGCCAGGAAATTGAATATCGCCAGTAAAATGTTTGGTAAATGTGTTTTGATTTTGTTTGTGTCAGAAAGGGCTAAAAGCTTTTCAGCATAATAGGTCTATTTCGCAGTGTATGACCATGGGCTACAAAATTAAACATATCACATCTCTGAACTTATATTACCAGTTCTGGATTATGTATTGAGGAGACTGTTGCATAGAGCACTGCGAATGAAGTATTAGGTATTTGACAGTCCTGGTGAAGGACATACTGTATCTGCAGGAGGAAAACATGTTTTGGCAGTGTGATTCAAACCTATTTGTATCAAACCAGCGGTGTGCTTCTGCCTGCAATATCTATGTTGAAGGCTCAGCAATCTTTCAGCTGTTGCTGAGTTTTCTAGTGGTGATGCCTGCGGCTGCTGTGCCATGGGTCTAAACATCTACTTGGCACTTAAACAGCCTCCTTACCAGCACGTACATGAGTGGCTGTTACAGAGATTAAAAGGCTTTATTCTATGTACCGTGGTGCTTTCTGAACAAGGAATTGCTTTGCAAAAAATAGAAGACTGTTTTAGAACTCATGTACTGTAAATATCAGGAGCAGTATCTGCAAAAGTTAATTTTTGCCTCACTGTAATCCAAGGAAAGAATGAGAACCCTTTAGCTCTTATTGAAGCACGTTGCATTAGATATCTTCTCCAGCTTATCCTCTGCACAGTCTTCTCTATCTCCGCTAACTTGCCAGAAGCATAGAGATAGGGCTCAAAGCTCAGCTTAGCTTTTGTGAATACCCCTCCCTGCTACATATCCATGTTGCAAACATTCTTTTCTTGCATGTTTTCCATAATGATTTGTGCTATGGCAACTGTGTGAAGATCTCTGGGTTCCTTTCCTGTGTGCAGTGGGAATTCGTGCCTAATGACCTGTGTTGATGTGGATTTTGTTGATGGGCCATTGGCAATTGAGTGAAAACGACAACTGTGGGTTCATAGCAGCTTCTTGAGAAGTATTTATTCTCAGTAAATCCTGATGACACCCAAAAATTAGTTGCTTCAAGGGGAAGATAGAGGACACTTGGGCCAAGAATAAGGTAGTAAGCATGTGAGAACAACATTATTATGAATATTCTGCACATTTCAGCAGTGATTCAAAGTGGTCCAAAGTCACCACCAGTCCTTCAGAAATTTTGTGGGGAAGTGCTTAAAACTAATAGCACCCAAGCTGGACTGTGATACCTCTGGTTCCTTGTAAACACTTAGTAGTTACTTGCATCAGACTGAAAATGTGTAGATTGAATTGTGCTGTTAACAAGATGAATAATTATTGCTGGAGTTAAACCATATGCCAAGTAACTACTTCATGTTTCCACTCTTCTTACAGCTTCTGGTTGCTCAACGTTACTTACTAAATACGGGCCTTTGACAGTCTTTGTACCATCCCTTCTTCCAATTCATGATAAAATGGAATTTAATGTAAGTTTTCTTGGTTTTAGCAAATTTTTGCTGTCTTAAGATTCTTTCCTGCCTGAGCTCTGCAGCCTGTGAAAACTGATTGACACATGAGAGAGGAACTTTGGAAGGCAGTATTTATAGAAGCAATCTCTTGGGAAGACTGTTCATTGTCTGGTTATGTTGCAATCTTATAGAGGATGTTACATCCCTCGTATTATTTTTAAAACCTCTCTTCAATATTGACAGAATTTGTTTGTTTTTAATGTCAGGAAGTCTAAGTTTTTCTGGCCTCAGAAGCTGTAAACCTCAAATATCCTGTGTGTGACTATTCTCAAAACTTTAGATAGCTTTTCACTACTTGAGGGCGAGATTTTCAAAAGGGACTGAGATTTGCATCAAAGTATTGAATTTTGAGCCTATGGCCCTAGATGTGGGTATGATGTCAACTTCTTGAGAAGAGCTCATTTTATTATTGGTGACAGCAAAGATGGTAGGGCTGGAGAAAACTCCTGAGGGACACAGAATGAGAGTTTAAGAATTCTAGGCTTCATCAAGTAGGTCCTGCAGGTAATTTATTTATTTTTTATTAAATTGTGGTTTTTTGCAGTAGTTTTTGCACAGTTAAGCCCACAACCAGGCTATTTACCATTAGGATGAGACAGTATATATGCCATTTTCCTAATACAGTGCTAAAAATTGTCACACATAAGCTACAAATGCAGCTCATGCAGTAAGGATTTTAATTGCATGCTAGGCAAAGTGCTTATTGTGTTTCAGGTGGCAGACAGCTTGCAGGTAACACTCAGATATGAGAAGGTAATGTCTTAAAAATAACCCTGACCAATCCCATTTGAACATTACTTTTCCAACTGATTTAGAAATATCATTCTTTTGCTTGATAGCAAAGCTATCTGTGCAGCAGCAGTAACTCACATAGAGTCTAGGGAGCAACTCCTAACCTACAGATGCGGGGACATTAGCTGCTTTGTTGAGCAGAAGTTTCCACTAACCCAAGTCAGGTCCTGTGCCGAGGTCATCATGGGAACTTCTGGATTCATAGAAAATACATCAAGAGTTATCTAGTCTACCTGTTCCCACAAACAGTTCTACTTATATCATTATTGACAGAGGATTGTCTTAAAAAAAACACCAGTAATGGAAATCCCAGAAAAAAAAGGGAGAAACTAAATGTAAATTCAGCAGCTGAGACCACCTACATGATCTAACATAAACTAAGATTGTGTATGGGGAGCTTCAGCAAGTTTTATAATCTGGAGCATGCAAGGATAGTTTTTAAATTGTCCAAGTCCAATAGGTTTCTGTCCAGGGGATTCTTCTCAAGTCACTTGCAGGTTAATCAGTCTCCCTGTGCTTGAATGTGTGCATAAGCAGAAACAAAAGATTTGTCACAGTGTCCAGTGAACCAAAATGAAGAGGGAAGCTACATCTTGTATGCTAAGAATTTCTCTCTGTGTGTTAGCTGTTTGAAAGGTAATGAATGTCATGACTCTTTCAGTAAATGAGTTTTTTGAAAGAACATGTCATTTATCTTCTTTATGTAATCTTTATTCCCCAAAGGATACCACTGCTGTGGATTTATGCCGAATGCACATTGTTCCTGGTCTGCATTTAATAGAAGACATGGTAAAAGCCAAGACTCTGTGGACCCTGTCAGGACATCAGCTGACATTCAGTAGCCAGGTAAGGATGTCCTGAACTGAAGTCCTGGACCACTGCTTTCATGTAGGACAGACTGGAGCTTGACCGTGGTTTCCTTGGTGTACTTTCTCAACCAGAAACCCTTTCTCTCTCATCAGCCTATCCGCTATAAGAACAAGAAGCTCCTTTGTGGCATGATATGAACCTGATCTCCTTCTATGACAAAGTGACTCGATTGGTAGATGAAGGAAAGGCTTTGGATGTTATTTACCTAGACTTTAGCAAGGCCTTGTTGTTCAGTCTGGGGAAGAGGAGACTGAGGGGAGACCTTCTTACTCTCTACAACTCCCTGACAGGAGGTTGTGGAGAGGCGAGTGTCAGTCTCTTCTCCCAGGTCACAGATGATAGGACAAGGGACAATGGCTTCAAGTTCCATCAGGGGAGGTTCAGGTTAGATATTAGGAAATATTTCTTTACTGAAAGGGTTGTCAGGCATTGGAATGGGCTGCCCA
>JAOXNG010000003.1:17721860-17733548 GCA_028566535.1 Scolopax minor
GAAGAATCTTCACTCTTTTCAGCTTCTTTTTTCAAGAAGGGAAAAATAGATGTTAGTAATGCCCCATTTCCACGTTAACTGACTGCTGATAGAGATGCCCTTACCCTTTGCTGAGTGCAGAAGTGCCACATGATACCTGATGTCTCCCTCTGTCACTGAGGGACAGAGGGATCCATCCAGTGAGATGGAAGGATTTAAGCATGTTTTGTTCTGCTAACCTTTCTGCTACTGGTGTTACTGAAGGCTGGTTTCCCTTCTTCAGTTGAGTATTACTGAGCCTTCCAAGTGAGTGAAGAGGAACTCAATGAGAATGCTGAGCTCAGAAGCCTTCAGAAGGCAAGCTCTCAAAGGCAGACAGAAAAAGAGCATCACAGCTGTTGTCCCCCCTCAATACTGAGCCCAGTTGGAGCGACCACACTTTACTGCTCCTGACATTAGTGCTATTTGGTTAGATGAACCATGTTAGAAAGGCAATTATAGGACAAAGATCTAACAACTCTGCTCCCGTTTTTGGGAAGGAGCAATTAGAAAGCTTAATTCTTTCCCCTACATATGTTCCACAATGATTATGTGGAGAGGAACAGCCAGGAACTGTGAAGAACAAAGGACCTTCACATTAGGTTTCCTGCCCTAGAGAAGAGTGCAAGTCCATTCTTCTTCACACTCATAGTAACCAAGTAAGAAACACAAAAGGTTTACTTACATACCATTTCTTTAGCAGTGTTAAAAGCATGATCATAGAGAACACCATCAGTACATCAAGAAACCAGTATTTGTCAAAAAGGAAACAACTACAAGGTCAATTGGAACAGTCATTGCTAAGTTTATTATCAGCAGAAAGCTATGGTAAAAACCTGTTATTTTCTTTTATAATATCCTTGAAATAAGACTACTCGTTTCCCAATGTGTTCTGATTAAAGAGTTTATATAAGTATGTACCTACATTTCTTTCTTAAAGCCATCTGACATGTCTGATAAGGGTCAAAACACAATAAATCTCTCATAACTTTAAAATACAAGACTGTTAGTGGACAACCAGATTACTAAGGCCCCTTCAGCAAGTGAAACTGCAGCAACAACATCATATACATATTTAAAATAATACATTTAAAATTAATGAAAAGAAAGTAGCTACCTCTCTTTTCCTCCTCTCTTTTGAGCTTATCCTCCTCTATTTCTTTAGGCAGCTTTTCCTTCTTTTCCTTTTCTACATCATTGTGAAGATGCTTGGTGGTATAGCTGAGAGCAGGTGACAGAAGAATCTCTCCATTCTTACAAAGTTCATCTCGAATTTTAATAAAGAACTGCTGAAGTTCGACTGCATCCTCATAAATCTCTGAATCAGTCCTGTACAAAAATACATACAAAAGGGCAAAGTCAAACAGGATCCTAAACACATACTTATCATTCGCCATATTTAGTGATAAAACTAAAGCTTCACTCTACCAATAGATTTCTTTGCTTACTCATAAGAAACAGCAGCAAACACTGGTAATTCATGCTCCACCTGGTACTCTGCTGTCAGTTTGTATTATAGTTTACCTAAAACAGTATTATTATATACACCAGTCCTGAAATATCAGAAAAATCAACGGTAACTGGCTGCGACCAAAACCTTCTTGCCACTGGATCTCTATCTTTAACTTCTGAAAGCTTAAGTAATAATATTATTAACAATACTGACTTATTTTAATTATTCATACTCCTGTTATAACATGTTTTAATAACATTTTTACCTCCTGTCCTTCAGAGTCAAGTTCTCACTTGTACATCCCTAAGTACCTCATTCAAATAAAACACTGAGAGAAGTTGCAAGTGTTTATAGTTTTTGCACAATGTTACCTTAATTCATACAGCTGTGATTGCTCCAAAAGAGTAATCCACTAGTCAAGCTGTTAGTGAACAGCTCCTTCTCTTTTTTTTTTCTTTTTTTTTTGTTAATTTGAAAGTTAGCACAATCCTTGTTTTTCAATGAAAGCATACTTTCCACTGAAAACCCCAGAGAGCTTTTGAAATTCAGTTTTCTACAGACCCCTATCAAGGAAAGCAAGCACTTTAAACAACCTTCAGCTTCTGGCTGATGTTAAGGGGAAGAACTCATGTGATAAGACAAAGGATACCTGAGAAATATAGCTCTGCTCACCTGTTCATCCTCCTTGCCCTCTCCAGTACCTCAAACATGTTCTCCTGGAACAAGTCCAATCTTCTGTAGCGATTATTTTCAACATTTTTTCGGATAATATCAAAAGTCAGAGGAGGTTTATTTGGGAAATTGGGATCAACAGCAGGAATCTCAGCTAAAGAGTCACTGTAGCATCTGCCTTCATCATCCTGGTGGCTCATAACAGATACAAAAAGGTTATGGATAAGTTCCTGAATTAGCAAAGTGACATTGGGCACATGAGAATCCTCATCTCCTTCTATCTCTCTCCGAGTTTCAAGCAAAACTTTATGCAGGACCAGAGCATCTTTATAAATCAAAGATTCTGGCTCGTTATATGTGCAAGCATTATTGAACATCATTACAAAGTCCTCTACCATGGAATCAATATCCTGGTATTTATTTGCCATCATATGACTTCTGATCTTTTCCATGTCAACAGGCTTTTTAATGGTCACATAATAGTCAGGAAGTTCAGACCGAGAGGGCAGCCTCAAGAAGATGGCGCTCAGTCGCCTGCCTCGTTTATCCGTGTAGTTCTTAACTGCTTCATACACCTCATTCAGTTTCTGTTGCATTGGAGTCATGTATTTCGATTTTTTAGGAGAAATGCCACTTTTTCTACCTAAGCAGACAAAAAAAAAGAAACAAAAAAAGATAAAAAGAAAAAAAACATTAAAAGAACAGAGCTTGCACACTTCTTTGTCCACCTCCTTTCCACTGCAGAATTGTTTATTGAAGAACCACGTTATGGTATGAGCAGAAGACTCGCAACATGGAGCCCCATTCCAAGTTGCAGCTTCTTTTATTTTTCACAATTGTATAAAAATTTTTTTTCCTTTTTTTGCAAACACAGAATCATATGTTTCTATGTGATCCATTTGGTGAATGTCTCTTCCAACTGAAGCATGAAAGACATCTTTCCTGCCCAATGTTATTAGTAACTCTTCTACATTCAATTTGACCTTACTAAATTGACTCTCTACATGACTTTGTCTTCAGAGCTGTTAAAAATCCAGTCATCACAGAACTTTTGCTATCAATAAAATTAAACATACTAAATATTAACAGACTCTTTTATGACAGGTTTATGCCAAACTAGAAAGGATTAGTACAGGTAAAATGTAACATAAGGCCTCCCATGGGATTATCGATCAGATAAGCTTTTTGGTTAATTTAGAATCTCTATTATTGTGCTGCATAGACTCCGTCTGTGAATTCTGTAGCACCTCTGCCTTACCTAAGAGCTGCACATTTCTATTTTCAAGAGGGCTGTGTGCAGTTACTTTAAGCCTTTCTCTGCAATTTTATCCTTCTGTTTGCTAAATTCTGAATACATATTAAGGGCCCATAAAGTTTGAGCACTTTGTAAGGGCAACAGCTCCAAGAACAGACATTGTTGGAAATTTCACTTCTGTGTTTTCCATGGCTTTCAATAATTTTCCAAATAAAACTCACATTTCTTTTATCATTCCACGGAAATCCCAGACTTTTAACCAAGAAAATGATGAGCTTTACTCAGTTTGAGAAGCACCTTACTTGTAAGCAATCCCAGTAGCACACATCAAGCATATTAATGAAGTGTTACTGAGCCCATAATGCAGCATCTAACATTTGGACAATACCACATGACTAAAGGCCAGTCATTCCACCATTCCTAAGTTCTCTTTCTTCAGTCTAAGTTACTTTTCTTACAAAATGTGATACGCAACAACTAGATTTTATTATATGCACATACAAACACATCATTGCTGTCATGATTTTGAAAAGATAATTCTACTTTGTGTGTCAGTGTGAATTTGCAAATAATGTCTTCTATTCTACAAGGAAGATGTGTTAATCTCTATTGTTGGGTTTTGGTAAGCGTTGAAATGAGGCATAGCAATGTACGAGGTTGCCTTACTTAGCTTTAGTTTAGGGGATGCAACATCATCATCTTCAGCTAGGGGCCCCAGTTCTTTCCTTTTTTCTTTAAGGATCTTTTCCAGCATATGGGCATCATTGTATACCTATTAATCAGTAAAGTAATCAAAAAACAAAACAAAACAAGGTTTACTGTGTTTAGACTAGTTTAGAACTAGCCCCCAAGAAACATTTAAATGTTAGTTTGAAAAAGCTGAATGCAAAACTAAATATTTGATTAAAAAGAAGGGCTTATTTCTCAAATGTATATCTTCAATAGACCTACACAGGTAGGAAGAACTGATGAACGTGATCTAAATCAGGCGATATAAATCTTGAATAAATTATCCAATTAAGCTGCATTTCTATTCCAAAGACTATGAAATGGCAAGGTGCAGTTACCTCAACTTCCTCATCAACTCATTCTGCTGAGCAATGAGTGATCTCTTAAACTACTGTGACTCCATCAAGGACTCCCACAGGACTCTAACAGTCCTTGTGGGGCTTCAAATACAACCCTGGTGAATGCAACATCATCATAGAGTCCTGCACAGTAACTGATCAACTTCTTCATTAGAAATAGCTGGAAGTTTCTTACCACTACTCTGTTCCACAACATCACGATTGCTGGCTGAGAAACATCACAATATAGAAACACCCTACAATATATTTGTAAAGTGAGAATCATATTCCTTTCAGATTCCTTTTAATAGGCTAAACAATCAGGTCTTCTAGTCTGATTTCCCATAGTCTCCATTTCCATGAAAACAAAACTGGTTTCATTCCAGCTAAGATACCACTTCTCAGAAGTTCTGAGCTCCAAATCACGCATTGATGGCCATTTCACTGTGCAAATACCTTCACCTGATTAACTGAGGGTGAATAATTAGAATTTAGTAACCAGCTTAGTTTTTAAAAATATACTGGGAAGCATTCAGCTGACATTCCTTGTAGTGGAGGAACAAGTTTAGCTCACAGGAAAAACGTCTAATCTGTGCAAAGAAGCATGTTGCATTTCATTTTTATGTAACTAACAGCAATGTACGATGAAAACAGAATTCAAAACTTCAGCAGAAAGAAAAAAGTCTTCTTTCTATTTTAGTTCAGCAAACTCTTATCATAAATAATGAGAATAATAATCAAAGCTAAACCATCCTGACCTAACTTATAGGTCTGCCAAGAAGCAGAGAGGTAACTGTGACTGCAGATTCAAATCAGTACCTGGGAGCCTTCTTCATTATAATGCCTTGCATTTCGGAACATGAGCTTCATGTCTTCAATCATGGCTTCTTCCCCTACGTACTTATCGTTGCGGATGTTGTGTTCTATCATTTTCAAATCCATTGGCTCCAAGATAATTTTATAATAGTCTGGATAGTCCTTTTTGGATGGCTTAACCATAAACAGATCACAGAGCCGTCTGCCTGTGCCTGGCTCTCGAGCTTCCAGAACTGCATTGTATAAGATCTTCATTCGTTGTTTTCGTATATTCTTTTTACTGTTAGATTAAGAAGAATAACAAAAAAAAGAAGCATAAATGTCAGGAGCTGTTTTCCCCACTTCCAATACTAATATCAAAATGACATTATCCTTTACCATGAGAAAACAACCACAGCCACCTGAAAACACTCACAAGAAGTTCACCATTGAGTGTACTAGAAACACAGACCCGTTTACAAATAATGGCAGCATCATAACCAGCAATCTGCTACATAAATAGGAAACCAACTTTAAGATATGGGGTTTTCTCATTCACCTTGAGTTACAGTGTTCTACAGAACAGAACAAATAACTAGTTTTCAAAAGGCAAAAGTCAAAAGGAGCAATGCCAGAAAGGAGACATGCTTCCAAATTCCACATTTTAACACATTTCTAAGTTTTACCATTTAGTTCAATGAAAGTAGGTAAAGCAAAACCAAAGCAGAAATAAAGGCCTGCCAATACTCAAGATTCAGGTCATGCATCTCATATATAAATGCAGACATTCAAACAACTTTCTTCTCTGACACTATTATTTTGCCAATGTGATGACTTTTTCCTGGTTATTGGTTTCATTTTCAGCAACATTTTGAAATTCCCCTCAGTGCTTCACTTCTGCTGTCAGCAGCATTTACAGTCTTCTTTTACTTCCTATTACTCAGCAAGTAAAACGGGTAACAACCACTGAACTGACAACATCAAAAGTATTTTCAGGTTCTCTTCAGACACAAAGAAAATAAAATCATTTTGATTTCCCTCACCTATGAACACAACTTTTTCTCTTTTACTATTCTTAGATGACAAGGCCTGAAAGTTTTCCCTTTAAGCGTTTCAGTGTTCTCTTACACAAGGTGATCAAAAGCACCATAGGGTGAAAAGGACACTGATGACAGTTTGACTGCTTGATTAGGTTAGTAGTTCTCCTTGAACTTGAAGATCACAAAACTAGCAATGTTTTCAATTTGCTCCTTCCTGATATTCATTTGGTACTATGGTCTGTCTCACTGCTCCACTACTTCTCTTCTCCCTAGCATCCCTAGGCCTTACCACCTCTTAAATCCATGATAACGTCTTCTCTCTGGAGAGATGTCTCTCATGTTTTTATGACTGCACATTGCTGCACTTACTTGATTGCTCTTAAGTAAATCTTTGCTATTGTTCTTTTACATTCCCTTCCTCCCCCACTAACTGCTGTCACTTTGAAAAAACAAAGAACTAAAAATAGAGGAAGCTGAAGGTCATCAGCAACACCAAAGGAAGATGCTGAATTACAGTTTTACGCTGGCAGTTGCTACTATTGCAGTAAGTTCCAACTTCTGACAATATTATTTCAAATGATACCATGAGGTAGACTAGAGGAACTATCACTTGTTGGAGTGAAATACATCACTAATATTAATCACACAACAGCTATCACTGTTAAAGAATAATTCCCATAAACCATCATTATTGCTCACTAAAAAAGTGTATCTTAAATCACTGTGAATTTTGTTTACATTACAGTATCCAGAATAAACCTATTGTATTCCATTTATCTATTTCTCAAATATCCTCTTCAGCCCAGCTGCTGCCAGGTAAGTTTACCAAAGAGTGAAAATTCAGATGGGAGAGAGACACAATCTTCAAACATTAATGACGAAAACTCCTCAAGCACAGTTCAGGTCATGGAAAATGAAAATTTTATGCCAGGAGACTTCACCAAATAAAAATATTTGTAGATTTATATTATAAACTTTCAAAAAACTAAAAAACTAAGTACTAATTTTAATTATATTCTGAAATTGCTACCTAAACTACAAAAAACAGTCATATAATGGAGTTGTAGAAAAGAATCAATAACTGCTAACAACCTGTGAAGACAGTCCACACATCAGGCTAAAAAAACCCAACACAAATAAAATTCCTGAAATCCACTGACAAAATTACCTAATTCAGTGCAACTACAGTGTCCATGCTACTTACTGTAGTTATGTTGACAAGTGCCAACTAATAGCCAAAAAAAGGAAAACAATCAGCAAATAATTTTGAATTAATTAGAACAAACATTTAATGAGTTTAAGTTTCAGAACTACAAATCCTTACACAAATGCTAAAAACCATGGCTTAATACTCTCTTAAGCAAATAAAAGATGTAGGACTGTCATGGTCTGCAAGAACTATAGAAGCGAATACCTTTTCCTTTTTGAGCTTCCAGTATCCGATGTAGCAGAAGAAATCATACTGTCCCCATCCTCAATGTCATCTCTCCTAGCGAGCTCTTTCTTCTTTGCCTGAAAAAAGAGAAGAAAAACCTGAAGCCAAACTCACTGCTGGACATTTTCAGAACAATCTTAAACATCAGAACAGATCAGATGCAACCATGGGTTTTGAGACTAAACTATTATAAAAATATTTCCAGTGATTTATTTAATGCACGTTGGCCAACATAAAATAGCAGAATAATTCTTTTTAACTTTCAGAAAAAAATTCTGAGAAGTCAATTTGAAAACAATGTCATTTCAGACTGCAGTACTTGGCTGGAACTCTTCATGAAACTTGTAGTGTTTTAACATCCTCCAATTACCTGCAAACCTTAAAAAAAACCCCACAACATCAATCTTTTTACAACTTAGTTGGGTTAAGAGTCATAGTAAATAATAAAAGTGATCAAAAAAATCACAGAAGGCAGCAGGTGTGCTGAAGGAAAATCATCCTATAATGCTCTTCATTCCCATACTTCCCCCAAGCAAAAAATATACTACTGCAAATACAAGTCTAGTTAAAAATTATTTTAGAAAAACATTCATTAGGGAAATAAATTCACATGTGAACTTGTATCTTTTAATTGTCCTACTACACATACCTGCATAACCTGCTGCATTTTCAGTACTCTCTTATAGATGGCAGAATTGGGAACGTTGTAGCGCTTGGCATTTTCAAACATCAAGTTCAGATCAGCCTCCAACTGATCTAAAGTTTCATATTCATGGTTCTTCAGTTTGGTTCTGCAACAGAGAAATACCAATCAGATATTTCACAAGTTACACATTGCAAACCAGTTCTTTAACAGCTTCATTTTCATGACAAATCAATATCCAAAAAGCTCTCATTACAGGAATATAATTTCTTTTTCCGATGCTGCAGTAACATCTTCCAAATGTAACTATATTAGGTAAACATATCTCCCCTTAAAGAATAATTTTAATAATTCTGAAAGCTGCCCTCTTGAAAGTTGTCAGACTGACGTTCTGTTTTCATACTTTGACAAGATGTGGTACAGGAAAGGCAGAAGGACAATCTGCTGTCGTTTCTCCAGTACACCTCAGGGCACTGGAGTGGGTATGATGTCAAAACGACCGGTTGGCTCCACGCAGCCACAAATGCTGCCTTCCCTACACATCAAACCCACTCATCTCCAGTGAGAACCAGAAGTGCCCAACACCTCTCATGTTAACCTCCTCCAATTTTTGCCTTCTGGTAAAACCACCTGGTTCTTGACTGGTGCGACCTGCATAATGCACTTCATGTGAAAACAGTTAGAAAAGGACTAATGACAAAAAATAACGTCATTTTTCATATGCTGAACAGATGAATCACTGAACTCTTCGCCAAAAACTTCATGTATTTTCTTGTATTTCTTTGCACAAGCAGTGAAAGTTCCAGCCAACTTTTTTAAACCGTCCAACCCCTCATTAAGCACAACAGAGTAATCTGCAACAACAAAAAAACCCAAACCCCATCACAACTGCAAAAGAGAGTCATCCTCCTTCACAGCTCCTTCTTCACCCACTTGCCTGTCATATCCACTGCTTATGCACCACCTTTTTACCTGCTCAGCACCTTTCCACCCAGTTTGGTTTCTACAGCACCTCGTTGAACATGAACATGCCTGATGGAGCATAAGCACTATCACAAAATAAATTTAATATAGCTTCTTTATGTCCCAAACCTTACCTGCCAATGGGACTACACAGCTGAACCAGTGAATAACTTTTGTCAAACAGGGCTCACAGAATCACAGAATGACTCTTCACTGGTCAGCCAAGGGTAAAGAAGTCATGGTTGGGTTAAACACGGCACACAGCTGACTCTGCTATCGAAACTGGTGAGAAGTGCCTGTGTTGCCTACAAAGCTGTCGTGATGGAAATACATTGTGCAGGAAACATCCAACTAAGCGTGTGCTGCCAGGACAGCAGCTGGATGCACCTTACTGGAACATTTTATCATTTCTTTCAGAGCTGAAAGAACACACAGAACTAGTGTGTCCTCACTGACTATGAGAAAAGCAAAAAACAATTTTGGACAAATATCCTAAGTGTAAAATGTGAAGAAAATTCTGGCTTCTGCCATTCTCATTTAAAATGACCAGTTTAGGTTCCTGTATCTTTTTTAAGACTTTAAGACATCAGTATCTTGCAAACCTTTATGCATTTTTAAAGATTATTTTTAATGTTTCCAACAGAAGCAACAGGTAATCAAAAAGTTTTTCTGTCAGCTTCACTCACTCTGCAACTCCAAAAAAAGGAGAGTTACCAATATAATTTTCACTGATTAGTAAAAAAATGCATAATAATGAAAAAAAACCCAAACAAACACACTCTCGTCCAAAAGCAAGAGTCTGGGTACCAATTAAATTGCCATGATGAAAAGGCAAAGTTATCTTCCATTTTACCTTGTAAAATGCCAGCAACAACTACTTGCATGTGTTAAAGAGTATATGACTGCTATTAAGGAAGTAAAAAACAACATAAAACCCCTCTTAAATTCAGGATTATTTTGCCCTAAACCATTAGCAATGATGCGTAATGAGCTCATGAATACTGAGGATGCCAATAGTGAATCTATTTTATGGTCTTGCCACTGAATGGTAACAAACACTCCAGGCGACCTTACATCTTCTCCAGCTAATCTGAAAGCAAGATCTATAGAGTAAAATGTATGTAATTCATTCTTGTAGTCTCACAAAGATATTGACAAGCCATTACAGGATTTCAGCACACAAATCCCTGCTGGTGTTACAAAAGCTAATACATCATTAAGAGAATACTCAAGAAAGCACAGAATAGAAAGGCTTAAAAATTGCATTAAAAACCCAACTAGTAAGCACATGTTTATCAAAAGCATCAAAAGTGAGTTTTAACTTTTTTTCAAAGCAGATTTAAAAACATTCTAATTTGTCACACAGGGTAATTAAGTGTGTAGACAAGCAGTAATTTCCTTGTTTACTAATGCTATTACAGATGTTTTATAGAATAGATTCAAACTTTCAGAGGATTAGCAAAAAAACAAAAACAATGTCTAAAGGCAATTCTGCATCTTAGAAAAAGGTACCCAAGGTACTCAAGTTAAACTACTTTAGAGATAAGAACATAAAAAGACTGAAAAAGTAAGTCCTGTGCAGGAAACGAGTCAGGAGCAGCACTGGAGAGACCTGCTGACCAACAGACATTTTCTCCCCTTGGATGCAGCTGCATCAGCATAATTTGTTTCCGAGAAACAGCTCATACTGACAAATTTGCTGAATTAGGCTCCAACTGAGGATGTAATAAAGTGGAGACTACCACAACTGTCATAGATTTCAATATTAAATACTCCAAACATCAAAAATGTCTCCATGCTTTTTCGTGATAAAGACAACTGCTGGAGGACAAGAACTCCTGCTTCAGAAATCACAAACACCAAGCTGGGATAAAGTCTTCTCAAGGTCTGCTCTGCAGTTCATCTTCTTGTCAGTAAGCAAGTGTGAATGCAACTCTCCTGCTTTTCAACTCTTAAGTTTTCCTTGAATAGCATGTAGCATGTAGTTTATAAACACTCTTGTGCAAGTCTGGCACGTTTGCTTTCTTCCAGAGACCTAAACAAGCTTTGAGAGACTGGACAACGGGAAGAATAAAAAAATGTAAAAGTTTCTAGCCTTCCAATTAATTAATGAATTAGAATTACAGACTGCAAGCTTGTAATTAGACCTGCTGTATGAGGTCTGGGTTCAGCTTTCTGAAGGAAAAAGTAACCCAGAGGACTACATCTAAATTGAGGTATTGCTTCTTCTATTCAAATTGCTTTTTCCTACTATCACTTTGTGTTACTCCTCTTTATTTGGAGTTGTTCTGCACCCACCTTAGAACTGCATTAATGTCACTTTTTTTTTTTTTGGGGGGGGGGGGGG
>JAOXNG010000003.1:17784498-17795282 GCA_028566535.1 Scolopax minor
GGTTTCACAGCTGTTTGTGTGACGAGCAGGGAGTTGTTTTCCAACCAGAAACTCTAAGAGAGCAACTGCAAATAGAGTAGATACTCTTCAGGGAAAAAAAATATCTATTGTAACAGAGAGCTCAACTCGTGGGTTTTTTTTTTAATCAGGAAGGTTTTTGGTCCTTTCAGGTGCTTTTGAAGACAGGGCCCCGCAGGATGGTGTGGAAAGGTGCTAAGGCTTCTTAAATAAACACTGTTCTGGTCAAGGAAATAGTCTGAGGTTTAGGTTTAAATTTTCCTGTGGACCCTTTGTCCCTTTCTGTGCAAGCATTTGCCCCTGTTACACCTTAACTTTCATTTCAGAGCCCTTGTTAGAGCAGCTTTGCAAAGCTGGTGAAAATGCCTTTGAACTTTTCCCCTATTTTTCAACAAACTGAAAGTGGATGGTTTTGAAGAAAACCCTCAAAGCACAAAAAAAACCCCCTCAAAACCCACTGAAATTTGTACCTTCGATATTCTGTCACACCTGTTTAGAGACAAACTCTTTCAATATATTTTACTTTAGCTATGCAGAATCAAGTTACCAATGGGAAAAAAGAGTGTTCTCCCATTGCTTTGCCCATCACCAGACGAGTTACAAGTAGAATCCTCAGCTTTTTCACTTGGTCTTGTTGCATAGTAAGTGCAGACATAGCAAATACAGTTTTTTCTTGTTTTTTGGAATAAGCTCTAAATCAGACCTTAAGCAAGAAAAGTGGTTCGATACTTGGACCTATATCAGTAGGAAAAATAAGCTTACCCAAATTCTGCAATAAGGAATAATGTCTATACTCGTATAAAACTCCATTGTGTTTAATGCTTTGAGTACTATTTCAGTTTTATCCATCATTCACAAAGCTTTACAGCTATCAAATCGCTTGAATGCCTTAAAAATATTATTTCAAAATACTCAACAGGCTTTTGCGTATCAGTCATATGGAGAAAAATCCTCTTGCAGACCAGCTTTCTCTCTTCATTGATAATTACACAGAACAATCACACATTCCTTCCATTGCTAAGTAAACCAGAGCTAGAGCAGTTTTGCACACAAAATTATTTAGAAAAATATTTACTTCTGTAATCATTGCTGAGAGATGAGAAATTAAGTAAGAGTGCATTGTACTCTGTTGCCCACTAGCAGGTTTTCTTTGGTTATTAGCAGTTGACAACCATTTAGAACAAAAACAGAGCAACAGACCTGAAGGAATCTCTTCAAATTTTAATTCCTCTGATTCATCAGGTGTCTTTCCATGCAAAATCAAAGTGTCTCGATATTTTCTATGAAGTTTAAACTCCGGGGCTGGAGCTGAAGTTACACAGTATTCTGAGCTCTCCTGAGAGTCCATTTTCAGTGTCTGTGTCATTAGCTGCACCAAGTCATTCATTTCATTCATATTGCTTTTTCTAGTACAGGAGAAATAAGATGTAATTCAGTCACCATTCGTGATGAAAATTCCACCTTGCATTCAGAGACTTTGAATAATTTTAGTGAGGTTTGCGAAGTATTCCACGTTAAATTACTTCTTGTAGTGCAGTTTTATCAATAGCAACATTATCAGTATTTCATCTAACAAAGGCTCAAATAGCAACAATTCACAATTCTGTTGGCTGCTGCTACCGGCATAGCGGCACCTGTGGTGATGCAACAAATAATATTTGTTGAAAAGCCTCTTATGCCAACAAAATCAGAAATAAATTCAGCCTCCTTCACAGTGGAAAGGAAGCATATTGACACCTTTCACTCATGCTTTTATTGCATCCTGACAGACTATGTCCTTTGATGCTGTAAGACTGGTTTGCTCTGAAGCTAGAGCTGGCAAAAGGAAAGGTACACAATTACATGTTGCAAAAAGTCCAGCATGGAAAGTTTATAGTCACAGAGGGGCAAGAATTAAACAGAGTTTGTTTTCTTTATGCATCACATACTTCTTCAATCACGCACTACGTAGGAATAAAGTGTGAAAGCAATTTGTGCCAGTGTTTTCTACTCTAAGTCAGGGTCCAACATTCTTACACAGCACTAAACAAAATACTTACTTCTCCTTGGAATCGCCATCAGACTTCTCTGTAGAGCTTGTGGAAGAGTTTAACTCGTCATCAGACAGGCAATGGGTTACGCTCTTTCTCTAAGGGAAGAGGGAATAAATGACAAAAATTCTAGCAGTCAAAAGTAATTTATCAATATGGCATCAATTACCGTTCTTATAACAAAAAAACCCCAACACTATTGCACTATTTCAACAATCATATGTTTACAGACTCAGCTTGATAATATTTAAGAGGTGTAACCTTTGGTTTTAAATCCAAGCTAATACAGAAGATATACTTTATGAAAAGCTTATTTAGCCAGAATTACATCTCAGTCATGCAGTTTTAATCACTGTAAGTACTTCACCAAGTGCCTCTATTAAAAACCAAATAAATCACGTGTGTTTTTAATATAGTTGTCTAAGAACAGGCAAAGTCATGACCCTTAGCCTGGTCTTTAATACATATTTAAAAACAGTATTTAAATACATTTTTAATCAGTAAGTTCCCAGCATTCCCTAAAACATATAGAGACTTTAACTACGTTAACACAAGAACTAAAGAACACAAGTCTCCAGCCTTGTGTTCAGTGCACAGCACAATATGGAAAAACATCATTAGCATATGCACATATAGCTAGTGTGTAATAACCCTACGGAATCCCAGTGAATGCAGGTGAAAGTTTTGCATTTAGATACCACTTACAAGCACACACACATAAATAAAACATGCAAAACACCTTCCATGCAAGCGCTGGGCTGAGGAAAATGGAGCCTACTCTTTGAAATTTCAGACTAAAATGTCTTCACACTTACTCTTCTGCATTTATTGGTATTAACAATGTCCCCCTGCTGTTGCAGAAGATTTTGTCCAATGTATTTTTAAGATCTTAAAAAACCTAATTAGACAAGGAAGAGAATACTAACAGAAACTGCTAACTTTTTATCTAGCAACTATTCCTTTTTGCCAGCACATAAATCTGTAGTCATTTTAAGTGTGTACATTTAAAAAAAAAGTTTAAACACCACTACCAAAGCAAAATTACATGTACCAGGCTAAAGGCAGTGTGTTGTTAATAGAAATTTAAAGCAGACTGTTCATCTATAATTAAAATATAGTTCAGGATAAAATTTTTCCCTTCCAAAATAAAAAAAAAACCACACTGCAATTTAGAGAGCCCATAACAACCAGTGAGAGACCCCTAGTCTTCATCTCAAGTGGAATGAAATGCACAGTGAGCCTGGAATTTTAAACTGATCTAATTGAACAAAAAGATGGATCGGACATCTGTACCAGGTCTTACAAAGCAATCTACAGAGAACTATGCACTCTTAGTGACTGAGAGTTTCTTCCACACACTTTTTAAAAAAATATATTCTTTTCTTCCCAAATGCTGCCTACATTTAAATATTTCAAAAGCAGATGACCCCATTTTACCTGAGAAATACTGGGATCTGATGAGGACTGAGCAACTTTAACATGATTTTCCGAATGTGATTTTGCTTCAACTACTGCACTCCTTGATGTTCGTCTTGCTGGAATCACTGGAAGGATGACATTTTTATAATATTTACAACTTAGCTGCATGTATTTTGAATTAGTTTCATGCTCATGCAAGAAAAAAAGTCTATCGCCTGGCAGAAGACAAGCAGGTAGGTATTCTGCTAAGAGAAAACACTGAAGCTCCTATCTGAAAGGTGTATATTCTGCACCTCATGTACATTTCAAAGACAAGTTGTCATCACTAAACACAATTGAACATAACTGAGTAAGAAGCAGAAAAATGCAGACATGTTAACAGAAAATTTTATTTGACACAGAACTAGACTCTTAGTGCATCTTTCTGAAGGTGTGAGTGAAGAACAGACAGCAAATTATAATTTTATTCACAGAGAAGTTATTGGCCTATTTACACATAGAATGGTAACATACAAACAAGAAAATTACCAGAAGGGAACATCTCCTCCTGAGACTGTTTCAATCTCCTTCGTTCTCTTGCTGACAAAGGCCGATCCTTCAAAAGAAGTTAATTTGATATGAATTAGCAATTGTCACAGTGGCTTTTGTTACCTCATCATCTATAAAGCAGGAGACAGAACTATTAGAGTAGACCTTCTGATCATGTAACACTTGGTTACCTACTGCAAAACATTCCTGGTCAATGTCACTAATGCACACTCTAGAAAAGCAGCTTCTGGCCTCTCTGGTTCAGCAAGGCAGTGTCTCACCCTGCACCGACCAGGTGCTTGAAAGGACTTCCATTAGGTAGGAAGCTACATTTCTTTACGCTGCGTTCACTCAGAGAACAAACTGCTCAGAAGGAAGGAGAGACAAAAATACACTGACACGATATTCAACACTTACCTTTGCAATGGCAACTTGGCTGCTTTTGGTGCTATTTACAGACTCAGAGATTTCAACAGCATGGTGCTCTGCACATCTCTGTGCTGTCTTTGTGTTCATGTCAGAAGGAAAAGGCAAAGGCCGAGGAGCAGCTGCTCCAAACTTGAAAGAGAAGGGAGCAAGAATTTACACTTTTTAAATTAAAAAAGTTAAATTACTCTGCAAACTAAAAGACATCCTTGCACAGTAAGGCTGGATGCCAGAGGTTTTGGATCCTACTTGTAACCTCCTCACATCTCCCAACTTCATCCCACCCTCATCTTGCATCCACTTTTCTTCTCTCCATCTCTACGCCTTGTCCCCCTCCTCCCAGGCTACCTTTCAGACGATGCTTTTGCAACAACCATCCCCACCCTCAAACAGCAAAATCCAAGAGAAAAATAGGATATCTTACTGAAATCCAATCACCCTCTTCTCTATCCTCATATAGCTGGAGCCTTTCCTCAAAGAAATCTCTGCTCAGTGTTGAGGCACTGACAGGAGCCCTACCCGATGTGCACGCCCCAAGTTTGCACTCCTAAGCTCAGGGCAGACATTACACGTGTCTGTTCTAAAATACTAGTTCATTTACTACCTGCTACAAGTGGCCTTACCCACAACAGTCAGGAAAAGTACTGCTATGTATTTTGTAGTCACAGGGAGGAGCCCTGATGGAAATTGCTAGGGAAGACTGTAGCACAGCGAAGGCAAAGCCTGCAGTCTGGTGCATTTCCCTGTGCCCATCTGGCAACCCACCTCACAGCTCTGAGGGTTACTGAGATTTTCAAGGATTTGCACAGAGAGCTTTCTATAGGGCACCTTGGCTGTTCTACATTTTGTTACCAATGAAGTCATACAGACACACATGAAACAAGAACAGCATAAAAACACCATCCTTTTTTAAAAAAATAAGGCCCATTTTCAAAGAGTAAAAAAAAATGCAGGAGTCTTAAAGGAAAGAGGAGAATTATTTGAGTATCTGTACCTTCTCTGAACTGACTTCAGCTACCTCTCTCTTCTTCTGCCGTCGCTGCCGCGAGAGAGAGGGTTCACTGGCAGAACTGAGGGGCTGCAAGTGGGAGGTAATTTTTTCCTCAGCATCTCCTGAAGCCCCAGGACAGACATCATCCTAATAAGTAAAAGTATTTTTTAAAAATGTAGATGTGCCATTTCCAGATTTACACATGCTTTTTAAAAAAATCAATATAGGTCACTTTACCTGTGGCATCCACTTTAACATACCACAGTTACAACCACAATAAACTCTTACCTGATAGACAGTTAGAAAAAATACCTGCTGTACCAATGTTTTTAAGCTACTAAACCTTCAAAGAAGGGCACTTACTTGAACTACAACAGGAACAAACGGTGCTAGTAGCTTTTCAGTAGAATCCAAGCTCTACAATAGATAATTCTCATTAGAAAAGTGTATAAGATAAATCTCATTGTAGACCAAAATGCAATGAAAAGACAATCATCACCTATTAGCTCCCCATCCAAATCAGGACCAACTTGATATTAGCCAGGCCTATTTAGAACACAGAATAAAGAAGTTACAAAACTATTATTGCCATCTCTTATCTCAGCTGGAAAAGAAAACATTCGGTTTCTGTAGAAACAGAATGTCCATCATCTAGATGCAAGCCGGAAACCCCTTCACCGTGTTGCCTTTGAAAATCTGAAGCCAAAGTTCCCAGCTACTTAAGCATCTCAGTAACTGCATCAGTAGCATCCTACTTCAACAGAAAAACACATACAGCAGTTCTCTAAATTTTAAGAGCTGGCCATTCAAAGATTTTTTCTAGCAAGCACAAATGGATTACCAGGTCAGTTTGTTTTTGGTCTTTTGACACAGGCTGCAGGAGTTTCAAAGTGTCACCATGTTCTTCTATGGCACCAACAGAAAACTGCTTAGACTCAACATTTTCAGCTTTAAAAGCTTGCTTTGCTCTTTGCTGTAGTCCATCTTCCTGAATTGGTGGGCTACTGGATATTATTTTAGAATTCCCTGGAACACTTAAATGCTTTGCCTTGTTATTCTCCAGAATATGCTCACTGCCACACTTCTCACTTCCGTACTTCATCCTTTCAGGTGGTAAGAAATCAATATTCACTTCACTAACTGTAGCTAAAGAGTCTCCCAGGTTGTTCAGATCGTTATTGCTTAGTTTTCTTTCCAACTCAACAGCTGGTTTCTCTGAGGGACACAATTTGTTGGCCTTATATTTGATAACGCAGTCTTCTTCATTCTAGAGTTAAAAGGAAGACCAAAAAAATGAATTATGTTTTGGGAATTATGCACATACGAAAGAATACACTAAACACCAAAGGAAAGTGTCATGGTTTCAGCTGGGATGGAGTTAACTTTCTTGCTAGCAGCTCTATAGTGTTATGGTTTGGATTTGGGATAAGGAATAGTGTTGATAGAGCATTGGAGGTTTTGGTCATTGCTAAACAATCAAGGCCTTTTCTGCTCTCCATGTTGACCTGCCATCAAACTGGGAGGGCACAGGAATTGGGATGGGACACAGCCAGGGCAGCCAACCCCAAATGACCAAAGGGCTATTCCATACCACGTGACATCATGCTCAGTATATAAAGCTGGAGAAGAAGTATGAAGGGAGGGGACGTTTAGAGTGATGGCATTTGTCTTCCCAAGTCACTGTTACATGTGATGCAGCCTTGCTTTCCTGGAGATGATTGGACACCTGCCTGTCCGTGGGAAGCAGTGAATGACCTCCTCGTTTTGCTTTGCTCGTGTGCACGGCTTTCACTCTACCTATGAAACTGTCTTCAATTCTCAACCCAAGACATTTTTCGCCCCCATCACAACCAGGGGGAGTGAGCAAGCAGCTGCGTGGTTTCAGCTGCTGGCTGGGGTTAAACCACAAACCAGAAAAATCATTAACATACCAGAGTACATAAACTCCAATGAAATTATTATCAACTACAGATTGAGAGCCTCAAAAAAGCAACAACCCTAATCTTTCAAGGGATACACGCTGCATCTGCAAATGACATCTTTCAGACACTGGTTTATACACAAGCAGTACACCTACTTTTCATCAGGACCATGACAGAAAAGCGTTACTCCCTCGGCTCGTCCATAAGGGAGAAGCCAACAAGTACCAACAGTTTTTAAGATGAGCTACACCATATACATTGAGTATTTCAGCACTGAAAGCTTAAACCCACACAGCAGACTCATTACAGAGAATAAAAAACATGCACATGATTAACCATTACAAAAGATTTGTAATCCGTTGTAAAGAATTTCAACAGCAAACAATTTTTGGTTGTACTTATCATAATTTTTTTCCAGTCAAAAACATATATTTAAAAAATTACTACCGCTTGTCATCAAATACTTGAAAAAATATTTTGACCTCCAATACTGCACAGGTAAATCACATATTGATCCACAAATGAAAAATCAGATGTTGTTTAGTTAACATCTTATAGTTAAGACATTTAAATTAGTTGTAACTGATCCACAGCTGTTTATTTACTTTCATTGTTGCCTAAACACAACTCCTTCCTTAATATTAATTTTACACATCGCCGGGAATCAGACCTATGTTCTTATAAATGTTCAAGGCACTTATAAAACTGAGTTTTTTCTCTAGAAAAAGCAAGTAGCTTTTGTTTTCTGTTTTCTTCTTTTTTGTTAGTTTTTTTCTTTTTTTTCTTTTTTTTAAAGAAAAAAAGAATATATCTCACAACTTTGTATTTCCTGGCTTGCTCAACGGAGTGGTTTTGGTGTGTTACAGGAGATTCATTCTTTACTGAGGCCACACAACAAGGATCTTTAGCTTTAGAATTCACCGTTTTCTTATGACTTCTGGCTGCTTTCCTGTCAAGAAAAAGAAAGTTGCTCGTTCATCCACCATCAACAAGACCTTAAGATATTTCTTTAGAATATACTAATAAAAAAGTCCACTCCACTGAACAGCTTACAGACTGTATAAGAGGGTGGGCTTTTTCAATAGACTGTACATCTGCAAAAGGAGCTTATAAACACCATTCAGACTCTGCCAATAATGTACACTTATTCTGCATAGCACCGAGATCAGTCCGAACTGGAAGCAGTAAAATAATTGACTAAACCTAACAAAGAAAAATAATTGTTATCAGTGGTATCAAAAAGAACTTCTTATTACAACTCTCAGCTCATAAATGACCTTAAAGAATCTTAAAGATGTGTATTTCTTGTCATTTCCTTGAAAATAGTGGTGCTTTTAAAATTATTTTTAACTCTCTGAATAAGCTGTGCAATCCTAACCATTGTAGTTTTATTCTGCATTTGCAGAAAAAAACCTTAGTTTCTTTTCTAATTCCCACCTATTCCCCAAAGACTCTAAAGAAACTCATGTGTTCATGTGTTTTGTAACTGCACATAGCAAAACTAATTTTATTCTGCTGAAAAAATGGGAAAAGTTGTAAAACAAAGACCACAGTAACATGAATATTTTGCACAGAATCATTCAAATGAGAATATCTTACGCCTTTGTGGCTTCCAAAAACAAAGAAATTTGGTGTTTGATATACGGCTGCCGTAGTATGCTCTTCACACTTGGTCTTTCCTCAGGTTTTTTACTGAGCATAGTTCGTATTATTTCTACCAACTGTGGGCTGTAATCCTTTGGCATGGGTGGCAGCTGTAAAAGGAAAGGGAAGTCTGACATTATTTAACATCTTTGTCAATAGGGGCTATTACTAGATTATTTATGCAGGACAGTTATATCCAACTAGATACTCTGCATTGTTCATATGCTGAAAGGTACCCAAGTGCTTAACATCAAACAGAATATAGAAATTCTAAGTATTTTGTCTAAGAACTGTTCGTAACTTTTTATTAATACCAACAGTTCAAGTTCCGTGAATAGGCTTAAAAATGTATATAAAATAAAGCCATATTAGCTTCATTATATGCCAAAGCAAGTCAGATACTCAAATAAGCTGGTCCTACCTAATAGGAAAATGGCATCACATGGAGAGTGAATTAATTCTTTGCACAATGTTTAAGCCACAAGCAAATTAAGAAAGTAAGTCTTCTCAGGAGGTTGAAAATTAATCAATATACTAGTTACACAAAAGGGTAACAAGAAATTCTAGCAACATGCACAAATTAATAATTTCCTGGGTCAGACATGACATCATATACTGCCATGGAATACCAGTCTGAAAACATATATGATGGTGCACGTAACATGCAAAATATTTTAAACCCAATGCAATATTTCTGATTGGAAACAATGTCAAGTTCTAGACAGAAAAGCACAGATTAAAAAAAAAAGTATAAGTTTTTACCTTTCCTTCAATAATTCGATAAACCAAAGAGTTCATGTCTTTAGCATTAAAGGCATGTTTCAGTGTAGCCATTTCATAAACACAGCAGCCTAATGCCCAAACATCTGACTGAAAAAAGGGGGGGAAAAAAAAAGTTTGTGAAACTTGTTATTAATTGTAGAAGTTTTATCTCCAAACTTAGTCACCTGCTTTCAAAGAGGCTTTTAATCACAGTAAGCTAATTAAGACCAAACTCCATTGCAACTTTTGGCTTCAGTCTCACTCTTTTATTTGTAATTTTGATCAACTGAATTATTTTCTTCCAAATATCACCAGATTTTTCAGAAAAGAAATGTAGAAAATTGCTGTTCATAAGAGGTTTTCCTTGTTTTCTTTTTAATTACAACACTGGCTCTAACAGGCAAATGAAAATGATTTTGATTTGGAAGAAGAGTTTCCCCTCAGCTCTTGCTCACTGTAGATACTCATATTTATGGTGTTTGTGGTTTGCAGCAAGAGCTGAACAGGTACACAAGAGCACATTGGCTTTATTTTGTTATATTTTAAATTCACAGCAACACTGCTTATTACTCTACTTAAAATATCTTTCTTTTTTTTAATGCTGCTGTTATGCCTGATACAGGCTTTTGAGTATAAAGCTTCCTGTCTGTTAGATAACAAATTCAGAAAATGCAGCTATCAAACAAAGACTGATATTATTGTTTACACTGGCGACCTGTGGTGGGTACAGGCAGCCCACTGAACACCTTGGCTGTGGTAACTTATCCCACACTATGAATTCCCACAAACTGCAGCAAACACAGCTCCAGAAACAAAGGTCTCTGCAAATCTCTCCCTGACTTTTTTATTTGGTCTCCAGGGTCATTAAAAAGAGCTGGAAGCAATAAGTACTTAAAAACAATATATAAGCTTGTGAAGTTCTCAGACAAACAAAATAAGTTGTCTAACAAAGTAGAAACAACATTTGCATTAGCATAGGACTCCAGGCTTGCCTTCCAGACCAACCTCTCCCTTTAAAAGTGAAAAGTTTTATGACATTAAGTG
>JAOXNG010000003.1:17901195-17914814 GCA_028566535.1 Scolopax minor
TGTCCAGCTGCAGCTTTTCAGCAACTTCCATCTTCATGTCCTAGAAAAGCCACCCAGTATAATAAGAATATCCAAAATATTACATATGCAATGGACTGATGCTCCCCTCTACTCCCCCCCCCACTCAAACATTCAGCTGCCAAATAAATGAGATATAAATAATGAGAGCTCAAACTGCAGAGGTTTGTTAGTTAGCAGAGATGTGCAGAACAGCCCTGTGCTGAGGGTGGAGGCTATAACACTTACAGCCAGTGACCAGGGATGCAAAACCAGGATTGGTCAACACTACATCACTGCTCAGGTTGAACCAAGGAGTGTTAACACCTGGGAAATGGAAAGCTCACCATTCTGTCTACAGCTTTCAGTTTAGTCTTTATTACAGACTTGTGATACGACTGCAATAAAAATAATGATTTTTAATTATTCTTTACAAAGCCCTTCAAGGGGTAACAGAGTATGAGAACGCATGTATGACACTTAATACTGCCAAGATATTTGCTGCCCAACAGCAAGCAAGCTGAACACAAACCTACATCCAAAGTTACCTTTGGCGAAGGAGGTTTATTTTCATCGTCAGAAAAAGAAAAGGTCCTGAGTTTCCTTTTCCGCTTGTCTCGGTCCTGAGCCAGGGCATGAGACAGTTCACTCTGTGTGGGAGAGGATGATGGTGATTTCTTCTCCGACACCTCCGATTCTTCAAGCAATTCATCTTGGTGCTCTGAGGTACTATCCTCAGTCAGAGATTCTTCATCTACCTCATCCTGGTCATCCTCCTCTTCTCCTCCACTCCCCTGAAGAGGCAAGGAAAAAAAGCCATGAAATTAAAAGAAGTTTCAGACAATTACAAGCTACAATTACCACGATTTGTCAGCTTTAACCGGAGGTTACAAGGAACTAAGAGCTTGTTATTTCAACTGTAGCTGGTTGAAGATGACATACCATACCCACTGAAGTTGTTGGCAGTGTCATACCTGGGGAGATCCAGCTGGAGTGTTATCCACTGAAGTAGAAGAACGTTTTTTCTTATGAACAAAAAAATGTTTTCGTCTCTTCCGTCTTTTATTTGGTTTCTTCATGGCTACTTCCAGGTTACTGTGGCCACCCGGAGGCCTGCCTATCCGCTTGTTCTTCCGCTTTCCGTAATAGTGCGCTACCAGGGCAGAAAAAAGGAGCACCATGTTGAAATGCACCTTTAATGTCATTAGTTATGTCTGTCTATGATCAGGACTGGAAAATCAGCAGAAGGTTACTTCCCAATAGAAATCCCAATTCTGCAATACTTTACAATATGTATGTCTATATTTTCCTCTTCAATTTGGTTTAAGGAAGAAGAGCTATTGATAGATTTTATTTGCCCTATGAAGATTTCATTCCTCTATCTCTGAGAAGCCCCAGATGATCAGATTTTATCAGCCACAGACTTGGTCCAATTTAATGGCACTTTTTGTAATATTTTGTAGTTTTCAAACATGGCCTCAATGCATTGTGTGTTCTCACAGTGTCAAATGGTTAAAGTTAGTTAAAAACAACCCTAGAAACCTAACAAAACTAAAAGCTAAAAAATGAGCTTGAAGGTGTTTTATTTTGTTCCACAACAAAGTGGTAAAAGAACTACAATAACACTTATATCACAATATTAGAGTAAGTTCTTGTCCCAAAAGTTATCTTAAGAAGATAAAGCTTTAAGCATGAAACAAAAAATTAAGCCATGGTTCTACTACTTAATATAGAATTCATTTTCCCTCCTCTACACACTGACAAATAGGTATTTCATAGGCCTGTGTATGTAGAGCTTGAGCTGATCCTTTTGTAAGCAAAGCAATGGATTTTGGATTCCTTCTGGAGCCAAAGCCAGAAGAAAACCTCAATATAACACCCCAAGCCCCACCTCGGTTTGGTATCAGCAGCCTACTCACTGTATTTAGTCTTTGTCAGGACAGAGCAGTTCTCTGAACACTTATCCAGCACCATCTGAGGGCCAAAGAGGTTTGGACAACATTCCAGCTTGATGCATGTTTTCCTACAGAAATCTGCCACCCGGTCTGCTGTCCTCACAACTTCCACAGTTGCACGGTAGCTCTTCCCTTTATACCTAGCATTGAAAATACCATCATAATTCAGTAATCCTCTAATTACCAGCATAAAAGTACTTCATTACAAGGTGTACAATAATATTGCTTTGAGATCAAACTCAAGGAAAACCTGAGCAATGAGGAACTTTATGTACTGACAAGTCCTGGAATCCAGTAGTCCTGTCTCTTAGGATGGATCCTCAAGCAAAGAAACAAAGCCAGCACCAGAGAGAAGCCTGTGGTACCAACCACAGCAGCACTGCCCTGCCAGCAAACGTAAAACACCATCTGAGAGGACTGTCCCAGAGCTTAGATGCTTTGTTTCCTTTGTTTACAAATGGTTTGTTCTTTCTTTGTTTTTATGGTACTGCAGAAGTGTTCACTGTGCTGGAGATGGCCGGGCCCTAGAACCAAGACAGAGTGCACCCATTCTGCTAATAAAAGCAACAGCAGAGACCTAAGGGTTTTAGTGAGCCATTCTATGCACAGACTATGGCAAACAAATGAACTACTGCCACATTTCCAGTCAGCTTTTATCTAACAGCTGAACAATGTGTCAGGACAGTCACTTTCCTTGACTCCACATATTGCTCCTGTTTGATTTAAATTAAAAAAAAAAAAAAAAAAGGTATTTCTTTCTGTTCAGCAGCCTTGCCACGTCACTGACAGAGCCGCACTGTGAAATATCTGCCAGAGTCATTCATCATTCCAGCTTTGTTCTCCCAGCACAGCTCCTGGCACGTGCTCATATCTATTAGGGATGTCTCAGGCCTGCAAGTGTCTAGTTAATGCACCAAAAAAAAGAGCTATATCATCACAGTCCAGGTATCCCTGGTGTCACTGCTGTGACAAAAGAAAGCACACAGCAACTTCAGTGAAACCAAACAATTTTTTTTCCTCTATTCTTCAGTTACATCTTTTATTTATATTAACCTCTCATATGATCTTCCTATTGACCCAATCCAGAGCAATCCTTCAGTAGATGGAAAGGTGTCTTTTTAGACATGAAGCTGATCCCACAAAAGAATTACTGACACATTCAAAACTATGTAGGAAAGTGTGCTATGACACAGTGGGAAAACCTAATCTCTAGTGCACAAACACAGTGACCTAATCACAAGACCATCATTAGACTAGAAAGGAATATCTGGATTTCTCAATATGTGTAAGTATGATCACTGATTTTTCCTAGCCACAAAATAATCCTGCAAAGAAGCTCCAACCCAAAAATGTCAGCAGGAAAACTACAGGTAGTGCTTTATGGTAGGCTGTTGTAGAAAGACTTCCACACCAGGCCGTTCCACAGCACTGCTATGACTTAATTTCAGAGGAATCTTTGTCCACTGAGAAACTTGTGCAGAAGTGCCATGGAAGTCTGAAAAGCTTCCCAAGCAGTATGTGCTGCTGCTTTAAAATACTGTCAATTATCTCCAGGTGAATTATCTTAAACCTCACCTGCAGGTCTCCCAGTGTATATGCTATGTTGTATCGGTACCACACCACTCTCCCGTTACCACTGGCTGCTTACGTGTCAGTAGCAGAGCACACCTGGCATACTAAGGAGTAGTAAAATCAGATGGACTTCACCAGACATTCATAAAGGTATTTATAAAGATTTGGCGGTTTAATGGCCGTCAGCATCTTCATATGCTATAAATAATTTTTCCATTTCGAAAATGTGAGAAGCTAGAGCACAGACCGCAGAGGACTTTTCTATTGAGATCAGCTAAGCAGGGAACAGGACAAGAACTTACTTGGCTTTGAGGGTCTCTCCATGCCCAGGCCATGCAGCCTCTTCATCCAGCTGCAGCTCTCGCAGGACACGGCTAGGTTTGTAAGCTGCATTGATCAATAAAGTGAGAACCTACGGTGAAGGAGGAAAAAAAAACCAAAATATGTTCAAGTTATTTGTATAATAACTCTGTTTTAAAGTGCCAGGGTAGAACAGGAAATTACTTCTATTCATCCAAATTATCTAGCATCAAAGCACTCATTCACAGCAGGAAGACGGATACCTCCAGATACTGCCAAAATGAAAACTGAGAGCAGCCGCCACTCTGGGCCTTGCCAAACCTTCAGAATTTGTCTGCAGAGTCAGGAGTGCAGCTCGCAATTTCCAAGTCATTGCCCTTGAATTACATGTCACTAAATTAAACCCTGGGGCTGAATACCACAAAACTTGCATAACCATGGGTAAATCCGAGTGATTATCTTAGAGATTGTTTGACATGTGAAGGTGTGCCAAAAAAAGCTGCAGGATTTTGCTGCCTGCCAACCCCCCACTTGCTACAAAATCATAGTGCAGAATCTTAAGCTCTCCTCTGTTTTGCTTTCATGAACCATGATAAGATCTGTACAATAATAAAATGAGAATTTCTCTGGTGCTGTAAAGTAACTCAAGTTGTGAATAGCCTGAAGGTTAGTGGGGATAGTATAAAACGTGCACTCAGATTGTATTTCTTATTTTTAGTGTATGTTTATTCCAATTTATTCCCAAATTGGGTGCATCAGAACCTTGACGTAACAAACTTGCAGCTTCAATCCTACTAATGCAGCAGTCCAGAGGTCTAGAGCTCAAAAGAAGAGTATTAAATATAATGCAAGTGCCAAACTTACTCTAGAATTCACACACTAGCAAGAGGCATAATGGAAATGAGTACAACCAAGCATATTAGCTGGACTTTTAGCAACACTCACATCTTTACGTCAGCAGGGATTGTGCATACTTTATGCTTTCAGGCAGTGAAGCAGGTTAAATCTAAATCTTCAAGGTTATATGAAGCTGCCACAGAATTTCACTCTTGCTCTCCTGGAGTGCTTACATGAGAGCACTGAAGTTTGCAGAAAGGATGGGGTACTTTTCTGCGTACAAAAATGGATCTTTCAATAATCAGCTTGACTCTTGTCCACTGGACTCTTGTTTTACAGTATGTCTGCCAGAAAGCCTTCCTTAAGGTCACTCCCAGTTATGATACATGGTAGGGAAGGTAAAAATTCCAGAGATGGAGAATTCTGGAGAGCCAATTCCTGCATTCCAATTCCAATTCCAGAGAGCCAATTCCTGCATTTAAAGTTTCACGAGAGCTGAAGCGTGCACATGCAGTTACGCCTTGGGAAACTTTCAGCCTCTCAGGTCAGATAGTAACCACTCCGTGACGTTTTGGAGATTTTGGAAAAATAACTATTGCATTAATGTATCTGTAAGTTTGCTGTGAAACACTTTCTGGAGAAGAGCCTCTGTGACATTAAAGAATGGCCTCTTTCTCCTTCTTCCCCTCCCTCAGTTACAACAGAAGGCAAAACCACAATTTCATCCTATGTTTGTAAATTATATCCAATTTGTAAAACAGAGAATTCTCTTAATGTTCCAATTACCAAAAATAGTTTGCCATCGCTACTAATAAAATCTGTACTTCCTCTGTTTTAACACCAACAGTGCAAACTATAAAGGAGTTTTGGGATTATCTGAAGCTAAATTCTGTTAATTAAAATTGAAGCATTTATTACAGCTATAAAAAGATACTATCTCCTTTGTGGTAATTACAAGTTACTCTGTTTTAACCTAAAATAAAGTTTATCAGTAGAAGGCTGACTGTAGCTCAGACAAATGAGAGGTTCCAGACATTCATAAAAGAAACCATGATTTATACTTTATACAAAAAACAATCTTTACTCATTATCAGCTTAAATCTATTAACTACTCATCTGTAATGAGAGAGACACTCCAGTGTTTATGATACAGTGCTATATGCGGGTCCACTACGTACAACCACCTCACCTCTTTCAGAACAAGGACACAGTTGCCAGGTCCCACCGACTGAGGAAGCTCCGCGATCCTGCCTTTGTTTAGGTACGGCCCTGAGAAGCAGCGGTGGTTGAAGTAGATCTTTGGGCAGCAGTACTTTCCATTAATTACCACTATGAAACGAGAAAGCAAAGATTTAAATCACATGCTACAATCCCTCCAACAAAGAATACATAGTATTTTGTCTGCTGTAAAAAGAGGAGGGGGAAAAGTCTTGAATGACATGGATTTGGGGTGGTTTCAGTATCACATTTGCAGTAATAGCACTAGTTATTCAATGTTGCCAAAATATTTCTCATACTTCACAGGCATGCTCACAAATTGTCAAACTACAGGAAATAAAGTTGGTCATTTATCAGAAAAGAAACATTTCTTCCTGGCTCGTCTGGTGCTTCACGGTATCACACCTGTGAGAACATGGAAGAAGACGACAATCCCAACGTTTTGGTAGCAGAAGCACTTCCTACACACAGCAATTATAATAAATTTTCCAGTCATGTAATTATCTCTCCTCCAAACTTCTGCCACCAGAGAAACTGGCAAAGTTATTCTCCACATTGATTTGCACCTTTAGACTCTTTTCCCTCATTCAGCAAACAAAAGAAGCAGCAACTGATGAAGTGACCTTTGACAAAGTGACATCATGTCTTCTAAACCTATTAAATGGTTCAATGCTGCTCAAAATAAAAGTTATATATAATATGTATTGCAAGATATTTATGTATAAATACAAAATTATTTTATCCTAGCACTGTTGTAGTTTTTCTTGATTGAGCAACACCATCACTTAAAGATCCTAATTTCAGTAGTTGATAACTGGCAGATAAATAAATGAAGTCAAACTTACATTATGAATCTATTAAAAGCCAATTAAAATGCTAAACAAGCACAAATCATATCTATAAAGCTTGCATTTGGTGCAGCTTCAGATGTGCATTTCACTGTACAGAAAACAGCAGAAGAAGCATTTTGTTGCCAGACAGATCTGTACGACTGTTTCACCAGCAGATGTACTTATTCATCATATTCATTCTTGCAACAGTTTAGAAAATTATTAGATTTTGCCATCTGGCACACAAAGCAGTTTACTGTTTGAATTGCTTTTGTTTATCATAATGATGAAGTTATCATAAAAAACAGACAAACCTGCTTCCCAAAGCTAGAATCTAACAACTCAAGAGCACAGATGCAGCGCGCCTGTTATGTTTCTCCCAACATTATTAAACATAACAGGTGACTATAAAAAAATCATCTGTGTAGGTCACAGCACACATTTGGCTCCACATACCCTCTGGTGGGGGGAAATTCTGGTGTAAAAATCTAATTTGCAGGTTTAACGCACTTATCAATTGAAGGACACAAATAATTGCACGGTTTTGTTTGTTTCATTCCTTTTTGAAGTTCAACAAATCATCAAGGGATGAAAATCTTCAAACCCTTCCCTCCTTCCCCTCTCCTAACAGAGGAGTGTTGAGCAGCTGAAGACTGAGGCAGCTGAACTGTTACAGGGTTTTGTCTTTGTCAGCCTGCCCTCTCTGATCAATACCTGAGTCAGAAGAGTTCAGCTCCTGGTTCTTTAGTCCATCATGAACTGTCCTTGAAGACAAAATTCTGAAATGAAAAGAAGATTGGGGAAAGAGACAGATAGTGAGGACAGTCACCTCTCAGCTACTAAAACCCAATCATTAAGTTGTTTTTTTTTCTCCAGGTCTAGCCTTATTAATCTGCTTTTTATACTTCCCCTGTTTCACAATAATAACATGCAAGGACTATCAGCTTCAATTTGGAAAGGACTACTGTACTCTGACAACCAGCAGTGCAGTGTTCATTGCACATGTCAAAGCACAAGGCAGAGTACAGTCATTCTTACAGGCATTTTGAAAAAGATAGGTCTTAAACAAAATACAGCCAAAATGACTCAAGTACTCCAGTAAGAATTCCAGTTACAAAACATGGAAGCCTGCTCAGTGTTTTAGGAGCAATGAAAACATTGGCAGGACTCCTGACAGATCTGGCATCTATAAAGCTTAAGAGTCAATAAAACAAACTATCAGGCATTCTACTGAGCATTTCTGAGCAGGCTCAGATGAAAGAGTTTCACCTGCATGATAGAGAATTTATAGATGAATTATAGATATTAGTAGAACTCTTTTTTTTTGGCTAATATGGGCCAAATTTAATCTGGGAAGGAACTATTAGAAGTTAATCTACTAAATGACACACACTAAAGCCAAATTTTCTGATCAGCTGTGCAAAATCACAGCTAGGCATTAAGGCAGCTGCATTTTCTAAGCATATTTACATTACAGAAACTGTATTATTTGAGAAGGGAATACATCTGAAAGGGAATCCAGTAATTTTCCCTATTAATCACCATTAAAAAAAGGGCTCAAGCACTAACTTAGAAACATAGTTTTAAGATCAGGCTAGTTTTTGTTAAATGTGCTCCAATATTCACAGATAATGCAATCTTTTAAAAATGAAAGAGCAACCCTTTCAACCCCAGAACTTCAGTGACTTGACCTATTCAATAATTCAGCTGAGCTGCCCTAACAGTCTTAAAAAACAAATCTTCTGTGCAGTGCAAGAGGTCTTTTTCAACATCAAGAGGAACTACCAGCAGTAAGATAAATGGATTGTGGAATCTCTCAACCCTCAGTATTGCACTTCTGTAAGCTAAATCTCCCCTGAGACACGATTTACCAATCAGCAAAAGAAAAAAACCTCCCAAAGTTCAGCAAAAAATACAAGCAAAAAACCTGTTACTTACTGTTTCTCTGGTTGAACTACTGCAATTTTTTTCTGCTTGTTTACTGAAAGGAAAAAGAAGCAGATATAAACAGCAAAGCATGGGAGACAAACAAATGAAACATCTTGTACAATATATTTACTAGACTGACTTCCTCTAAGTTATATGCCATAAAGAACCTATGTTCAAAGTCACCACGACGTTAGGACAGCTGACCCATCTGCAATAGAGACATGCTGCCCCGTGCAATTTGACGTAACCCAAAAGGTTTACTTCAATTTTCACTGAAAGTGCATTAAATCGGGCATGCGTATCCCCAGTCTTCTAGGAAATTGCATCTTTTGTACACCTTTGTTTGCATCTTAGTCCCTAAACTACCTGTAATATCAGCCAAAAAGGAATGATATGCTTTCCTTTTTCATCACCCAAAGGAGCCGATTCCTAACCAAAAGTTAGTTTCACAGGCCTAACTTGCCACTTTCCCAGCACAGGGAACTTCAATGCTCTTTAACCATGACATGGAATGAAATTAGCTGGTTAGAAACATACTAGGACTTAAGCCAATTGCTACGGAGGAAAACACTTCTGGGAAATAGGAAAGTCAACTAGATGAAACAGGCACTTTCTAATTCTGGCTTTCACAACCAGGTAATATTAAACAAGGTAGTGCAACATGTGCCTCTTTCACAATTTCAGGCTTTGTCCCCAACAAACTTCTGAACTATTTTTTTTAAAGTATATATTTCTATCTAGGTTCCCCCACTTCCTTCTGAAGCTCAGAGAAGATGCCATCTTACGCTACTTACTAGTGTAATTAAAACAGTTAGGATTTCCTTTTCAACATTTTGTCATTAATGGATCATAACTATCTGGCCCATTTAGAAAGCTAGTCCCCTTTATTTCAACTCCAAAAAGTATACACACTCAACAGGGGGGTGTGCATACACACAGGTATGATTTCTTCATTGTGACCAATGGATCATTTCCAGGTGCTTGTACAGCACACAAGGATCTCAAGCCACCACTGCCTGGTTTGGAGTTGTATGGATTGCAACTGGACCTAAAAGCTGGGGAACAGCTGTACAAGGCCTGAACTCTCTGTACGTGGTGACCGGTCCCAAATTGAGTGATGCCAGCAATAATTCTGCAATAGCCTGCTCTTGAAAGTCTTGCCATCTCTATCGACCCAGCTAACCCACAAACAGAACAGAAGTGGTACCTATTGCTTTGCGAGGAGGTCTGAGCTGGTATCCATTCGTCTCACACCAACCCACCGGAAATATATTCATCGATTCCACGCTCACTATACAGTCCGGGACAGGCTTCTTGGAGCCTGTTCAGTGTAGAGAAGCAAAAATTTAAACAACTCATAAAAATAAGTAAAAAAACCCCTCATTTGGTTAATGCTTGCTCTATGTTTGCCAGTGACGCTGCTTTTTACTTATGGCATATCTGGAACACACTATCAATTGTTAATTCATTCCCTTTTATTGACCAGATTCTCTCCTCATTTGCTTCCTCCTAAAGGCTGAAGATGAGAGTTTGCCCCCCACGGTTTAGCACAGAGAAGCACAGTGCACAGCAAATCCATGCTGATGTACTTCCAATCAGAAAATGAGGTTATAGTGGAGAAGAGCTGACATAGACCTATTCTAACTAAATGAAGAACCTCTATCAAAAGTTGTCTTCCTAGGCCTGGTCAAAGCTTGCTCAGAACACAAGTCACTTATTTGTAAAATCATCACAAGGCCCTTGCTTTCTAAAAGCTACTCACCAGCTCTTGGCACAGGGCACCAGCCCAGCACTGACAAATACAATGCACAAGTGCTGCTTTTACCTGGCTTAAATAAGCACTGTCAGCCAAGGCTGACTGGGAAACAGACAATGCAAATGGGGTTTTGCTGCGTTTTCATTGAGGCAATGGTGATTTGCTGCCCATATTCAGCAGGCACTGTGTTTGCTCCAGATACTCCTCAGGTTTGATGACAGTAGTACAGAAGAATCAGTGCAGGTGCTACTCTCCTCTCCCCCAACAGGCTTACCTTCCAGCTGAAGCCAGAGGTAGGAATCCTTCAATTTGGTGACTGTAGCAATGCAAACTTCTTCAGGATCAACTGGGTTCACGGCCTCAAGTTTCATATTCTCTTTAAATCCATGGTCAGAAGAAGTTAACTAGGAAAAAGACAGTAGTTCAGTAAAATGCCATCTGTACATCCAGTATATGATATGAATAGCCATGAACCAGAGCAACACAAAAGCCTTAATTTTTGAGTAACATAGAAAGATACTCAGGCAATAGGAGAAGATTTCAGATAATTAACACATTGAATACAAGTAAGATATATTATGAACTATTATATTTTGTAACTATTAAGTTACAAAAAAAAGGCTCTACAGATACACCTAGAAAAAAACATGTTAGTACTCAAAAATAAGAATGCTGAGACCCACTGAAAGGACTGAGCGCACTCTAATTAACCACAAATTCTCTGCTGCTTGCCACTTCAGTGATAAGTCTGACAAACAGTCTGACCAGGCTCTGTTCTATTACGTTAGCTTGGAAATCCATTTTATGTATGCAAGTAACATTCCTGCATCATCTAAATGAGTTCTGGCAGACAGCAAAGGAAGCTTTCTTTTCATTTTACATTTTTGAATAAGTAGAGTTTTTTACTTTATTCACCAACTTAGTCCCCATTTATTGAAACATTCCTAAAACTTAAGAATACATATTTATCCAGCTCTGAAGCGCCTGAATAAAAGATAAGAAGTAACAGCCAGACAGAGGACTCTTCCTTCCAGAGCCACTCTGCGACACAATTACAGGATCAATACATTACAAATTCTGGAACTAGCCTACAGTGATCAACTCTTCTCAGAAAAGGAATAATAAATTCAATGACCTGTTCTAAGATGCCACAGCTTCCAAGACAGAACAAGGACAAGAAGAATTCATAGCCAGCAACACCCTCTTCAAAAAATGGTAATTATTCATTTTAATTTCTTCCTCTAAGCACTGCAATAGCCCAAGTATAGTAAATGGAACTGGAAGGCAGGTGTTAATAGTAACCTCTTCTGCTTGACAAGGTACTCTGCTTTGGGAGACAGCAATACTGTCACTGAATCAACAAAAGCCCAAAATCTAGCACGTACTTCAGGCACTGATTAATGCAAAATGATTATTTGGTACTCATTTAAGATGACTTGGTATTGATTAATCCAATGGAATAAATTTTTCAAGCTGAAAGGAAGAAAGATTGAAAGAGTACACTAAGTAAATGAAAACAAGGCCTATTAAAAGGCCCTGTTTCCACAATTACAGGACTGCCGAGGACTGATCTTGTTTTATGACTATTTCATGGACTCTTACATATCTCAATTTTACAAAACATTCATTTCTTTTCCATCTGCTTTATCACAACTGAAGCATTTGGTCCACCACTTCCTTATCTAGGAAGCTGGCTACTACTGTTCCCATACATTTGCACTCTCTTAACTCTTCCGTTTCCTCAGTTATCCCAGATAATTTAAGTCAAAAACATGCAAAAGGTTCCTCTCCCTGGAATCAAGAGCATCATTCATGTACCAGAAGAGACATTTTTCTGCAAGAGAAGCTTACCGAAGGGAAGCAGCTCTGGGGAGCAGCCTCAGCACCACATTGTTTGAGGTAGTCTGCCCAATCAAAGTCCTGCCCGGGATAACCTGGGTGAAGAAAAAGCAAAGGGGTTAGTTAACAGCACACCACACACACACACACACACACACACACTAATTTCACGCTGCCACAACATACAGATCACTGAAATTTCAAGTTTGTCACCTGACTCTTAGTTCACAGAACCATCTGAGGTCAGGCCATAGCATGATTCTCATACATTTGAGATACCCTCCTCATTTTCACTGCAGGCAGGCTTTTGGGCACTTGACTTGAAATGGCATCAAACAAAATGACTTCACCCACAGCAACCCGAAGTATGAACAAAGTACATCAGCTAAGCAGACAGGAGCAGCAATTGAAACACAGGGAAGTGTTTTCACCCTTTTCACAGGGTATAGATGAAATTCTGGCAAAGGTTCTGCAAGATTACCTCATTAATGTCACGTCACCTCTTGAAATGTGTTTTATTTTTTTTTAAATACAGCACCCAAAATGTGCTCAGTACCAATATATTACTCTCTCAAATACATGTTAAATACCAAGCCATTAAAGAGAGCAGTTTGTTGTCCTAAGAGGCTCATCAATTTGCTAACAGCTGTAAATCTGCACATGTGTTTGAAGGGAAGAGTCATACCATGGAGCCCATAAGGAGGTAGAGCATCTTTCCAAGAAAAAGACAAATTAAATTGTTCTTGGAGGAAATACTTCACTTCCCTGAGATCTAATAAACAGCCACTATCTGAAGGGCACTGGGTGCAGCAGTTGGCTGCTCTGACAGTTTGAGGCTGGCAGTGGAGTCAAGTGCAGCAAGGAGTCAACTGCAGCAGTTATTCCAGTTGTACTCCGGAGGCACCCCCCTACACGGGACGCCTGTGACAAAAGTTTAAGAAATCTGGAGAAAATGTAAAAACTAATCTAATAATATAGTATTAATATGACAATCTAAAAATGTGAAGTTCAGCTATTCCCCAGAGAGGGCCGAGCCACAGAAGGACCTATTTATTTTCCTCATTTTTCTCAGTGCCAGTAGGACTCCTGAGACAATCCAGAATACCCACAATTTCTGAAGGGCCTACAAGAAGAGAAGCTTAGAATCTCTGTCAATTCCAGTCACATGCCTAGAAAGCTAGACTTCATCTTTCACATGCAAAATTCTAGGTAATGCTGAGTCAAGCAAAGTCACTTTTTGTACCTTACCCAAGAAAAGGCAAGAGACAAGCATCCTATACTCTTTGCTCCTCTGATGTCACGAGCAGCTAAACCAAAACATTCTGAAATCTGTGGCAGTAAGAGTACTCAGTCCCATAAGTCCTGGACAAATCCCAAAGCACATAG
>JAOXNG010000003.1:17920489-17934968 GCA_028566535.1 Scolopax minor
GACGGTTCAGTAACTGCCATAGCTATTATAGTCTCATCAGCCAGCACATACTGGTTTGCTAAAAATAAAACCAGGAGAACCACATCAGAAAGAAAAGCGTATGCCTCTGTTAACTGTTCACATCCTTTAGATTAATATCCTTCACTTAGAGAAACCTCTTCTTAAAACAACATCAGCAGGACCCAATACCTGCAGGTGTTTTGAAGTGGTATTACAGAGGCCATTTATTCAAAAAGATAGTTATCTTGCTGAAGAGATATTACTAAAGACTTTATATGCTGATTCCTGAGAGAAAAGCCATGAGCTCGACAAAAAGTCTGAGGAATTGGGGAATCTTTATGCCTCTCTATACCTGAACCTTGAGCAAAGCCTCATGGTGGAGAGAGCTGCATTCAACGAAACCAACAGCACCTGGAGCTTTCCCTGAAGTCAGGTGTGTTTGTCTAACGCTGTCGTTGCTGTTCCCCGGTTGATACAGCAGAGGTTAGCACCCTCTCCTGGCAGCCGGGCAAGAGTGACTTAAAGCACAGAACTTTGTCTCCGGGCTGGCTGGCTGAGCAGCGGGGGAAGCTCCCAGAGTATTTCCTTTGGAGCAGTGGGTCCGAGCAGGGCAGCCCCCTGTGGAGGTGGCCCCGAGCGGCTGGTGACAGCCCCGGACCCTCCTTCCCGTCGAGGACTGTCCCCCGGCTTTGGGACAGGTCAGACCTGGGGATCAGCTCAGGAGGAGATAGCGATGAAGGAGGGACAAAAAGCATTAGGAGCAAATACACGTGTTCAGATGATGCTGCACACTGTCTTGTTTTTAATCTACCTTTACACATGTATGTAAGCTGTAGAAAGGAATTAAAAAAGAGAATTCGACAATTCTAGAGAAAGTGTATTTAGACTTGGGGGGGATGACAATATTGCCATCCAGTGCAACTCCAGGTCTTGGTAAGCTCTTTGTCCTGCCAGGCTGTAGACAAAACAGTCACTTTGATCTCAATACTGTTTAATTTTTAAAAGGCAAACAAATTAAACATTAGAAAACACTTACTTTAGCTTACATCTTCCAGTGTGTCTTGCTCTTAGTAAGAACAAAACTTTCAGAATTAATATAAGCATACAAATAAAAAACCCCTCCTCTCTCCCATCAGTTAGTTCTTTGCTAACACAGGCTGGATAACCATGGATTCCATCTTCTTAACCTGACTGTGTACCCTCCTGCAATGTGGGTTAGGTATTTCTCACCCACCACTCATAAGAGGAAGCTGGTCACAGTCCTGCTACTCCAATATTTAAAAAGAACCAAACAAAAACCTTAAGCTTCTATCTAAAATTGATTTATATGAATTATTTATACATGCCCATTTTCTCTTCTGCCAATAGTATTCTTCACCTTAGGTTTTTCCATTCTGTTTTTTTTTTTTTCCAAGTTTTTTAGCTCTTCTGATGGTACACTATAAAAATATGTCATTTGTCAAAAAGCAACAAGCACCACACAGATTCCAGCTGGAGGGACCACCAGTCACTAGCACAGAAACAGCAGTGCCTGTACACTCTCCACTTAAAATTTCCCACCTGATGTATCCTGGAATGACACTAACATTTTTTTTAGGGCTTCATTGTGTAGGCAGGCTGTCACTCTCCACTGGGAGGCACTGAGGTTCTCCTCCTCTGCCTTTTCTAAACCATTGCTTTCTAATGGACAGCAGAAATCCTGAGCATGTGACCTTGCACTATTGAATTTCCATTAACAGTAAGATCTAGGTGATGTGACACTGCTGTAAATATGCTCCTCTCTCTGCTTGTCAATTCAGTGTCAGCATTAACTTTCCAAAATTTTATGCCAAGCTTATTAGAGAGAACATCAAAATTGCCCTCCAGACGAATCCTAAGGGAACTGTGCTAGCAAACGCCTGGTGGCTTCCCTCTCGAAGACACAGGCATCTATCATCACACCCATTCACAACCCTGAGTCTCTGGGCCAGCTCCCTGTGGCGTGTTGGGGTGCAGAGCATGGGGTCAGCCAAGGGGGTCCCCAGGGGCAGCTCCTCCACCCCGTTGCTCACAGGAGGGTACCCAGTGCAGCCAGCAAGGACTGGGCAACACAGCTGGGCTCTGACTTAGGCACTCTCCACGACAGTGTTACTTGCACCAGCAAAACTGCATGGTGTTCTACACACGTAGGGAATAACAACAATAAAAAAACATGGTGTTTTTTGCTGGTTTTTTTTTTACCTAATTGTAGTTTTACTGATGATGCTTGACACAGCTGAGCTGGCAGAGTGCAGCTCGGGGGTAACAAAGTCATTACAAGTGTGTCTCCTGACGACTAACAAAACACAGAATTACAGCTGCAATGTTAATTCAGTTGGCTATCACTGTAAAGCTGGTATTACAATTAGTTTGTGTAATGTCCGAGCTGTGGTAACAAGTTTCTTTAACAGGGGTCACGTAAGGTAACCCACACCAGAGGAGCAGACAGACAGATTCCATGCAGCTCCCTCAAGGTGGGTGCCTGCACACCACCACCCTGAGTAAACTTGCTTTGGCTAGAGCCATAGTACACTACGGAAAGACAAAGTGAGGGGAGGCCTCTCCCCTTCAGAAATGAGATACCTGAACATTTATTTTGAACAAAAAGCTTACAGTTCCATCCCAGTGTATGGAGAAGCCTCTGTGTATTTACTGCGCGTCTTTAGTACTAACACAACTGTCATGCTTTAATAAATTCTTTCATGTTTTGCACTTCTGCAGGTCACCTTTGGACTCAAAATGCTTTGTGATCCTTCTGTGAACAGACCTCAGTTTTTCTGTTGAGGTTAAGTCTCCTGTACCAAAAGTGGTGGCACTGGACCTGATCACCCGAGTACCAGAGAATGCTTTCCAAGCAAGGTGCCACACACAAGTCACTACCATCACTGCCATCACAAAAGCCCCACAGCCAGTCTTTGAGAGACTATTAAATCCTAACTTTATTAAAAAGAGTTGCATAAGGATACACATTGGCAGCTTGGAAGGTCTTTCAATTGTCAGAAGTGACCCAAGAGGTTTTGGAAACCAGCTCTGTAGAGCTCACCTTCACTGATGGCCCAGTACAAGAAGCCAGATTTCACCTTCAGATCTCACCCAATGGGACAGTGCACTCCAGGATTTTACCAACCTATATTTGATTAAAGATATCCAAGGGCAATGACAAGAGCTTATCAAGACTTCATCCTACCCATTATGCCTGTGTTTGAAAATTATCCTAATAAGTTTTCTAACTACTACAACTCAAGTGTTTGGCAGAGCTATTATTGTCTTCTTGGCCTCCTTGACAGCCACCATTAAAACCTTCTTTGAGAGCACATTTGAATTCTGCTGTTCAACAACTATGCCAACTTTCTAAAGCTAGCTCATCTATAACACTTGTCCTGGAGCAATTGCCAAAAGAAGAAAGAGACTGGCCAATTTGGGCTTTATAAGTAAAATCAAGCTTATCTTCTAATGCAGAAAAGGCTAAGAGCCCCTTAAATTTCAGCATGTTGTGATGGGATTACACCGTGCTACGTACAGAGAAGACAAGCAACAGTAATAAAAAGGTGAAATTCCCCATTTCTTTTTACTCTAAGAAAAACGATTCTAGTTCACCTTCCAGACTGAGAGCATCAACTCATTCAAAGGAACCCTAAACATTCAGTGTATCAAAAAATCAATGTAGAAGATGGTAAGAAAATGCACAATCCATGACTCACATGTTTAAAAGATCCATGGGGGGCTGCAGTTGCTCCTGTGTCTTCTAGATACTCATCCCAATTGAATTCCATTTCTTCCACACTGGAACCAGCATCTGGAAGAGAAACCAAACACCTCCTATTTAGCGACCTGTTGGCTTCAGTTTTAGGCTACTAAGTACTACAGGAAAACCCACTTCAGTTCCAAATTACTGACTCCACAAGTGTGTACTGAACATATTTCAACAATACAGACATCACTATTTAGTCTTTCCTTGTATGTGAAGGGCACTTTATGTTAGACTTGGTCTGAAAAACAGTGTGATCTTGTGAATATTGAATAACTACAAATTGTTTACAATTTGTGAGAAGAACACAGGCAGAAGAGTTCTGTATTAGTATCAACAAATATCAGAGACTTGAAACTCTGGGCACCCTCAACTGTCAAAGTTTTTAATCAAAAACCATCCAGGAAACAGCAATACTGATAATAAGGGTTTTGAAAAGAAGCACTAAAAATATTTGAAACACAACACCCCTCTTTTTTAGGTTAGATAGCATTTATTAGATGTTAAAAAACACCAAAAGCAGAGAGAAGGATTCAGGATAGTTCTAAGGAAAACAGTTTGAGTCGACTTAAATCAAGAACAGTTAAATTAGTCACCTAAGGTGTAACAGCTTCTTTAGACCAAGAAAATCTCATTTCTGTATGCACTTAAAGCAAAAATACGCCAAAACCACTCAAGCCACAGTTCAAAACTCACTCAGGCTGTTAGGGAAGCAATTAGCTGTAGTGAGCCATGCTACAAATTAGTCAGATTTTCTATGATTATTGTCAAGCCTGTCCCCCAGCCCTGGTCTCCCCTTCAAGTTCTTGGCTCACTTCCCTGCTCCCCTCCTATTCCCATCTCCTCCAACGCATATCCCGCTCTGCTAAATCTGCTGAAACCCAACAGCTTGGATTTCAGGTTCCCTATTCAGTTCCACGTGCAGCCATATTTTTCCTGGAGGAAACAGGAACAGCGGGGATGATCTGGGGAGGGTCCCACCTCGTGTAAGGGGCATTTTTAACCTCAGCACAAAACTACAACTTCAGGTTCATCAGCAAAGGGGACAGCAGTGATAAGACATAAGAGTAAAGCTTTTCATTGTCACTTTTAGGCCAATTCTACTACCTTCATCATAATTGTCTTTATGAATGAACACAAGAGACTTTCATCTCTCAGTGCCAGGAAACCTGAGAGCTTGTTTACATTTGGAAACAGAAATCTCTGTGTGTCAAAGCACAGGGATTGCTCAGCCAAGGTTAGAGGACACCAACATTTGCTACACGCTCAGCCTTTCTCAAGACAGGTGGCAACTGTTCCTTCAAGGAGTAGTAGTTTGAGGAGGAAACTTTACATGTCCAAAAAAATGCATGAAATCCTGTTACACACCCTTATCAGCCCCACAGACATGCTGACAACTTGCTAAGTGTGTTCCACAAGGGTTCTTAGTCCACAAACAGAGAGGGACAAATATTTGCCCAGAAAGCTGAGCTATTTTAAATTGTCTAAAAATCCTGCAAGTCCCAAGTGTAAAGTAGGTCCATTTTCTCTTCAAACCGATTGTTAAGCTCATCTTCAACTTTCCATTGTAATTCCAGGAATTATCATTTCCCCAGATTTAGAAATGCACACTCAGTTAGCTTTTGTTTGCTGATGACAGTATCAGTTTTAAAGGCAGCCCTTATCTCTCCCAAACCCAATTTCATTTTTGCTATTTTTAAACAACCACAGTTGGTTATATTGGCCTCTCATAAGCCTCACAGCTCAAAAAAAATCAGAGCTTTACTAACACCATCCCTTTGGGGGGATAATTTACAACTTATGGAAGAAATAGACCTGAAATAGGAGAGAGGTAAGTAGTTTTATTTTAAAAAAATTTGAAGGAGTAAAGCCCAGACCGCAGCTGTTTGCAAATCAGGGTGGGGCCGATCAAAGCTTTGCCTGCAAGTCACTGGAAGAAAAATGTAATTTCATTGCAAAGCGTTGTTAAAACAGAGTAAGACTTCTTAACTCATTAAAACAGCATTTCACTTTAATATAACCATAAAAACGCTGAAGTTTTGCTTCAGCTGCAGAACCGAAGTGGGAAGAAACATCAGCTCGAACACAACATCTATGGTCTTTGGAAACCAAGAGTGAATTTTGTCTGATTTTTCTCCCTCCTAGAGCACACCCGCTCACCCTTTCCCACTGAAAAGCACTCGGCTGCTCAACAGCAGCAACAACCATCCCACCTCCAGCCAACTCCAAAAAGCACTTTGTATGTAAAAAAGCACAGCTTGCACTGTCTAATGCATTCCCGTTGGAAGGGAAACGTAAAGCAACTTGACTGCTCTGTGCTTTTTAGCAAGTCTGAGAGCAAGCAGCCCGACCCGGGAACACCACACGGATCCTGAGGCTGTCCAGCCCTGCTCCTGGAGTCCTCAATAACCTGTTATCATCAGATAACTGTCCAAGGGGCAGTTAAGCTCCTTAAATGAGGCACAGGTCACTTAACACACTGAAAGGGTCAATTAGTAACTTATGTCGCCACTTAATTGCTACAAGGAGCTCCTGGGAAAGCCAGTTTGCCTGCTGCTCCAGTTACCCTTCTGCCTGTCCCTGGGGTTAAACCCAGTTCCCAACTGGATGGGAGTTTCCACGGGGCCTCTGTCACCCCACTGATCCGCCGTCTCTGCACAACATCCAGCCCCCTCTGAAAGGGCTGTTTCCTTCCAGGTCTGGGCTGCGGTGAGAAGAGCTCTGAGCACCTCGTACAGTCTCACCCAGTACCCCTCCCACAACTCATTTTTCATAGGAAAAGATAAAAATAAATAAATAAATAAATAAATAACAAATTCCCGTTCAACACTCACTGCAAATTTAATGCTCTTCCTGCTTTATTTTAGGGAAATCTGTTGACTCAGAGGGATTTTTTTTAAACTTATTTAAAAAAGCAACCAGAACTTCCACTGTTTCGTTCATTCATAAGAGTTCAACTCAGCTTGCATTTACACTTAATTAAGGTTTTACAATTAAATGAGACTAGGTGATTAGCCTTGCACTGAGCACACAGAGCTGGGGGGTTCAGGTGCTTCCCCACAACCGAGGGCCGTGCTCAGCTCTGGGACTGAACAAATCCATCTGCTGCTTCTCATACCTGGTCCTGCCACAGCCACAGCATTCCAGGTTATTTAGTGCAGCACTTACCGAATCGATGTGGAACATGAAAAGCTCATTGAATAAAGCTCCAAGGAAAAATGCTCTACGAGGTTTGCTGGATGAGGTTTTGTAGTGAGAGCAGTAAATTAGTTTTTTAATTGTGGCATGTGGTAGGACTACATAAACTATGAAAAATCTCAGAAATTAAGTACCTGGTTTTCAATACATCAGTGGAGAAACATTCCAAGGACGTGGTAAAGGACCATGGCTCTGGGAAGGCTCACGTTAGTTGGAAATCTCAGAGAATCCAGTTGCTTTTCTGGTTCTATTGGCAGAATAGCTGCAGCAGAGCAGGCTCTGTTTAAATCAAGCCTTTGATCTATTCTGCTGGCATTTTTTGCAAGACACTATTGCAAAGCACCATCTTCATGGGTTTGCAGACCCCAGGACACACAGAGGACCAGTTTAATGAAGCTACAATCCTGAGGGGCCATATGTCTGTATTAAACATCCTGACCAGTCCGAGTTCAAACTACTCAATAAAACCTCAAATATTAATACTAGAAATTCACTTCTACTGTGAGATAACTTGCAAATTAATATGACAACAACCAAAACCATATTTAATCCTAGAGCACAATTTATTAATGTCAGGCATGAGTGTACATACACTTGTGTTTTTTCTTTCTCTCCATATATATTCTTAATTGAGTAGAACAGAATTGCTACAAGTCCTACCTGAATCCAACTTCTTACTACATGGAGAAATCAGAAATTTTTCTACAGCAGAGAGGATGGCTGAGCCACACGTTAGCTCAGTGGCAAAGCATAAATTTGGCAAAGGTGGGGAAAGAAATCAGATGCGATTCTCATCCCTTTGACCTCACCATACAACTAGGTTTTTGCTTTCAAACCAAGCTAACAAAAATTTTCTCAAGTAAAATCTTAGAAGTGTCCTACAGAGGGATCTGGGGAGAACCCTTACCCACTCTGGACATGAGAAAATTAGAAGTTTCCTAGGCAGATACATTGTTTCCTATTTATCACTATTTCTACTAGCATTATTCTGAACACTAACTCTTCTTTTCTGAATTTTACCATGAATTCATGTCCTGGTGCTCTCTGATAAATACAGGAAAAGAAAGAATACTGAATTGCACCCATTTGGATAGAAGGTGGTAGTGAAATATTAAGGACATTAGCCTTTAAAAATACCTCCAATGGAAACAGTCTGTACCAGACTGTTTTGATCTTTGGATTTGAGTTAAATTCTCACTGCAAATAACTTTCATGCATCTTTAATGTGATTTAGTTGAAGACTGTCATATTGGACATTTAAGTACATCACATTGAAGTCTCCAAGACCTTCAATTATGGTTAACCTAAAGGTCTCTCACTCTGAAACTTAGATACATTTCAACCTGATTTTAATATCAGTTAATCTTTTCTATCTATACCAGGTGTAAGGCCATGAATAAATAAAGACAGGTTGGAATTTCAGCAGCTGAGAAAGACTGTGACAAGAAAGCAAGTTGTCTTTTCTCCTCGTAATGCATGAGAGCATTGCAACCAACAGCCCTGGCCACTGTCTGGTTCTTGCAGGCAGAGAGACAGTATATAAAAGCCGAAAAGACAAAGGGGAATCTCCAAAAACCACTAAAAATCATCAAGTGGAAAAATGACACTAGTCGAAGAATATGGGGGAATGTTCCAGTAGTGGTTGGGATGGGTCTAACTCAAAGCACATCAGGAAACAATATTAGAGGGTACAACAAAACCAATGTGTTTATGCTTACAAAGGTAACATTTCCTGGAAACCATCTTTGAACTCAGCAAGCAAAGCTCTACAATTATTATTGACTTTTCATAGCCACCTGTCCTCAAACCAGGCACAAAAAGGATTCTCAGGAAAACAGCTGTTGAGTAAATTCAAGACAATATCAAACCCTCCCTCAGCTATTCCAAAAGCACATAGGAAGGACTGTGTGACCTCCGATACTTTTTGAGGAAGATGGAAAAATTTCATTAAAGTTTTAGTACAGAGGGATGTGCTATCAAACTCTGAGCACTCCATCACTGACCATGAATACATCTCCTTATTGTTCTTCTCAGTTGCACAAAGCCTCTTTTCTTTGTCACACTAGGTGACAGAAGTTGGCAGTCTCTAGTAGCAGAGGAAACTGCATTTACATATGCACAGAGACATTTTGTATAGTTGTGCATGCTGCTTTTTCTTGCTTGTTTGAGGATATAACATTGACATCAGCTTGAGTGATTGGCTATAATTAATAATAAAAAAAAAAATAAAACAAACATATTTCAGCATCATAAAGCAGATGATAGCATTCTGCTAAAAACACTTTAAATTAAAATAATGTTTAACATTTCTTCACTAACATCAACAGTAATTAGATTTCCATAAAGTAAAGGTACAAAAACTACCAACAGTGAATTGTCCTATGAGAAGAGCTGCTTGTTGCACAAGTACCAAAAGAAAGAAATAGATAAAATCCTAATCCAATTGTTTACACTGGTAACTACAAATTAAAATTCCTTTATATTAACTGTACCAACACTATAGGACCGCCTCAAGAAAAGGAACAAACCATGGTAGGCAAGTCAGAAAAATGGATGCACCCCCTCCCCCAAGAGTTTACAAACCCAGAACTGTTTCAGAAAGCTGTTATTATCCCCAGCAATCCCAGATCAACAATTTTCTGAGCCTGGCATTTCAAGGTGAACCAAAACCTGAGCTAATTGATCATAAAATACACTCTGCAGCAGGTTAGGAGTTGATATCCCAAAACCCATCAAATCAGAAAACCAGGACAGATTACAATGGCAGCAAACAGCTTCAGTCATCCAACTTTTTAAACCAACAACACAACCTTGTTTAAATATTAAGAACAAAACATTCATGAGAACAGAACAAGTTAATAATAACCAGTTTGGCAGACAAATGTCTTAAAATAATAGTGTTAGAGCCACTGAGCTTTTCATAAGCCCATCTCATACTGATACCACGAAGAGGAAAGATACAGCTTCTTAAAAACACAACTACTAAGGTGAGTGAGGTTTTGTTCTCCTTTAAGCCAATGATACACCTTGCTTTTGAACAACAACAATAACAAACATAAGCCCCACAGCCAGATTATAACCCATAACCATTGAAATTTGAGTTTCTCCCTGTATACAGCAGACAGTATCAGACACATGAACCATGAAACAATCGCTGTATTTATCTTTGTTCCATCTTGCTTGCCAAATTTTTTGAGACTCTTTAGCCAGGGAGCTCAGCTGGACTATTACCTGCATCATACTGCTGTTCTCCATTCATCTCCACAGCAGCCCAGTGGTTATTTCGAGCAGCCAGAAGCAGGGGAATCCAAAGCTGTCACGGTTTGGTGGTCATGAGTTGCTTCCCACCTTCAATTCTACTGGCAGCCAGGACATTCAAGAAGGGATCCTGAAAAAAAACCTGATAAGAAAATCTTTATTGGATTTTAACTACTTTAAGATACATTAAAAACATTACTCCATAAATAAGCCAAAAATTTTAAAGCAAACAAGGGCATCTCACTGCATTCATATCTGTTTAGCTATTCCACACCCTTCAGCTGCAGATCAAACTAATTCTAGAAAAAAAAAAAATACAAATTTCCTAACTCAGTCAATTATAAAGCTGATTTTCAACATCCCTTCAGCACCCCAACAAACGCACCCCTCTCAAAAGATCCTTCAACCCTTCATAAAGCTAAAGAAGCAGGGAACTAACCAATCCATGGCTTGGGAACAAGAAAAAACAAGAATCCATCCCCTTTGTCAATTGGACCAATAAAAATGTCCAAACTCAAGAAAACCAAACTGATACTGGCAAAACAAGAGCACAGTAAGGCTTGCAAAATGTCTTCTCAGCCTGTGGGCTTCTAATATTTTAGCCATTTGCTTACCACAAGCCTTCATGTGATTTGCAACTCTGGTCTTGAATGGCTGCAAGACAAGTTTAAATATATGTATACATTTTAAACTTAGTAGATTCTTAACAGTTCAACCAAGGAGCCATCACTGTCCCTGTCACAGGAGCAGTATCTTTAAGCTCCCATGGTCCTCATGTAACGTAAATTAATCAAGACACGCCTCCACCATTAAGACACAGATAACTTGGAAAGAAAAATAGGGCAGAAAAAAAAAACCCCAAACCTTCTGAAAGTACCAGAATTCCTTTTTGTGGAGGATTTCCATGGCTTAATTGTAAAATGCTGTGCAGCAGCCTGCAAATGTCCCAAGCATGTCTGTGGAGCATCTAGGCTTGGTAGCTGGCAACATCACACAGGCCAAACCAAATTCCAGTTACGCTTCAGCTGAAAGTGAGATGCCAAAGTTGTATTGTAGACTGAGCTACAGTTTTTGGCATGAATTTTAGGGAACTGCAGAGCAAAGCACTGAAAAGCCTGGCTGAAATCTCCTGTACACAGCACTGGTGGCTTCATTCACTCACAAATAAAACAACAAACTTGAACAGAATTAAAGACGTATCCACCAACAGCACTCACTTGTGTAGGAAGTTCTCAAGTACAATCAAAACCACAGCCAACTTTAAAAATTTTCATTACATGTGAGAATAAAAATTTTTAAGACTAACAAGAGGTATCATTAAGAGGTCCTATTGAATGGTAGCATAATGCCACAAAAACCTACTGTGTAAGAGATGTTAATTCAGTTTTAATCATTACAGCTTCAGGAATACATCTGGAAGGGAACTCGGCTGCCAATTTCTGCTACACTGCTTCTAACCTGCTCCTCTCCAGCTCAAAAAGACTATGCTCAGCATATATCTACAAGGTCACAAGTTAACTCCCAGTGCATCTCTGTCTCTAGAAGAAAGTTATGGAAAATGAAGCACAGGTACCAGTCTCGACTGATCTCCCCTGGTTCTTTACGTGCCTCTTCCCTGCCCTCAGGACAAAGCAGTGCAGGGTGAGCTACCACAACCCTTCTGAAGACTTTCCTCCTGGAGACAAGTCTCACAGTCTAAACTTCCATTTATCCTTACATTTATGAAGGAATGCTGGAAGATGATGTCACTGGCAACCTGCAGGATCCCTGGCACACAGTGAAGAGCTAACCAACAAAACACTATTTAATCATCAATCAAAACATTTCTTGGTAGTGGCCTATCGTAAGTCCATCAGCTGTCACACTGCTAAGCCAAAACAAAGGCAACGCTGTGAAAAATGCTGAATGAAGCATCTAGTCCAACAAATCTGGGGATGTGCCACTGGCTTCTAATAGTGTAGCCCTGGCAAAGTGCCTTCAGAACTTAGTTGCAATTAGGATATTTTCAGTTTATGGGATCCAGCTCACAATTAACTTCTATACCTAAACTAGGTGATGTAAAACTAACTTCATCTTTTTTGCCAACAATGAATTATCTAAGACAGCTCTCTACCCAGCCCCCCTCCCCAAAAAAACCCCACCCAAAACCACCAAAGAGGCTGCTTATTTAAAAGATGCCAAATACTGGCAGCTCCTGTTGAAGCTGATTGATATTCTGCCCAAGTCAAGTTGGGTAGTTATTCAGGATTTCATAAGCAGCTCTGGTGTTTTATGTACACAAAATTGAGAGTACTTGTAATTAGCCCCCACCATGGCTGATGCTTACAGTCTGGCACCCCAAAGATTATCTTTTGATAAATCTCGAGGGGAGGGAAGCACGAGTGCTGCTGGAACACAGCTGATTTGGAAATACTTTGGACTCTTCAGTCTCACTTTTGCATTTCAAACCTCCTTTCAGCACATGAAATATTCAGATGTTAGCAACTGGAGGCAGCATTAAAAACAGTTACAGTTCATTAAAGCCAGATGGCTCACTTGAATATGAAAAGAAATCAAACATAAGTTGGGTGTTGAATTAAAGTAAATCAGCTGGTGTCTGAGGCTCAATATTATTTTAAAACAAAGGCGCATGCGACAATGGGGACATGGGACACCCCTATGGACTGGGGAAGAAGCTACAGAAAGAATCAGGTTTCAGCAAATTCCTTCATGCAAAGGCATCCAGTAAAATCTATTTCCAAACCCTGCGTCTGCCACATCGGGCTTCACTCTGCGCAGGCAGGCACAAAGCCTGTTGCAGAGGTCTCTGAGAGCAGGGAAGAGGTTCTCCGGTCCCTGAAACCTGCAACTCTGCCACCAAATACCGAGATACATCTACTGCCAACGCCAAGATGGGAAGGTAAAGGTTCTTTTTGTTATTCTTGTCACATACCCTGGAGGCAGGAGGAGAGGGAGTAAATGTCCTCCTGGTCCCTATGCCCATTCACACATATACCTGTGCTTTTTCTCTCCAAGAAAATACTGATTATGTGTTTCCTATGGGGGGAAAAAGCTCTTTAAAGACTCTTTGTAACAAATTCTTTATTGTAGGACTCACAGCTATGGCATACACTGCCCTGTTCAGCACATCTGCTAATTAGGTCCAGTGTTCGCCATCAAGATTCTTGTTCGCATTTCAGAAAGAAAAACTATTCAGGACAAAAGCTCCCCTCTGCCACAAACTTCTGTCTGAAGAACATTCAGAAAGAAGAATAGAATATGAAATACAAACCAGGTACAGGCTGGCACCCAGCAGCAGCAACAACCCTTTCCCAGTGCACAGTTATAAACAGGAAACAACCAGTCGTCCCTGTGCTACCTCGTGCATTTTAACTCAGTGACCCTTCCTGTGAATAGTCCCAATTCATCTTATTAATGCACAAGCTCATCACACAAGCTCTTCTGTAGTTAAGATCTAGAACTCTTATGACAAAATAGGCTGGAAGGAGAGGCTTTTCCTTCACAAAGAGAAGACTGCACCAACACTACACACCGGTGGGCCCGATCCTTCTGCTGGAGCCAGCAGAGCTCTGAAATGCAGGGCATGGCCCCTTCTCAACCCTTGCTCCTGACACTCAATTGCAATTACAGCCTGAGGCCAGCTCCAGACACTCACTTCCCATCTGTTTTTATTACTACTGCAGAAATAATCAATTTCCACAGCCTGCAAAATACAACTTCAAGCTTTTTTTTTTTTTTTTTAAAGACCTTTTTCCTAATCTAACCTCACAATAGTCAATCATAAAGGCATGAGCTGCTCCTTTCACTACAAGATGAGACAGTGGCTCCAGGGAACCACTTTCAAATCAAGATTTGGATGCGACTGGGTAATTATGGGCCATGCACCTTATCAACATGCGAACAGATCTAAGCTCACCAAAGGGCAGTTGTGTGGGGTCCTTCACCCTAGGAGATAAGCCAAGAGGAGAACATCGGGCCTTTGGAGAACACATCTGCACCCTCTCCAAGGAGAAAGGGACTCCTCCTGAACTGACAGAGCCTTTGCCAAGCCATCACTGAGAGGACAAAGTCAAAAAATGGAAAGGACCTTCTAGGATGACAAATTCAAGTGTTTTAAATTCCACCAGAATTTGTTTTTTAAATAAAGAAATAAATCATATTAACAACATAATAAACGACTCAGGGACAATCTAACTAGAATTTTCATTATGATGCAAACTTGAAACTTCTAACATGGGAAAAGTCAAAATAAGAAGA
>JAOXNG010000003.1:17988586-17999131 GCA_028566535.1 Scolopax minor
AGTTCCTCCCTGGAAAAACTTTGTCTAAAAAGGCATCTCAGAACAGATCCATCAACAGAGACAAAGAACCCTGCCAAATTTGCTGCCATGCTTATTAAGTGGCCACGGCATGAAAAAACAAGGCTGTCCGTGTGGAACGAATGATGGATTGTAGCTCCAACACAGAGCAACAGACCTGTTTCAGGAAAAAGATGTAAAGAACCTGGAGCCATTCATAAGGAACAGGTGTGGACCTTTTATTTGACTAAATCTCCCTCTGCAGCAAGGCTTAGGTAAAAAGGCAGCAGCTGGAAATCAATAGATGGGACTAGCAGCAGGAGGAAGATAAACATAAATTGCACCTTTGGAAAGATAGTGTTGTGCATGTGTTAATCCCTTTCTAGTACATAAATCCAGGAGCTGCTGCAATTATCACGCTGAGCAAGGAAAACCAAAATAAAAGTGAGGGCAGAAGAGGCCCAAGAACCTACTAGATGCTCCAAAGTGATTTTCTCAAGAAGTCCCTCGCTTTAATCTCATTCTTTCTGAGCATAGGATGGGATCTGGTTATTTAAACACCACTGGCCAGAATGGAGCTCTAAATTAAGGGAGGAGAAGGAAGTACTGCATCACAGCTGATGCTCTCCCACCTTAAATTGCCTGAAACACTGTTTTCTGTAATGCTCACTGGTGTTCACTAACCTTTGGGTTGACTGAGGGACCAAATAAATTGGTGAGCTGTGCCGTGAATGAAAGGAGAGGGATTAATCCTTTGAGCATGCCTAGAATCCCCTACAGGTCTGTCGCAACAGAGCAGCTCAAAGCCCTGGGCATAACAAGCTGCTGAAATATAATACAACCTAAAGGATTTCTTTTGAAATTTTCTTCTTATCCTCAAAATAATTCGAAGCAACAACAACAACAAAAAGAAACTATAAACATGTGAAAAACAGGCTGGAAGGTCTGATTTCAGTAGGCCAATATTTGCTATCCTGACAGTTATAATGCTACAGGTTATATTTTTATTGTATTTTATTTTTCTGTTTTCAAAGGACTGACCACAAAATAAACCTTGACATAGCCAAAATTGGATAGTACTAATGAAGCACCCAAGAGGACAACATGCTGTTCCTCTGTGTGAGCAGCAAATGATTGGTAATTAAATAGCTGTCAGTGGGGGGTGCCTGATATATTTTTATTAACTTTTTGAGTATATTGGATACATGCTCCAGAGTGACCAGCAAAGGTAGGCTACATGGCATTTGAAGCTGAATTTTCTCAGGTGAAAACCTAATAACCTGACAGAGCACAATATTGTAAGTGCTTCAACCTGCTTGCTTTCTCATGGTGGGTGCACAATTAATTTTTGATCTGGAGAGAGCTGACTGACATTTACAGACACTGCAGATGCTTGCTTTAGAGCAGGGATTTCTTTCTGTTTCTATAAAGTGCAATACACAATTCGGCTAATATCAGATAAATAAGGTCTATAGAAAAGGTTGCAGCTGCTTAGTGGTCTGAAGCTCTTTTTTTTTTTTCGTTTGATAGCAGAAAGAGAATGTACATCATATAAAAAGTTTTTGGTTTGGGGATTTTCTCAAGTCAGAGTATTGTGTAGTACAAATAAGATTTACAGATAAATACCATAAAATTTGAGGCTGAAATCTAGAGATTAGTTGAGCCCAACCAGAAGGATGCACAGTTAATGAGTGAACATTAAAAAAAAAAAATCTTGTATTTCAGTTTTGTTTTACTAGTGCTTAATAGAAAGCATAAAATGGTCCAAGAGAGCAAAATGGGCCCACAATGTTTTAAAGACTTTAAGCTGTTAAGCAACCTGATTTCAAAGGAAGATTTGGAAGATGACTGCCTTTTAAAGGAAAATAGCTAATATTAACACAACAGCAAGTAAGCAGAGATTTTGAGGATTTGCCAAATGTCCTCAATGTGAAACAGCAAATCATATTACTTTTAAAATAATATTTGATGAGTAAGGACTCATAATCCCTCTAGGAACATGACCAGATAATATAGGTAAGGTTGACATGTGTAAGGAATCCTTTGAACATTGTGGCAAGCCCATGGGCTTTATTCGAAGTGGTGAAGGGAATATTCAGCATATGGTCCTTGAGCAAAATGCTGTATTGATATCCTGCTCTTTCAATAAAAAGAAAAAAAACCACAAAGCGCATTAAATTCAGGTTTTGTCAGTACTTCTCAAGGGACTGCCAAACTTGGAACTTGGTTTGTCATTTCTCCTGAAACAGGACACAGTTTCCATTGGAGTAATTGTTCTAATGGATTTAAGGGGTGGCTTTCTTCAGGTCCTCCTGCTGCTGTGGCACCACTGGAGGGAGGGTGGCTGCTGCTGTGAAAGGACTGCTCTCACGGAGGCCAAGGAGTGGACAGCTCTTGGGGAAGCACTTTGGATGTCATGGACAATACATCGATACAGCACTGTGCGATTTAATAATCTAATATTCAACTACCAGGCTGACACATTTTCAACAAATCATTGGAGAAATGTAGGAATCCTATCAAAACTGCAGCCTTATCACTCCTTGGAAATTTTCTGACGTGCAGCAGAGCAGAGGGCACGTCTTATATTGAAAATAAGATCAGACGTTTCCTTTGTCTGACAGCCAACTGTGGTTAATGGCATTCTAATTTAATCAGAGAACACAATGGGGCAGATGTAGCATTGATAAATTATAACAGGGATCAATATGCAAGAGAAGTGCATGTAGGAGTTGCCTTGGAGAGTGACAACTGCAGGAGAAACCACAAGTATCAGCACTGACACCCAGCAGTGGGTCAGTCCCACAGCATAACAAATTGAAGCACACCTGGATTTTAAAACTGCTCTGAATTTTCTTTTGCACTGTACTCTGTCCAGCCCTACCTGAACATTTACATCATTTTTGGAAGGAGACTGAGTTGTTTCAAACCATAAGTGTGCTTATTTTTAAAGCAGACTAATCTGCAAACACATGAAGAGAGAGAAAATGCAGCGAGGAGACCAGAACTCATCCAAAAACCTTGTGTTTTGCTTCCCAGCTACAGTTTGCCTTCTGAACATGAGTTACTCCTGCTTTCAAAGCCTCCTGGGTGGACATCTCCTTTATATGCCTCTGAAAGCAGCCTCAAGACTTCAGTAAGAGTTGCCCTACACTTTCCACCATGTAATCCTTCAGGCAGACAACCAGAATAAACTGGAAGAAGGTCTTTGCCAGATCATTGGACCTCCTTGCCACAGGAGGTTATAAATGCAACTGTTTATAGGGATTCAAAACTTACTGGACAGATTAATGGAAGAAAACTCAGTCAAGGCTCTTCAAAACAGCCACCATCACTGTGTTAGGAATATTTATGCTGCAGGTGACAGAAGCCTGGGAGAGTATTTTGAGTAGTATCACCATATGCTTGCCCTGTTTCTATGCTGCTCATCCTACGTTTGCTACAGGCCAGATACAGATTATTGTTGTAGCTGGGTCTTTTTGCCTGACATGAAGCTCTATTATTTTCTGTAGTGATGGTAAATGTCCAAAGAACTCGGTGCTTTACAGTAAACATCTGTATTGGTTTTCTTCGCAGTGATTATTAGCTGACTCAGCTGCATAAATTAACCCAGCCAAACAGCAGAGACATGCTGAGTGCGGGTACCTGAGAGGTTCGGTGCTGCCAGGATGTTCAGGGATGTCTAGTTGTTAGACTTTAGCAAGGCATATTTAATATATGTAAATAGGCTTTTTACAATGAGTAATGTTGCCAGATTTTCCAGATTGCTAGCGCTGTCCTCCATTAAACTTGGAGGACAAATTTACAAAATACATTATTAGGGGAGGGAGCAGTAATGCCAGTGAGTAAATCTGGTGATGCCCTTAATCTTGGGAAACAGAGAACAGAGATCCCTGCTTCTTAGCAAGGTCAATGCTATATGTTGTCAAACTGCTAGTAATAGTCCACAGTATTGTTCTGTTGCAACAGATTTAGTCAGAATACACAAAATTAAGTAAAAACCCAAAGAAAAATATCATAAGGGTCACAAGAAAATACTCTAGACAACTGAAAGAGAAATTATGTTACTCACAGGATACTGCAAGTGATCCAAGCCAGAATTAAATTTCTCTTAAAAGAAATGTTCAAGTATTAAATATTGCAAAGAAACTTACACTTAGATCTACCATGAAAGGAAGAAAATATTAAAACTCCCACATCTCTAATGTAATTTATTCTAATCAACAAAATCTTTAACCATCCTAAACTCATACTGTGTGACTTCATACGGCAGAAATAAATTTCTTTAGATACTAGAATTATGTATCTTAGAAGCCATCCCATATGGTCACTCCCTTTCAATTTCGAGTTGGTAAAAGATGAAGAGGTAGAAAAAACTTTTCCCTGGCAGTGTGGATATTAGAATGGATGAAGCAGTGTCAGTTAGTAGTGTGTGAAGAAGACAGTTCTAGAGAATTAATGCTACGAGCATTAGCCAAAACAGATTTTGGATCTCTTCTCAACACTCCATTCATCTTGCTTAATCTATTTCATGTTTTATTCATGATTTTTTGAGTTCATTTACAAAATTACAATGCTTAACTAAATTGGTACATTGCTAACAGACCTTTCAAAAATCCTCATGAACTGTTTTTCATGGTGGTATGATGCAAAATATTATTGAAAAATAGCTATTTTATAAGCCTTGGGAAAGCTATTTAATAACTGCAATAACACACTCAAATGTAATAACACACTCTGTTGATTTGATTATCACCAGATAAACACACTTCTTGGTTGGCTGAATGTGCCAGGCGTAATGCACGCACTGAAAGAAGCTTGGTGATTTCAGGGTATGTTGGCTGAGTGGGTCTTGTGACATTACTTCAGAGGCTGCAACGAGACAGCAGTTTACTTCTCTAATTACCACTCTGCAATTTTTTATAGAATCATAGAAGAGTTTGGGTTGGAAGGGACCTTAAAAGGTCATCTAGGAGATTCCCATAATTATGCATTATGACTAGCTACAAGAGGACAATTTTGTAAGAGCACCAGAATACACTACTTCAGTTTTTTTTTTGCTTCAAATAAATGATGGTCAACAGGTTATGTAAAATTCAGGCTGGGCTAAATCAGGGTAGAGGCCTTTCTGTTTTAAGCATCTCCCATCCTCACTTCTGGATTAGGATTCCGTGCAGAAGACATGCAGTAGTCGAGTAGGCAAAGTATTGTGGGATGGTAGAGCTGGAGGATCAGCAAAGTAGCCCCCAGTGCGGAAGTGCCCACTTGAAACACACTTGACAGGCAGATAACTCATTACTGCTACAGAATCAGATCCCAGAGTCCTGCCTGCTCCCCAGACAGATGGTGAAAGGCAAGGCCTTCAAGAAAGATCATGTTGATACAAGTCACTACGGAAAGGATCGTCAAACTGAGTGTGAAGAAAAATTTCAGCCTCTCAAGTCCAAAGGCTGGCCTAGTCTCCAAAACCAGCTTCATTCTTAACCCTCTTGACAGGGGATGCACTGGTCCCAAGGAAGGAGTTTGCCAGAGTTCTAAAAACAGAGAGCTGTGTTAGCACACAGAGTGAGGGGCTTTGCCTTTGTACCTACCAGTGAAGACACAACCCTTGGTATTCTGATAGATAGTGCCAGCTCAGTGTCAGGAACAATCCAGATAATGTGATTTACTGGGAAAGGAACAAGGACGTCCACAATGTGTCTGCATCTTGACAACCATGAATTGTTCTGGTCACCACCCCTCAGAAAGGATTTACTTGAAGTGGAAAGGACGGGAAGATGGGCAATAATCACAGTTATGGAATGGCTTCTGGTTGCTGAACAACTAAATGAACCAGGACAGCTAATGCTGAGAAAGATATGACTGAAGGGGATTTCCTCACGCAGTGCCTAGTTCAGCTGTGACTGTTGGGCTGTTGCAGAGGTTAAATTTGATATGAGTTCAAACACAACGAGACAAATTAATAGAAAAAAAAAATCACTATGCAAATAAACACAAAGATACCATCTTTGACTCAGGAAAGCAGAGCTGCAGCTGCTTGGGAAGAGTATTTTTGATGCTTATACATTCCTGTCATCTTCCCTACGGACCCTGCTGTCACTCCAGTCACAACAGGCCTTGGCCTGGATGAGCTTTGTTCTACCTATTTTGGCTGGGTTTATGTCCTACCTGCAGCCTGTCTGCATAAAGCTTCACAATCACATGCTAAAATATGCCTTTACTCACTTGCTTTACACCTGGGGAGTGGCAGAATAAGCAACCACTAGGGAGGAAGCTTCCCCCAAGGCACTTGTGCTGTACATCAAAATGCAGATCATCTTCCCCACTCAAAAACTTGACAAGTGAGAGTAGCGTGAGGGGGCAATCTGGTGTGTGCTCTGAGTTTCCCCAGAAGGAACCTAGCGGTGGCAAGGACCTGCTGTACCCGCTGGAGACCAACATTAGAGCCCCTGACAGAGAGAAGCACGTTTGAGCCCAGGAGAGGAGAATGAAGTCCAGGAGGCTGTAGCATATGGGCTGGTGTTCTGAATCTCTCCTACCAATTTGTATAGCAAACCTGCAATTTCTGTGGTAGCCATGGAAACTAAGGTAGTGGAGTACAATGAAACACATGTATGAATGCCATTGCCACCACTGAGCGTACATCACTCAGCGTTTCTCGACAGCAAGGGCAAAAATAAGGTTATCTGTGTAATCACAGTTTGGTTATGGTCACTGAAGTCTAGATCCAGCTGAGCATGTATCTGATCTCAGCAGCTCTTCTGCTCTGACCATGGAGTCAAAAAAGACAACCTTGTCCATTCCAGAAATAAAAACAAGGAATGGATGGGTAGAAATGTTTTCTGCTGAGCTGTATGAGAAAGGTAGAAATTTACCTCATTTTGTCTTCCTTAACATTCATAGTAATCTTGATGCCCATGAAAGTTTGCTTTCTGATGGTTTTTCAGTCAGTGAGCTACAGAAGTTAATGGAGTCATCTCACCTGCAGTGACAGGCAAAAAATATGCTCCTGCTAGTCAATTTTCTTCTGAAAGCAATGTCTAGAAGCTGGTGAAGGACTCTCATTCAATATACAGCATAAAGCTGTAAAGAACTGCAAGCTAGGAGACTCATTCTGTAAAATACTTAAAAAACCCCAATTATTTCCTTCATTTGTCTTTAGATCACTAGCTTTTGTCTAAGGCTGCTGTTCCGCTTCTGCCCAGACACATCAGGTGTGTTGGCTTTTGAGAGGGCTGTGCTGCATGAGATTTCAAAATTGCATAAATCAGGTCAGAGTCTGGTCAAAGGGTGCCTTCCCTTAGGATTTGAGGCAGACCTGAAAACAGAGATATTCGCTTCTCAGGATGGTTTACGCTAAGAAACTGTAAAAGCTGGGTAAGAATTTCAACAGGGAACAAACACTGATAACCCTTCAAACAAGTTGGATAAAGGGAAAAAAAGCCCCTAAACTGTATTGCTTAAAAACTGAAAGAGACTCTGTACAGTTAAGTCACAAAGAGGCTTTGAAATAGGTCAGAGCACAAAAGATTCCTTATAATTTGTAGCAGTCACTTGCCTTGCACCTATAGGAAAGCTGACAGGAAAAGGTGTCTAACAGAGAGGTGACACAGCCTAAAATGCTGAGACTGGACTGTCTGAGACAGGAGGTGAGCTGGTACCAGCTGGAGGGTCAGAGCAGCCAAGAGCCGAGGGCTGCGCTCAGCACGACCAGCCCCACAGCCTCGGAGCACCTTCTCTGAAATGGAACAATTAAGATTTCTAATATTAAAAGGTTCTTAACATTAATCAGATTGAAGTAACAGCTGAAAGCTCTAGCAGGGATGCCAGGTCCTTCAGAGTGTAACCAATGCATCATAACTGTGTCTCCTAATTAGGGACTCCTGAGTTCACATTTTTAATAGGCATAAGTGTTGTTACCTACTTAAATTCTAAAGATCAAAACTTATCACTAAGGTAGACCTGCAGAAAAAAAAAAAAAAAAACCCTGCTATGTGCTCAGTTTTTGGTTTTACCTTCTAAAAGGAAAGATCTCTGCCACAGACGCCCTCCTGTAAAATCTAAATCCTGGATGATGTGACATTTTTTCAGGCAGTAAGGTGTCACTGCACTCTGTATCTGGTCTCCAGCCAATATATTTTTATATCTTAACTTAATCATGCCCATATACCTGGGCATGGAGTGAAGACCTATCAGAATTCATTCCATTTCATGCTTTTTTTGTGGGCTCACTAGAGAGTTCACAGATGCCTCATAGGATATCAGTCTCACCAGGTGCCTGATACCTGCAGGTTAAGAGTAAAGATATTGTCTAATTTAGGATGCTAAATTTGCAAACATGACAGCTCTATGTCTGGATGGCCTCTCCAACCCAGCTACAAATTTAGCCAGAGGTAGCCTGGCACGTTGGCTAGTGAATCCACCCTGACTGGGGATTAATTTAACAGGTTAACAGAAGCGTTAAATCTGGACACCAAGAAAGTATAATAGATTACACCCATGACACCAAAGTATTTCATATGGGATCTCTAAGTCACCATAGAAGCCTCCAAATGATTTTATTTCTGCCAACAGTAGTATTAATAAACAATAAACAATTTTAGAATGAAGCCAAGGTTTATGTTTATAAACAGAACTGAAATGTCACTTATCTTCTCTAAATTCTGTTCAACTTTACTTTTGCCTTTCTTCCTTTTGACACTCATTTAGGTGAGCTTTTACATCCTTGAGAACAATACTCACAATATTCAGGGGACTGAAGATTGTCCCATTTCCTCAGAGGCACTTTCCCCACCAGATCCTGATTCTTGCCTGGCATTTCCGGAGACACGTAATATTAAACAACTGCACAGAGGAGCAAAGCTTTGCAATAGGTTACCAAAAAATGACACTGAAATTGGACGAGCCAAACTCTCAGCTCTGCCAAAGGGATGAAGTTCCACAGGAAAAATTACAGTGAATATTCACTGGCAACTGAGGAAGAAAAACGGGCGTTTAGTTCACTGGTCTAAGTGGAGAAGCAGAGGCAAGGATCACAGGTTAATTCTGCTCTGAACTTGAAAGTCACAGAAGCAAAAGGGATCATGGATCCTTTCTTAATCTTCTCCTTTACAGCTAAAACGCTGTGTGGCTGCAGCAGGAGGTATGTGCTTATTGATATCCAGGTTAGACATTTTAAGAACTACTCAGAACAGCAATGGAGGGAGGGAATTACATGAAAACAAGTTCCTAATTGCTGTTCCTTTTCTGGTTGAGGATCATGCACTGTTCATGAGCAAATTAAAGTTTTTAGCAAATGCACAGCCCCATTACAAACGTCCCATAATTTCTAAAGTGGAATAAATAATTTCCAGTGAATAACTCAGTTGCATTCTGCCCGTGAAACACATACAGATCACTCTGTCCTCAAATTATTCCTGGTCAATTAAACTTCACAAGTTCAACTTTACAAGCTGTGAATATTTGAAATTTGAGCTGCTGCTCAGGGGTGATATTGATTCTCTGCTCTCCCTGGTTGAGTGCACACACAACCTTCTCTATGAACACTTATACTTAACAACTGAAAATTCATTTTCTACAAATACACAGGTGTAACTGAAATTTGTTTCTTTCATAAATTTTGACTACTCAAATTCAATTACTTAAGTTAGGGTTTAATTTGATTTTGTTTGGCTTCCTTCCCTTCTCCAGAAATTTCTTTAAGTTATGTAAAGGCAACAGACTTGAAAGTACAATTAAAATATACAGTCACTTGTTATCACACAGGAGCTAATCCAGACACGCCAGGAAACATAACCTCATGTTTCCTTCCACACTCCCTGACTTGAAACTTGTACCAGTATTCTCACACAATCTGTGGCATTCGGCATTTGTGCCCGCCAGGGTCTCCAGTCCTTTAAAACGCTGCAACAAGCAGACTTCTTGGCATTTCCTTTGTATTTTGAGTTACAGACAAGACTGGTCAGGACTTTCTGAGGTAGAACAGTCTCGGTATTCTCAGTAACACCCCCTGCCATGAGGATACAAACCTGGGAGCAAACCTGGAGCCACTCTGCTTCCAGTTAACCCTTCCTACTTTTATTAAACTGGGAGAATCTGTGGCAGTCCCTGAGCTCTCCCTTTAAAACACTTTCAAGGAGGTAATAAACAGCCTGTTATGGTCTTCCTGCATTGTCTCAGAAGAAAACCTGTCTCTGCAGAGAAGTAACATGAAAAAAAAAAAACACTTATACTTTTATTTATTATTTCTTACTTTCAACTTACACTTTATTTCTTTCCAATGTCCATGTTCTTTAGCCTGCCAAAAAAGCTCTTGGCAGCATCTTTCAGTTAGATGTATATCGCAGCTTCCCTGTCATGGTTTTTTGCCCTCCTTTAGGTAGTGCACGTGTCTGAGCCCAGGACAGTCCCTGCAGAAGGGGAATCCTGATTCAGTTCTGCTCTCCTGCTCCCCAGCGCACAGCTGATCTCGGCCTGTCCTCACACAAGCCCTGCAATTTCATTCGCATCTGTTCTGATTGAATTCACCAGATAGCCAGAACTCTTCTG
>JAOXNG010000003.1:18003513-18020782 GCA_028566535.1 Scolopax minor
GGGAGAACTTTGTAGAGTAGGGTAGATGGTTGGACTCGATGATCCCAAAGGTCTTTTCCAACCAAAATGATTCTATGATTCTATGTTATAGGCTCCCTGAGTGAACATGAAAGTTTCATGATTTGTAAAACGGATTGTATTGATATTTGATGTGCCGGTGATCACAAATTCTGAGTCATGTTTTGATACTGAACAGTGCTGTGATGCTGTAGGATATATAAGCCTGTGGTTGATCACGACTCCTAAATTGCTTAGAGTATTTTATATACTTTATAAACTTTAAAATGAACTCAGGAAACATCAGCTATTGAGGAAGGCACCATGTGATGCCACACCTGGTGAATCAGGTATTTCATGCTGTAATAAATCCCATCTAGAGTCAGCTGTTCCTAAATTGAGAAACAAAGGGGTAAAATTAAGTGCAGGCAGTTGAGTCCTGCCCATATGTCCTGGGTGCAATATTAAGAATACAAAAAACTGTCAGATATTGGAAGTTAAAAGATGAACACAGTCACAGGGCCCAGCCAGTATATCCAGTGAGACATGCTGAAAAAGATTATTGGTTTGGGGAAAGGTACTAACTAACATAGGCACAATTCTAAGAAAAAGTAGTCTCAGAGGGTTTTTCAGTAGCATTTGTGACAGCAGTGAAGTAGTTAAGTGAACCAGTGCTGAAGGACAGTTAATTCTGCTTCTAAATCTATGAGTTAAGGTGTTGTCTGTTTGCACATGAGGTCTCTGAAGCATCTGTACACACATCCTCCAGCTACTGCTTTATGAATCCTACCGCTTTCTCTCCACGTGAGGCTGCAAAGCTCTGTAATTCACTATCTTGCCCTACCTGTCCAAATTGAGCAACTTCTCTTAAAGCCAGTGATGGGGTTTGCCAGGGAAATTCAACTCTCTTAAAGCACAGAATTGCTTCTTCCAAACACAGGCATTTCAGGACACCATCCCCAAGCCCCCAAATCAACATCTTGTGGCTACAGCATCTCAGACTGTACCTGTTCCTCAACAAGGCTGTCCTCTAACACTGGACTATTTGCCTGTTGTTTTAGGACCCCCGAATCAAAAAATCTTTCAGAAGGCAGTAATGTATGGAACTTATAAAAGTGTAAACCCACTCAGTTGCAGCACCCAGGACTGACAATAATTTCTTCCCTCTGACTATGGTTCTTACATAGTCTCTAATTTTGCTCACTTAGCAAAGAACATGGAGACTAATGTATCCTTAGAGTCTCACATCACATCTCTTCACCTAATTACTTCGGACTCCCAAAAGCTTAAGGCAGCAGCCAGTGGAAAATATGAGAAAAGCAGTCCTTTATCAGCCAAGAGACCAAGAGTCTAAGGTCTCCTGTCCCTCACTGCCTGCAGTTACAGGACTTGGTCCGGTCTAAGATGAAGTTTTCCATGGACAAGGTGTCATCTCCCTTCTCACACACACTGGGCACAACTGCTGATGCCTTTGTGCAACAGTGTTTGACTTTACACACCAAGTGCTGCAGCCTGCACAAACGTGACAGAATGGAAGGTCCCTGGAAGCACTACCCCAGATACGCACTTGCTGTTTTTTTATTTTACTGTTAACAAACTGAAAGAAGCAGCAAAATTACTTCTTTTAGCATTTCACCTTTACTTGCCTGAAGGAGAGGAGGGATTCCCACGGGGTCCCACACAATCCAGCCCATCTGAAAGAGGACAGCAAAGCTGTCACGATACAGTGGTTTCTTCCTCTTCCCTTGGCTGCATGGCACCTTCCACCATTCTTTCTTCTGACATCTTCAGGCTGGGAGAGTCTGGAGTGCAGGCAGTTAGTTACTAACATGAAGAGGCTGCTAGAGCTGTTACAGGATTATTAGTACTACTGAAAACAAAATCATTCACGTCAATGATTAATGAAGAAGGCACTGAGCAGAAGACACACCAGAGGTATTATTTCCAGACCCCACGCCACAGCCTGGACTGAAATTTATGGCAGATTTTCAGTGTAAACTGAAATGTTGCAGGAGGTTTGCATGTTTGTGGAACAGCATTCTCCTGGGATTACTTGGTCTTGCATTATTATGCTATTCCAAGCAGACAATATTGAAAGATATCTGATACTGTTAGGTTGCTTTTTTTTCTATATAGTTTCACTGTCATGTAAAGGAAGCACTTGTTTTCCCTTCCCTAAGACATTTTCTTTCCAATTTGTTTAATTGAATGTTACCAATTTTATTTGTGGCTGAGTTTAGAATGTCAACAGAGTATCTGATACCTGTCAGCAAAACTCTGACTGTTCTCAGAAATCACTGTTTCTGTGACATACTGTCAGTGACATCTTTAACTTCTCTGCCTTGCTAAGATCCCGGGTAAAAGCTACACATTTAAGGAAGCTTTGGGGGACTTTGATATTGTCCCATGCTAAAATATAGCCATCTGGTGGTAATTAGACCTGCCAATAATTACTGGAGCTGAGTGAACTGGGAAGATGTAAACAGAGGCTTGTAAACGCCTCCTCTATTTGCTACAGCAAAGTAAAATGTAGATATATCGGCTCCAGAGAGGCATGTGATTGGCAGTACTCTCCTGTCGATAATTAGCCATTTAACTCAGTTCAGTGCCTGGCTGACCTGGTCTGCTCCCAGAGCTGGTCTGTGCGGTGTCTGCAGCACCTCTGCCATGCCCGAGGCCCCCAGCCTTCTAACTATAATCCCAGGAATACTATGAGAATTTTCAAAAAGGCCCCAACCCTGTAAAGATGCCCTGGCACACAGAAGAGACGTTGCTGTAGCTTCGCAGCTTTGGAGGACTCCCCAGCAGGGCAGACCCTCAAGGGAGCAGTTGCACCAGCTGTTTGCAAATATCTGAGCTAGATAACTTCCTGCACACAGGTGGGAATCGGGGTCTTCTGTACAGCTTGGGGCACCTGAGCACGACAAACTGCACCGTTGTGTGTGCATGACACCAGCTGGCCACAGTGTCATTGTCCCAAACCCGTTTGGAGGCTGGAGGAGGGGATGATGGGTAAAGAGGTTGTGTATAGCTGCACTGCTTTCAGGGGCTAAGGTCTTCCACTGTTCATCTAAAGCTTAGATGAGCAGGACAGAGCCTGACAGCTCTAGATTTTGAGGGCATTTCTTGAGTCAGAGTGAAACAATGGATAATGGAAAAGCAGAATCAGAGTCTTCACATGTGTCCTTCCACCATGAAGAGGGAAGTTCACAGAAGGGTTACCTGAACATCCCACTTTCAGATGGAAGGATGAAAACACAGGTCCAGATTGTGATTTACTGAGGTCTGAAACACAGAGCTGAATTAATAAAATTTTTACTAAAGTTTAAAAGCTGAATCCCTGGCCATACTCTGTGCCTTTAAGTCACCTTTAATGGAGTGATTCTGCTAGTGGTTAAACAAACCTGCTGGCAAGGCAAATAGCTGCACATTTGCATACTGCTTTGCCAGCTACTCAGTGGTTTACTGGAGCACTCCAGTGCTCAGACACAAACAAAACAGAAACAGTCCAGGCTTTGCAGGGTTCACTATATTTTTTCCTGCAATGGGGAGAGAATATCTCTCAGGCCTGAGACTTGATAATCTTGTGATGCTCAACACATATGTGAGATCTGCAGCAGCTGCGATAGCTAAGCTTAGCATTTCAGCAGCTCATCCTCCTCCCAGACCATGTAAAACTTTCCAAGCTTGAGCAATTTTCAAAATTCATCTCGGGTCTAGCTAAACACAATGTGTCACATTTTCATTTTGACACCACCAGACGCCTGGCCCTGGTACACTATGAGATGAAACTGCTTTTCTGAGTAGAGTTTCACTCTGAATTTTTGCAAGTGGAGACACAAGGATATATTTACACAGTGGAAACTAAATAAGTTAGAGTCTTAAGGATGAGTCTGCCTGGGTTTTACAGGGTTCCAATGAGCCTTGATGTTTAATGCTCTCAAAGGAACTTGGGCTGCAAATTCCAGCTAATCAAACTCAAATGCAGAGCACATGCATGGACCATCTCTTACCTTTATAAGCAAAATATAGACTGCAGGGACTTTTATAATGTTGGGGAAAAAAGCATTCAAGAAATGCTGCATCGAAGAGCACCGGCCATTGAAGAGGCCACTTTGGCAATGTCCATGATCTGATGTGTCTCATATACAAACCAGGAATCTCAGCTGAGCTTTTGCAAGCACTGTCAGCTCACGAGAAAGAGAAAAGCTCCTTCTCATGAAGAGGTATGAACCTCTTTGATAAATCCTTTTTGATTCAGTCTTCTAGGAAGTGAGCACCTCTAAGACAATTTGCTTACACTGCTTTGTCAGCAAGACTCTTGAGTTATGGAAATTTCAGCTTTCAGTCAATAAAGTAAGAGTAAGACTTGCTTATCTTTGAAAAATAAAGAACTCAAAAGGAAATCATACTCTATTCAACTGAATACAAGTATTTGTGTTGGGTCTCATGTAATACCACCAGCAACAACAAACGGGTGAGAGAAATACAATGGGTGAGGATTTTTATAATTTCTTAAACTATTTCTAATGCACTGATAGTTTTGTTGGCAACTTTTTTAACAGGCTGAGAAAAAAGGTGAATAAAACTCAACATTGACCATTGTTAGTACAATTTGACTTATGGGAGTTTGCAAGGATACATCATGCATCTAATGCATGGTCTACATTCTTTCACACATGTATGAGGAAATACTTTCAGGCTTTCTCACAGCACAGCTCACCTGGGCAGCCACAAAGCACAGTAATGACCCAAATTGATACCAAACACATATAGTGAAAAGACAATCAGATAATGTGAAAATGACTCCTATAAGACATCCAATCAATGAACTTTACTCTTTTCCTCTAGTCATTGTGGCTTTTACTTAAATCCCTTTTCCCCCAAAACACACAGTGTCTACATAAGCTAAATACTTACCTTTGCCTGTATCCCTGTTCCCCTTCCAAAATGCAGAGGATGATTAATAGTGGCCTGCCCAGCCCTCTATCCATGTAAAAAATAACTTCATTGTAGCTTTAAACCTAAAATACAAGTTCTGGAAAAACCTAAAGTGTTTGCACAAAATTCCATGAAAAAATACTTCCATATGTTTAGCGCCACTTCTCGAAAAGACCAGCCAAACCTGAAATCACAGGTAACTGAAGACTCTTCTCGGCCTGGAAAGCAGCAACTACATATGAAGGGCTTAGCTTCCTGGATGCTGAGACTCACATCATCTTTGCTTGGCTTCACTGATAAGCTTCATCCCTGACACTTCATGCAGGTCCCACTAGTAGTGGTTATTGTTTTGTTCCCGTTTCAAGGCTGGTTAAGATTTTTAAAACAAGAAAATAATGAAGAGAAAACACTTATATGCAAATACTTGCATTCATATATACATTTACATGTTTGTACAAGAGGAGTTGTTTCCTGTATGAATTAAAAAAAAACCCTTGTAAACAGGTATAGAATATTATAATGGAGAAATGCTTCAAAGGAAGGCTTACAGAGTTGGTCTCAGTATAAATTCATATTCAATACCTAAAAGACTTCTTTTTTTTCAGGAGGTGGTGAAAATAAATAATATTTTTAAACTATTCCTCATCAGAACACCTGCACTAAAAACATTCAACCTAAGTGTTGTTAAAAACCAGCATTTTCATCTTGACCCTTCCTATCTAACTGGTAAGTAATCCCTGCGGATTAATACCCACCATAAACGCAAAAGTACCATATAGGTCTGCAGGTACCTAATACTCCATATGTGCTTTCTTTCCCTCCTCTGTAGCCCTCTCTATTTGAACATGTTTTTTGTTACTGTTCCGTGAACATTTTGCACCAAGGCATTGTCATGCACTTGTCCTCTAAGCTTGGCGTGGCCACACTGATTATATTAAAACCCTGACAATTTACTAAGTGTTTGGATTCATTTGGCCTATCCATTTTTGGTGCCCAACAAAAGAGCCGAAATGAATGAATCAATTTTTAAAACAAATACAACTTGACAGCAGAAACACAGATTTGTGTGAATGGCAAAAGGTGCCTAATTAAGAGCTCTAGGGATGACAAGGCTTTCATTTCTCTAATGAAAAGGAGCTTTGTGAGCTTCCAAGTGTTCTCCAGCTCCAGTAAAATAGATCTCTTCTCCAGGGAGAAAAAGACAATTCATTTTTAATTCCTCCACTTAGTTACCATTACTTATTTTGCCTTCTCTGTGAAACTTGGGTCAAAGCTTTCAGGTGACCACCAGTTTCCAAATGCTGAAACAGATACCTGGAAGGGATGATTTCAATTCCCAGGCATCATGGAGTGACCATTTCAAAAATCAAACTTGCTTACCGTGTCCCCTACCTAAACCACCTGGTATTTTCTCTCTAAAAAAGCAAAATTTCCCAGTTCTTTACCTTGTGTGTTCCAGTCACGATGACAACACTGTGTTTGGATATAAATAAACTTGATTAGCCAAACACATTGGTCTCCCTATTGTCTTCTGCAATAAAAATATATAGAATATAAAATAAAAGGTTAATAGTCAGGATTGCGTAAACTATTGCAGTGCCATTAGGAGACCAACTAGGAGGTGGCTCTAACCAACAACAAAGCTTGCTCTGAACACTGCTGCTCATTTGATGTCCCCCAAGGGGAAAAAGCAGGGTGTTTCCACATTTGATTGCTCCTTGTATGATTAATCTGGGCTTGCTTAATCCTCACCCACAGAGCGCTACAATCATCTGCTTTAGAAGTCCGTTTGAGTATTTTAGAGGGTGCTAAAACTGAAGAAAGAGCTCTTAAAGCAGTAGATTTCATTTTAATTCTTGGTTTTTGGTTTGGTTTGGTTTTCTTTAAATAAAGAAACAGGCCCTTATGTAAACTGGGGAGGACTTCTGGCTGTTTGGGCCTACAGTGGCAGTACTGTGCCGCAGCAATTACTGCTTTCCATGGGGCTTGGGGCAGGCGCCAGGAAGAAGCCAAGCTGCTGGGTTCCCATCACCTTTACAGTACTTGCAAAGACTTCTGGAAGTTGTAATAATATCAGCATCCAAACTCAGAAAGCAGAAAGAATGTAGTTGTACTGTTCCAGGAGCAACATAAAGCTGAGGGCAATCTTATTTACAGGCCCTGGGTGGTGCTGGGCTGTCTCTTAGCCCAAGAGAGTGCTTTGAAGCGCCTTCCTAAAGTTATTCTTATTCTTGTAACTGAAGTTGTTCTCTAACCTCCGTCGTTCCTCATTATACAATGCCTTCTCAATTCTTTTGCTTCAAAATGAGATTAGTCCAAAATAGCAAGACCCCTTTGTGTCTTAAATGTCCCTTGGCACACAGGTGGTGAGGTGCACCTGGCATTGCTGTACCCAGGAACAGAGCTGTGGGGACCCACAACAAAGCCTTCAGTGTGGCTGCACCCATGCCAAATCGGATGTGGCTGTAGAAACCAGGAGCAGAGTTAAGAATGCTTGTATTCCTCAGAAGAACCATTAGTGATGATTTGGGACAATTTTGGGATACAGATCTTTAGTAACATCTGAGTTTGACCTGCCAACAGGAAAGCACATTGTTCTTGTGTGAAATAAATCCTTGTGAAAGCACAACCCAAACTGCATGTTGTCCACCATGGCATCGAGCAGGCAGCCAGCCTCAGGCAGAAGACAAATAGGGCAGAGCCTGATGCAGAATATTTATATGTTGTGGACGTATTTGTGTGGACACATTAGACCATGCAGGTGAGCAACACTGGGCATTTTGTCCATCGTAGCCAAATGGAAAAGTGGCTCATACCTAACATCACCTCTATAAGACACCTCTATAAGCATTAGGGAATTGGGACTGGTAAGCACAGACATCATCTTTGTGCTTTAAGTCTGCCCTTATTCATGGCCTAAGAGAGAAACATCTCAGTTGTGCCTAACATTGAGAAGCAATGAATAAAAGCAAGTGGGAGAGAAAAACCACTTCCCCCGTATTTAATCAGCACAGCTGCTGAGGCTGCAAACCCCAGCACAGAGCTTAATGAGAGGGTACAAACCCTCCGTGAGAGTCTGAGCACAAAGGTGGATGCTCTGCATCCAAACAGGAGCAAAATGGCAACTTCTCAGACAAAGATGCTTTCATCTGAGAGCTCAGTACATAGAAACAGAGCACAGCTTGGTACTCACCTACTTATGAACTATTAGAGGTAATGAACTTAAACAAAGCATCTCGTTTTTCCTGGCAAACAAAAAGGAAAATCATTTTAACTAAACTGGCTTTAGTGAAACATGAGGAGCTGCTGCCAACAATCCAATTTAGGACTTTGCATTTTTTTTTCAGTTCATAACCTTTCAAGTGTACCCATTCACTTAGGCTAACTTTCCAGTGAGTGAGACTGTTTATTTCACTGGCAGTCTTTAAAACTCAGTGGGGAAAGTTTATCTTTTTCTCCAAGATAAAAACATCCAGATGGGTGGAAAGTCTATAAAATGGAAGAGGACAAACAGATTTGATGTCTCAACTATATGCATACAAACACACACACACACACCATTGATACCAAAAAATAAAACCAAAGGAACCTGCCTATGATTCCACCCTTCATATGGAAGTTTGTCCTTAACTGGACAAGAATAACAACAAATTAACTATATGCCTCTCAAAATTCATAGAGATTAAGATTCACTGCTTTGTGAGCTCAAATTATGGCATCCACTTTGGCTGAGGGTGAATGTAGTACAGTACTGTATTTCTAAAATATTACTGTTCAAAACCTTAAAAAAACAGATATTTTTGAAGATCTCAGTAAATATGTACACAGTTAGAAATTTATTAGGAAGAAATACACCAATCTGACTCTGAAACCCCAGAGATCGCTTCTTACAGATATTACCATCACAACCTGGTTCTGAAATGTAGACCGCAAAATTTAATTATAGCCAGATTTTTATCTATGTATGTAAATACTTGTAACTTTGCAGTAGTGACTTGCAATTTTCATTAAAGCCTCCAAAGTAAAAAAGTTGACAATAATTTTAAATAGTATTATTATATGAACTATGCTGTGCTCGGAACACCAAAACCAAATTGAATTGGAAATAGATCTTGAAAAATTTGAAAGTGGATTGAACGTTGAAAATGAAAACCTGAAAAACAGTTTGATTATAATGAAAAGCATTGTACTTGAGAACAAGCAAAGCAATGGTCTATTGGGAAAAATGGAGAGCAGCCTCAACGTGCTCCTTTCAGGTTTCGTTATAACTCCATTAGCGCTATCTGGAAGGTTTAATGAGAGTTGCCGGTATTTCACAGCTAGCGTTGGTTGGCTTATGGTTTCACACAGAACAGAGATTTCTGCAGGCTTTGGCAAACAAGCGAGTCACATTTCAGTAGTGATGACTGAATTCATGATTTCTCAGGTTGATTTAAATTGAAATCCCTAAGTTCTGTTTTGATTTTCAACAGGCTTTTTTTCAGGACTAAGTCCAAAGGTTGTAAACCAACACCATTTTTTTAAACACAACAATCAGCCAGACCTTTTCTCCTATAATTCCTGTGCATCCTACCATCACAGCGACCTCCTCTAAGGAAGTTTATAGAGCGCCCTGTTCTGATTTTGCTTGCTACAGTTAATGTGAAAAAAATGGCATCAAAAGGAGGAAGAAAAAAAGTGAGCTGAATTGAAGTAGGACGGTTAATATGAAATAAGAAAGTGCCTCGTGGAAGCTGGCAGCAAAATAATTCAAATCCATTTGAGTATTTTTATACAAGTTTGTGTGGGCTGTTTCTCTCACAAGGGAGGAGTGGTGCAAGCAGTTGTTGCTCAGCTAAATTGTAACATTTGGGAAGAAGCAAGTTCTTGTTCCCTAAACAACTAGGTTGTTTAGGTTCCCCAAACCAACTAATGTAACTGATTATTTCCAGTTTATAGCGTCAGGATGGCTCAGCCCACCTGAGCAAGGCTGGGGGCTGGCAGCCAGGTCCAACTGACAGCCCAGAGCATCAGGAAAAATCGGGGTGATGAAGAAAGGTCCAAGATAAAGTCAAGAAGTTAAACTGCATTTTGGGGTCAGAACCAGTGACAGTGACTGGAGCTGGATCCAGCTCTAGGGGACAAAGCAGGTCGGAGTTGGAGCCAGGTGGATCAGCAGGGATCAGTGGCCAGAGAGGGGCACAGCTGAGGTGAGCTGGGACCAGCACTCCTAGGATGCAGCTCATGGGAGACCTCGGATGATGCTGACAAGAGCCTTTAATACCTGTTACAGCCCTTTGGCCCTGACAGAGAACTGTGCTGGTGGCAGCGAGAGCATCACAACACACAGACACCTTGTGAGTGAGTGTCCTCGGGCAGTCTCAAAAGAAAAGTCCATCTTGTCCCACTATCGAGTCAACTACTCTTCTCTTCACAGTTATTCAAAAGGCTGAGCAGTAACTTGCAAAGCACTAGAAGGCTTTCCTTGCTTTTTTTCCCAGTGGTGCTGTGAATTTAGTTCACCAAAAAACCTGTGTTCTGAGAAAGACAAAACACTGGGAAACTAAATAAAGTGGTCCAGGGTTGTTTTACACAGCTGCAGATCTGCTGAGTTAAATCCATGTAAATCATGAACACAATCTGCTGAATGACCTCGTCCTTCTCCCTCCAGGCAGTGTGTGTGCAGGCCTTTCCATAAGGGCTCCTCCTTCCTTTAAGAGCCATCAAAGCGCGTAATTTAAGGGAGCTGATAGACCACCAGTGCTGCAGGCAGTAGACAGCAGTTACACCTCTGTGAAAACCTAACCCCAAAAGAAGGCAGATGTTAGTATACAAAAAAATGAGCTGATGGAAATTAAATAACACCTAAAAATAATAAAAACCCCCCAATGACTGAGTTTCCTCCTTTCAAACCCACTTGATGTAGATGGCTTGGGTGGAATTTATCAGCTTGGCTAACAAACTATTTGTTCCTTCTGAGTTTCTGCTGCTTCTGCACCCTCAGAACCCATCTACCCCCATGTAATAACCCCACAGCTACTGAGGTCTCCAACTCCTATTTTTATTTAGGTCACCCACAGAATTTTATTAATTTTAGTCTTTGTAAAACTTAACTTTTAAGCCTAAAGAGTTCTGCCTGCATTCTGTGAACAACGCATGGCAAAGTCTGACTTGTGTCCCTGAAGTAACCAGAATCTTTTAAACCTGGAAAGAATGACCTTTGAAAAACGAAGAGAGATCCCTTAGCTCACAGGTCACATAGGCAGGGACTAAGAGGTGCTCCCAGGAAAATCCATGAGGGCCAAAAGGAAAAATAAAAATAATGAGTGTAGAAAGAAGCTATTTAGCTTCTTCCACTATCACAGAGCTCAGCAGGAGTCTTGGGATTAAAATTAACAGAGAAAAGGCATAGAACTTATTTTTATCTTAAGAAGGGTGCTTCTCCCTTGTTTCTTCCCCCATACAATCATTTATGGATTTAAAAGCACAAAAAGATTGCTAGTGGAGTGATAGTGGACATTGCTCAGGAGTCTGCAAGAGCCGCTTCCTCGAGGGCCTATTTCAGCTCTCCAGCTCCCACGGCTGCTGAGCCTGCCTGTTCCCTCTTATTCCTGATGGATAACACTTCTCCTTTGTTTACTTTCAGAGTGAAAAAAAAATTCTGTACTATTGTAAGTTTGGGAATAGATTGTTGCGCAAATTATTCATAAGCTCTGCATTATGCAAAGGGCGGCATTGTAATGGTAAAAAAGAGTAGCTTGTACTATCATATTTGCTCACGCAGGCATTTAATCTATATGCAGCCTTATACATGGGCCACTTAGAGTCTAGTTTCTTGTGTTCTGCAGCCTGCAGCTGGGAGATGTACCGTAACCCTCACTGCCCTGCAACCTTCCTCTCCAGCTCAGCTCATGACAGCCCCATCCTGCTGCACCAGTTCAGGCATTTCCAATTTGGCCCCAGGCCTTAACTCCACCATCAGTCCGGTTGCATCCTTGCCTAGCAAACACTTTCTGAACAGTTTTCATCAATGGGAGGGAAGCAGCAGAGTTTCCTGCAGGTAATTCTGAGCAATTACTCATCTTTCCGGACCTTCCTTTAAGCTGGGAGCAGGCTTGGGCATTTGGAGCGCTGCCTCGAGTGCAGATACCGCAATTAGGCATCCAAGGTGTCTGAGCATCAAGAACCTCCAGCCATTTGACTCAGGAGGGTTGTGATTTGAAATTGTCTTTCTTCTCTATGTTTTGCTGAGCTTTATTTAAGCATTCAGATGGAGGAACTTGTCTTTAAATTGGCAGTAAAAGTGCTTTTTCTTTTCTTGTTCTTTTCCAAGTATCTCTTACCAAGCATGCTTACACACACACAGTGTGGCAGGCAACAAAGAGCAGTAGTTGTAATTTCCCCTTGAGTGCATAAAGGCAGTGATTGAGGAAGTAGCTAATCATGATAGAAAATGGAACATATTGTCAGGGGAAACAAATCTTTCGGAAGGTTCTAAAGCAGTATTTCATGCAGTGTAGTCCTCGTTTACTCCTTACTGGGTCAGAACATGAAGCTTCCTTCAGTGCTCACCAAAACATTTCAGTCTTTACCGAAACCAAACCCCCAAGTCAAAAAGGCTTTTTCCTTTTCTCAGGAACTGTCCTTTCTTATAAAAAGCAGAAAGCACCCACCAAAGTTTGGATTTCAGTAAGAATTCCCTTTCCCAATAGAAAGAGCAGGTTCAAGCTGAATTTAAGCAATGCTTTTCCCTTGGCAGTGACCTGATATGCTATAAAACCACATTTCTTGGGCTATTTTTCTGTCAACAGGAAGAGATGAAAAAATGTTCTTTGTGGACACAGTCATCTTTTTCTGCGTAGAATTTCCAATAGTACTGGTTTTTTTCCAAACTCCTGTTAAGAGCTTATCATTTAAAGGATGTGCAGGGCTGCCCAGTACTAACAGACTCTAATCTGTTCAGCAGTCTAATTTCTCAAATCTGAGAAAGCAATCAATTTTATGGTAAAATATAGGAGTGTAAAAATCTGAGATTATGATATTTCATGCCTGTTTACGCTTCATTACAGACAGAGTGAAACATTAAAAGCAAAAAACTTTCCTTGCTGATCACCAGTTCTACAAATCAGGCGCAAACATCTACCTACACAAGTCCAGCAGCACCAGTCTCCAAATGCATATTAAGAACATTGTATTTTCCTCCTTTCCATGCTAACCTTGTCTTCCAGGAACATGAAAAATAATTTTCTAGGTCTTGTTTTTAGTAATGTAGCAAGAGCAATGGAGAGAGCAGAAATTACCGCAAATGTAACCCCAGTTACATGGTCTCGACAATCAAAAAAGGATCTACAGGAATAATTTAGTATCTTGACCTAGTGATGAACCTTTGAATGTTGACAATGACTAGCAAACCTCATTAAAAATCGGTCATTCTTTAAGAAGGGAAAGAAGGACAGTACCAGCTTCTGCCTCTAGACCAACTCAAGGCATATGGCAACCCAGTGGGTCTCTGGGACACCTTCTTCTGCCAGCGTGAACCGAAACAGCTTTACTTGGCTGTAGGGATGGCTTCAGGAAAGAGGCACGTGGCTTCACTTTGGCTCTATTGCAGCATGTATAGCATTAAAAGTGTTTTGTGTGTACAGTGGGAGCATGTTTCTGTATCGATAAAGCAGCCCTTGGCTACAAAGTTGGTGACTTGAAACTGTGGGTCATTGCAAAGGGCTGGGAGAAAGGAAGGGGAGGGTGTCTCCAACAGAGCAGCACTGTGTAAGGCTACCAGCCTAGAAGAGCCAGGGGCTTTCTAAGGATAAACACATTCACTAATTAGAATTCACAATCCTTAGTGGCAAGAGGTAGTAAAAATTATTCGCCGCCTATTAACAATGTGCATTTATATAGACACATATACACACACCTCTTAAACCCAACGCTTTCGGCTTCACAGCCCAAGCACACGTGTTGGCAATTTAGTTACAGCATCAGTCATAGAAGACTTGTCGGTCTGTTAATGCTCAGAGAGCAACACCACCAGTATCTGATACTGGGTGGTACTGTCTCATTGCTTCTCTCGCCCATTACAGAGGCAGAAAACCATTTAGGAAACTGCCATTCATTCAGCTGTAGGTTTGCTCAACTCCTGCTGCAGCAGAGTATTGCCCCAAGTCTAGCCTCCTGTGTGGCTTGGGGATGCAAATACAGAGCCATGAGCAGTGCTCACCAGAATTCACATTTATATTGTGGGAAGAATTATGAACTACTTTTTATACAGAAGTCAATCTAAGTGTTCAATTCTGAATAACTGGATTTTGTATGTAAATAAATTAGCATTCTCTCTGGCAGTGATTCCCTATTCTCCAATATAATGTAAATAATACTTTATACATTTCATTTTTTACGGTCTCTCTCATTGTATCTTACACTTTCCTTCAATAAGGAAAATTATTCATAAATAATAACACATTTTCCCAGAAAAAGGAGGACATTTAGATTATTTTCCCCTCCACCTTTTCAAATACCTTTACACTGTGTGACAATTACACATTCAACTGGACTCCTGCTTCTGTAACAATTTTGTTATTTTATTTTCTTGGACTTTTAAGGCTTGAAAGGAAAGAAACCCATTGCAACGTACAGAACACCTGTGAACTCAGTTCTGCCAGCCACAAGGAAGTCACACCAAGACAGGCACTTCCCAGAGAACGCTGCACACACACAGCAGCATAACTTCCAGAAATTACTTTCCTGGCACTTCCCATAGAGAAACTATCTCCTGTCCACGGAGCCATTATTGTGAACAATTAGGAAATTTCAGCCCCTCCAAGCAGATCAGGCCTGAGAGAACTCTCTATCCCCAAGATTCATGCATACCATTTATCAGTACAGAGACTTGAAACATTCCCAGAGACAGATGTCACACAGACGCCCCCAAGGAAACGCAGGGTGGCAGCTTCAGCACATCAACTTCTGTGTGTGCAAACATCTTACAATTGTGTACAATTTTTGTGCTAGAAAGAATAAAATTAATTCAACACTAGAAAGCACTGTGCTATTAGTCCCCATCCCATTAATCATTAGGTTCTTTAAAATGCTCTAACACCAACAGACACTTTTCAGTTTTAAGTGATCACAGATTTTCATACCAATGTACATAAAGTTTTAAGAAAGTCTTGTATTAGAGGATGACAATAAATAAGTTGTGCTGAAAGCTCCTCTGATCACTGCATGGAAACACTTGCATGGAGACAAAAGGGCAGACTTGAAAGCCACAGCTTAACTGCTGTAGGCAGGACTGGAAAAGCCTGTAAGAGTACAGAATATAGAGATGTACCAAAGTGATGTGGGAGACATCGTGCTTCCGCAGCCCCCTGAGGCAAGATGAGCAAGTGGCATTTACCTGGCAGTAGGACACTTAGTGACCTTACGAAACACTCTGCTGAGTCCTTGTGAGCCTCAGGGAGCTTGGTGTCATCTAATGGATGGGGCCTCCACAGCATGCACCAAAGCCTCAACAAAAAGTTTCCTTTCCTCTCCATCTCTCTCTTCTCTGGCAGAATACATCTGAGCAAAAAATAACAAGAAAAAGCAATGCTATTAGTGTAGCTATCGAAACATTTATAAACCCAGCACCAAAAGGGGAGCTTCTCCTGAAGCCTGTTGTCTCCTGCAGTAGTGCCAAAAGCAGGGAATCAGAAAGGACTGATCATATTTGGTCTTCACAAAGAGCACCTCCTCCTGCCCTGAGCTGAGTGTCTTTCAACGAAACCAAACATTTTCTATGGCTACATACTGAAGCTCATGTCTTCAGGGAGCAAGAGAAAAGGCTTTGCAATCACATGATAAATAGTCTGCACTCCCACCACAGCCCAAACCGAGTGCTCTTCCTACTCAGAAACACCCCTCAAACGTGCAGAGCTGTGCAGGGCAGAGCAGAGCACAGGGTGTGCCAGGGCAGCAGGACAGGGCTGGGGAGCTGAACCCTCCTGCCGAGGTGTGAGACCTTGTTTGCAGGAGTTTAGCAAAGGGCAAACTGTACTAACTTGTGGATGAACCTGATGTGAACCAGCCTTTGCTCTGTGGAGTCCATGGTTCAGGTAGATGCCCTGCTCCTGCTTCTGCACATCTGATTTCGCAGCACATGTAGTAACAAGGCAGGGGCAATACCTGACCAGAAGAATACAACAATTCCCTGGAAGCCAGCCTGTGTGGGATGTCTTGATCAGAAAGCTTTGGCCACGAAACTGGAGGGAAAAGGGGTGGAGGAAGAAGGAGCACAACAGCCTATGACATGGGGAAACCTGATTTCCAAGGCCTGGCATTCACAGAGCCAAGCAGAGACCTGACAGGGATGCACAGAACAGTCCCAGGGCCTCCTGTTTGCCAGACTGGGGCACAACAACTGGCTCAGGTCACTTACTAGGCTGAGTGTTAACACATCTGGAGTTTACAGCCCTTCCACAGAATTTTGGCACATGTCTTATCAAGGGAAATGTTTTTAGATCTGGATATTCAGATGCCTGGGATGATTCCTTACTCCAGGAATCTCTGGTAGTTCAGGGCTATTGAAAATCTGCTTGTCTTTACTTAGTGGAGAGTTTTGATTGACAATGCTCAGCTACGTGGCTATGCCCAAGTCCCAGTGTCAAGGCTCTGCTCTCCAAGCATCTGCTCTGTAGGTGAGGTCTGGTTTGATGTGAATGTAGCATAAGCTTCTGGACATTTCTTGAGAAAGATTTTTTTTTTCCTAAGGCTCTGAAGCTGATTATGGAGTCAAATTGTCTCTGTCTGGCACTCCAGATCCTCCTCTACTCCTTCCAAGACCACCAGGCACAAGGACATCAGTAAGGCTTTATGAACCCTTGCTTGCAGGGGGTTTTGAATTCCTACTTTTTTTTTTATCTGCCAGAAACAGCATCAGGTGAGAAGGAAGCTTCTTTGCAAATGTGCTGTAGCCAGTGGCACCCCAGAGGGCCACTGGGCCACCAGCATGCAGCTATTTCTTGCACATTCATCTCTGGCAGTTGTTCCACACTCTTATGGGAAGAGTCAGCTGCTCTGCTGCACAGTGCTGGGCACTGCAGTGTTGTCACAGAAACAGCAAAATCATCTTCAGTTTTTCCACTGACAAAAGATTTTGGGACAAGGCCTTGGCTCTCCTGCTTCAGGGGCTGTCACCTATGAGAGTGCAGAGGCAGGTCTGCACTCAGCTGGTCCTGCTGAAGAGCTGAACCAGAGGCACAGGAGGACGGCAGGAAGGACTGTTTTTCTAGAACTGTACCCCTCCCTGAAGGAGGCTTTCTGATGTCCTGGGTACAAATGTTGTCTCTGGCTGGCACAGGATAGATCTGATGTG
>JAOXNG010000003.1:18039472-18053116 GCA_028566535.1 Scolopax minor
GGTGGGTCAGAAATCCTCCTGGGGGGCAGCTCAGATGCTGAAGTTAAGGACACCAGGACCACTGATGTGATGCTCTGAAGATGAGGACAGGCCCAGACCCAGTGCATAAAACAGACTGGGTGGATCCAGCCCCCTTGTGCAGAAGGGGTCACTTCTGTCTTTCTGGAAAGCCCACAGTGCATGGCACGTAGCAGAACAGGTCCTGGGGTTGCTCCACCTTTACCTGTTCCCTACCCAGATGTTTGGCAGGTGAAGATGATTATCAGTCTTTGATTTCTTTTGCTGTCTGTGCTGTCCAAGAATTAAATTATTTCACTGTATCATCGTTCACTTACAAACAAATGCCTGTTGACCCTACAACACAGGAGCCAAGAAACAAGGAAGAAAAATAATAATGGGAACTGTCCCAAAAGAAAACAATGCAGTTAATGATCAATAATAAATTGAAATCACTACAACTGAAAGTATGTTTTCCTTCCATTGAATACTCTATTCATTAGAAGGAATTTAAATTTCACTGGCTCACAAATCCTTTCTTCCAGCTGAGACTTTTTAGACAAGATCTGGGTTACAACATCCCCACAGAGGTCTTATGGATTTATGGTCCTACTTGTTAATGCCAACTTTTGGGATGGACATAACTTATCACAAAATTAACTTCTTTTGAGGTATTTCTCTTTGTGGTATTAAGACAATATCTCTTCCTGCAAAGGACACAGAATTTTTGCTTCACAGACTGTTGAAGTGTTTTCTGTGGAAATGATCCAAATTTCCTAAACATGACACAAAAGTCTTTTGCTTCATGGATCTAAGTATAAAATACACTAGGAGCTACAGAGACCTGCTGCCTCAAATCAGAGAAAGCAGTTAGATTTCACAAGCTAAACTGAACTGACCGTGTCTGTCAGCTGAGGGCTTGTCCAGGAGGCTACCCAGTTGCTGAAGGAGTTTATTCAGACAGACAATCATTTCCCACCTCCAACGTCCTCTCAGCTTGAGCCACCATATCACAAGTAGCCAACAGAAAAGAAAATCAATCCAGAATATTTCTGTAGGATAAAATGGAAACAGTCTCTTAAAAAAATCATTGCATTTTCTCTCATATCAGAGACATTTCATCAATGTTTTGGAAAAGCACACAAGTCATTTGGTTTGAAAAGTACCACATTTGTGGCTTTCAAACGTGCAATTTTCCAAAATCTTTATTTATGCAGATATTTCAAAGGGAAAGATTAGAAGAAACAACACTTCTTATTCCTCCCCCATTTTATCTACCATCAGGATGATAATCTTTAATACCAAATGCAACTTCCACTTCAGTCAGCACTGAAGCAAATGAGTATTATCTGCTGAGTAACATCATTATTTCATCAGAAAATCTTCTGTTTCATTTGGAAGCTCCTGATCGAGGCACCGCTCCTGCCTTGAGCCTGGTTAATGCATTAGCTCTGGCAAGATCACAGCAGAAGTCATATGAGCAAAGGTCCTCAGAAATGGAAATGACTCCATGAGCTTTTAATGCAAATAAGAACAGGTCAGTCAAAATAAGCCTCTACAGGAAACTAATTGGAAGTGAAATATGGAATCAAATGATAAAATATAGCTCAATTTTATACAGCGTGATGCTCACATGTATTTATTTCTAACCTCCAAATACAACAGTCTTAGAGGCTGGTTTGTGCTTTTCTTCCTGTCTGTAGTGATACCTTTCAAACATCAAGAATCGGCAAAACCAAAGTGATCTCAGATGGGTAACACTGTTGCTCAAATCATTTAATCAGAACTTCAAAATATCTTATTTAAGTAATGTCACAGTCACACAGGTGACTGAAGAGACCTGTTAACCTATAAAACTAGAACACAAGTTAGATACAAGGCTTTTAGACACAATTACAGTTTTTCAAATCTGGGAAAAACATATAGGCATTTTCAAGGATGAGGGCAAGCAAGCCCACGTGGTACTTTACTTCCAGTTTAAGACCCACATGGAGCACAGAGAAAGGTATTTTAAATTAGACTTTCAATAGGCCCAGTTTGCTTTAAAGATTTATGAATTTTGCAGCAGACCTCCCCAACAGTGAAACTGTGCCACTTGAGCAGATGAAGAAAATCAGGGCTGCAGGCTCGTGCCCAATGTGGAAGTGCAGGGAAGTACCAAAGCAGCAAATGGAACACCAGTGAGCTGGAAAGCTCACAGCCCCCTGCAAAGTCTGCAAGATTAAGAGCAAGGACCAATCATAATTAGGTGAATTCTTACAAACTGTGGAAATTAGTTCAAACCTAAATATAGGCCTCCATTTGATGGAGGACCCATGTCTATGCTAGAGCCCAACCTAAGACATAGAATTCTCTTTACACGACTCCAATGCTTGTAAGTGAAAGTGTCCTGCTAAGGCTGCCCCTATAGTTCTAACAGCCTCTTCTCCCTTCCTCAATCCTCCTGTACAATTAAAAAGAATGACTGGACTGAAGCAGTGTGAGGGCATAAAGAAACCACTTCTGTGTTCTGCTAATAAGTCATGAGCCAGTGTTCATGCAGGTGCGCATATAACAGTTATAAAAAGAAAATAAGAGCAACATGCTGGCACAGCTCTCCTTTGGAGAGGTCACAAACCACCCTCCTTTCCAGCAGATGAAAATCATGCCAAGAGAAGGGGGCTTAGCACCTGCAAAATTCAGAGCTGATCATGGTGAATATATAAGCATCTGTTTTCGTGCGCCAGATAATTGGGTCCTTGGGAAGCAAACTAAAAAGGCGAAGAAAATCTCTAAAATTCAGATTTTGTTTCAAGCCACTCACTTTTTGCCAGCAATCATTTTATATAAGAGCAGTCACTGAGAACAGATGCAATTTCAGTTGTCCTGTCAAGCAACTCTCTGTTTTTCTTGGGTCCTATTTCTCTCTAATGGGCATCGTTTCCCAGAGATCACGGTGTCAGAGCACTAGCACTTTTTATTGTAATCTTTCTTTTTCCCACCTCTTCTTTCTTTCTGCACCCACTGAAACCTCTGTGAACACCTAAAAATATGTATGACTTGGCAGATCTACACTGGGGCTCCTCACACATCAGCAGTCTGCCTAAGGCATTGTGTCCAAAAGCTGAACATCATTATAAGTTATCCAACTAGCTGATAAAATGTTACTTCATTTTTGTTTCCATGCATTGATTTCCCCCTTGATGTGACAGCCCAATCTCCCACTCACTCACTGTCACCTGCTGTTTTCCATTTGATGCTGACATTCAGTCACTCAGCTCTTTCAGTACACACCTTCCTTAGTATTAAATGTATGCTTGCTATGGGTTTGGCATTCTGAAATTGCTCAAGAAAAACTTTCTTTTTTTAGTTTTAAAATAATCTAAAATATTTCTTCATTGTTTAAGGTAATCACTTTCCCTTAGAGAATGACATCATGATTTTATATGTATACTGCACATTGCAAACAAATATATTGGATGCATTTATATTACATATATGTGAACTTTATATATAGAAAGCCAAAATCTTCAGTGACCACATGCAGTCCCTATGGATCCCTGAGCAATCATTGGAAGTCTGCACTCAACTGCTGGCCAAAGTCCCAGTAAGGTAACTGCCCACCTTCACCCTTGATGTCTCTAAAATTCACTAGCAGACCTAATTTGGAAAGATTGTTTCCTTCCTCAGCTAAACGACCCATCAAGCTTAAGGCATGTATTTTTTGTTGGGATTCAAGCAGGCAAACCAGGAGGCACTGCAAGTCACCTGCAGGTAATTGCATCTTAAAAGAAAATCAGCATTCACAGACTGAACACAGGGTATTTGTTTGATTTGATGTTTCAATTCTTTGTAGAAAACTAGGATATATAAAGCACATTTTGATTTCCAGGGTTGGCTGTTCTCTGCATTGTAAAGTTGTTCTTATATGTTAAAGCATTACACCCGGACTTTTGGATGATGGGTTTTCTGTTAGTGACTGACAATCCTTCCTTGAGTTTTGTACCTAAGAAAAGCTTTGGAGATGGTCTTTCTTTCAACAATCCAGTTACCCCAGCCCAATCATTCTCTGAATGGTTAAAGCATCCTGAGTCTTTTTACAAGATAAAGGATACATGCATCTGAAGACCAGATTCAGCTTGGCTGCTGAGTTCAATCATCCACAACTGGGAAAGCACCAACATCACATGCTGTCTTTAAAAAAGCAAACCCAAAAGCCATTTTAAAGGAGCAGGAGCATCCACTCCCAATGCCCATCTCGACACAGCTTAAAAAGCCTCATGTTCTGGGGATAAACATTTAAGTCAGTTTAAGATTGCAAAATCTTTTATATTCCATTTTCTAATCTTTCTATAACATTCAGAAATCTTTCTCAAGGGAATAAGTAAACTGATTTTTTTCTCATAGTATGTGCTCTAGGTAAGTTCTGCTCACTCTCTGCTCCTTAAGGGGCACTTACCACATCCCAGTATCCCAGTGATAACTCCTACATGTCCTCTTCCAATTAGTGAAAGATAAAACAATACAGTTATGCTGGACAGTGTTCTGGTGAACAAACACTAAGTATGATTAGAAGAAATGGCTAAGGTAAATGTCAAATCTGGAGAGAAAATTACAAAACATATCTTCAGCAAAGAATTGCTCCCACAACTGCACTTTTTAACATTTCTATATGAAACCACTGCTAAACTTTTAGGCTGTGTCTTGGAAGATATGAATGAATGTCCAAGACTTTCTCATAATGTTTTGGATGGTTTTTTGGTTTGAGGTTTTTTCAAACTTCTGGAATCACTTAGGACTTAAAAAGTACTCGGTTAGAATAAAAAAAAATAAATACTAAAAAAAAGAGGCCAATTTCCCTGGGACAGACCTTCTGGAATTTTTAAGAAGGAGTGCGCTATATTGGACCGTTTGGATTTTGCATATGTGTGTGAGCATTGTGGAGCCCTTCGTTTGTGTTTCCAAATGACACGATATTACTCTTGATGCTTGTAGCTACAGGTTGTCAAGAGAAAAGAAATGGCAACAGTCAAGCAAACAGCAAAAAAGTCAAAACCAATAGCAATAACCCGTTCTACTGTCTTTCACTTACACAATAACAAGCAAAGATGAGCACTGTGGCCAGACTACCAGGAGATACACTTCTTTATAGATGGTGGGCAAGACAAGCAGAGATCCCTCCGAGAGGTCTTGCAGCCTGGACCTGATATTTAATTCAAAATAGCCCGAACTATGTGGCATTTGGCATGCTAGAAAAATCCCAGGTTTTATAGGATTTTTCCCAAGGATATACTTCCTGTAGAGAGACACAGGGTGAACAAGAGTTCCTATTGCTGCTGCTGGCAACCAAGTCCAGCAAATGATGTGCTTGACAGAAAAAGAGATTTCTATCATGGCCCTCTCAGCCTAAGCAAAATTACATTCTAAGTCTAAAACAAAGGACTGAAGGTCAAATTGCAAAAGTGCTTGTATTTATAACTGTGAACAGATTTTTTAAAAGAGCTCCATGTATATGGGCTGAGTACTTCTGAGTTCTTGACCACAAAACCAAGCATTGAACTTTTTTTAAAGCTCTGATGCCTCAAGCCATGCTAGAGCCTATATTAAAATATCTTTTTAATATTTCAAGGTTTTCTCAGTGCCAAGCTATTAAATGTGTGGACTGCTTTCCTCAGAGCAAAATCCCTCCCCACAAATCCAGACAGAATGTCAATCAAAATAGTTAATTACTAACCAAAAAATCCTAGTAATTGACTGCATGGATTTTAATTTTATGAGATAGCGTTATCCTTATGAGAGGTCTCCAAGCTGAGGTTGGAGAACAGTGGCTCCCTGAACACAAAAGCAGTTTCCAAATCACAGCAGAGATAGTAAAGTTGAATTTGACCTTACTTGCTACAATACAAATCCAAGTTATGTCCATGAAAAAGAGTGAGAAATAGGCAACAAAAAGGGTGACAACAAGAAGAGGAGGAGAGTCTTCTGAGAGACAATTTTGTGAAAAGCTACAGCTAAAACTATCTTGGGCCTTATATGAGCAACAGTCTCTAGGAAATGAACAGCTTAGTAGACTGCTAGCTACAAAAAATCACTACAAAAGCATCTTAAAAGTGGTTATTACAGAGAATTCTTGCATATTCTTTCTTGCTTGCACAGCAAAAATGGGTTTGAAACAGCAGAGACAATGCAAGATCTCCACACTGGGTGATAGGTATTCTCATGAAGAATGGCAGTGCCCATTGTCAACATTTTATCTTAAGTTTCACACTTGGATTTTTTTCTAGAGGCCCAATCACGAGGAGGGTGTTTTAAAACTAGTATTAAAGCTCAGAGTTGTGGGGAAAAGCTCTAAAGAGTAACTCAGAAAAAAACCTGCATTGCCAATTCTCAAAGTCCAAGGGCTAATTAAAAGGCTCCACCAGCTTCTTGCTGCAGAGGAATGCTCTACATGCACAGTGCCCCAGTCATGAACGCAGTTGTCCTGCTTTGTGTTTTGGCATTCAGCCTGATATTAGCAATGAAAGGGGAGAGGACCTGGAAGAGCAATGCTGAGATTCATCTGTCCTATCCACCGCCTGCAGCATCAGCGTGGAGTATCCAGGATGCTGCTAGTCCAAGAATCTGGCTGCAAAGCATCACGAAGCTAAGAAGAAACTGCCATTCTGAAGCTAAATAAAGTCTGTTCTTGAAAATTCAAAACTGGGACAGACAAACCACGGCAGTCCCATAACAAATAGAGGAGTATGGGTATTAGAGGAATTACAGCAAGATGTGGAGTGATGCTACACAGTTTTTGCTTCAGCTGGTGGGCGCTGACAGGCAGATTTTCTCCTAATTCAGAACTCACTTCCAGAAATACCTGTGCATCCCATTCAGTGTCACCTCCCTTTTCACACAGATATTGTTTTAGAGGTGTTTAAAGATAAGTATTTTTGTCTAGCTGTCCATAAAGTAAGCTGAGGAGATGTCTAATAACCTCCCCATGCCCCACTTAAAAGGTCCCTGTAAATCACCTAGAGACTGGATAAGCTGAAGCAGCTCTTGCTAGAAGCAGCCTAATACCTTTAGATTTTTGTTAGTCAAGGCATCAGGTAACTTCAAAAGTTTGAAGTTGTGTATCACCTCTTGGTTATGCTCTTTGGTTCAGAATGGTTTCCTTAATAATTTGACACACATCCATGAGTTAAAAATAGCAAACTGATAGTGCACTCATCAGCAGTCTTTCCTAGACTGCACATACTGAACATTTGAATCACATGCAGTGATATGTCAAGTCTACACCCTGTTCACTGCTGGAGTATCACTAATTTCACCCACTTTATTTTTATTTGCAATAAAAGAGAAAAAAACCTACTAAATCACACCCATGTTTTAGTACACAGCTGGTACTTCTGTGTATTTAGTACAGCACACCCCAAAACCATGGATAAAAGGCTTATTAGATACTTACAGTGTTGCCTGCACTGAGATTATGAAAAGCTTTGAAGTACTGTAAGATGTATTTCTAGGTCTGAAAGTTTGTCTCTGGAAACTTTAATGAAGTCTTTACATACAGATAATAAACAATTAATGCTCAGTGCTGATGTGATTGACATGCAGAAATGTTCTCTGAACTGGACACTTTCTCCAGCTGGAAGCTCACTGTAAAAAAATTTATATGTTTCATGTCAGCAGCCATTGAAATGACATGGAACTAACAACTGGCAGCTTTAATCACAGCTCAGTTACCTCATTAAAACAGCTGTTAATTTAAACTGGAAGGAGAACCCATTCTTTTGGATGCCCAAAAGTGCTCCCCACGAAAAGGGAGAAGGAGCAGTTGTGCTCATCAGCTCAAAAGATCGTTTGAATGATGCACAGGAAAAAATTAACACAAGAAAATGCAAAGGAGATCCTGTTTATAGCTGGTGCCACAACCATTAGGAAAAGAATGACAAGAATATTTAAATTCACAAGAAAATTTTAAATAAAAAGCAGAACACCTTAGACAAATCACTTTAAATTTTGTTAGCAACTCTTCTTGCTCACTATGCCATGGTAGTGCTTTACAAGGGCTGTAGTTCTGTATTTTATGTCACTATTCTCCCGTATGACCAAGCCATCTATTTAGGTAAAAAAGCAGGTAATAGTTCCCCTCTGTTGGCCATTGCAGAGTATTTACAGAGCTCCACATAACAGTTCACTGCAGGGTGTACAATCTGGGCACAGAATCATAGAATCATCTAGGTTAGAAGGGACTTTTAAGATCATTGAGACCAACCATCAAGCTGACACTGCCAAAACCACCACAAAATCATGTCCCTCAGCACCACATTTAAATGTCTTTTAAATACCTCCAGTGATGGTGATTCTATCACTTCCCTGGGCAGCCTGTTCCAATATTTTATAACTCTTTCTAAGAACTTTTTCCTAGTATCCAATCTCAAACTTCCCTGGCGCAATTTGAGGCCATTTCCTCTTGCCCTATTGCCTATTATTGGGAGAAGATACCAACTGCCACCTCTTTACAACCTCTTTTCAGGTAGTTGTAGAGAACAAGAAAGTCTCCCCTCAGCATCCTTTTCTCCAAGCTAAATAACCCCAGCTCCCTCAGTGCTCCTCATACGACTTGTGCTCCAGACCACTCAACAGCTTCATTGCTAGCATGGACAGTTGCTTGGAGAAAAGAAAGAAGGCTGAGACACCTCACTGATTTCTCAGAGATGCTATGCTTCTGCTTTGGTGGCCCATCCAAACAGAAAGTTTTCAGGTTTTTTTATGAAAACAACATACTTAGAAAAAAAGGGGGGGAGAACCCTAATGAAACCCCGAAACCCCATTGAAGCTAGTTAAGAACATGCAAAACATCCTGCAAAGGACATTTTTTTCACTAGAAGATTTCAGAACAATGGTACCTACCAAGTTATGCACTTAATAAGATGTAGCAAACTACCAATTTGAGAATCTATTATTTCCTTTCTTCTCTGGACAGGCAAAAGAGAGGTAAACAACTTTTCCATCTGTGATACTATCTGTTAGATCCTATCAAACAAGAATGCCACTTACACAGTACCTTTGTTCAAAATGGGATGCTGCAGCTCCCTCCACATACCCAGAAAAACCCTAAAAGCTACTGTGCATTTTGCTGTACATTAGAAAAATGGGGGAAAAAATCCTTCTCATTTGTTGTCACAACTAAATAGAGTTTATGTTGACAGGCAATGCCTAAGACAACATTTCAGTGTGGCCAGGAACCTACCACACTGAGATGACCACTAACCATTAACCAAGCATCTCTTCCTAGATGTTTCCCATTTGCTGCAAAAGCCATCTCAGTGAGGAATGCACAATTTAGGAAATAAAAAGACATAGTTATTCACATAACTGTTCACACACACAACTACATTCAGCTAAATTTCAGCACGTATGAACAACAGTTGAGCGCTCCATCCTTTCTCAAACAGGACAAAGGTTGCAGGAAAAACAGCGAGTGACTCCGTTACCCAAAGGCAGTGCTTGGCAGGGTCGAGCCTCTCCAGAGGGATTAGACAGTCAGGAGAAAAGTGGTTCAGCAAAGAAAAACAAACTGAAAAGAAACAGAGGTGAAATAACATTCTCTTATTGATTTGCACTGAAGATGAATTACTTAGTTACCACTGCAGTTGTTAATGAAAGCCATGTCAAAGCGGTGTAGCTTCTAAAGGAAAACAAATGGAATATGTTTTCTTCCTTGCTTTGCAGAGATAATGTGCCTGGTTTCAGAAAGTCACTGCAGTAAAAGCTGAAAAACAAATAAAACAAAGTAAGCATGTCCTGCACAGGGAAAAACAACTTGAAGTTGTGCATTTAGCAATGAGTTCACAGCAGACCTGCAGCTAGAATCATACACTTCTCACACCTAAGGGCACAATAAGATTTCCACAAATGAGAAGGATTTCCAACAGAAACCAGTGAACTTGGCATCTCGAAATCCAGATTGTCAGCAAGTGCTAAACCTCTTCCTTACACAGAAAACCTGCCCTGGGAAACTGCAAATCCAACACTCAAAGATAAACCACGTGTGCAAGACAAGATCCTAGCTCCAAGTTCTGAAATCACAGACTCTGTGGCAGTGTGGGCTAGGCCAGGAGGGGCAGAGAGGAGCACAACTTCCAGTGTTTTGCAGCATTCACCAGCCCAGCACCGGGGAAACATTCCCACCTCTCACGTCCTCGACCTGTTGTTCATGCCTGTGCTGCATCAAAGTACTCCAGCAGTGCTACTGTTTTGTCACTGCTACTTCATAATTTTTCATATATGAAGCCAGATACTTTAGCAATTATGTGTCCAACTTATAAAGCACATTGTACACGCACAAATGATCTGAAAATTATGTTTGCTTTGGTGCCAATTAGAGTTCCTATGGCTGAGAGTGAAAGCCCAGTTGATGTGGTATGCAGGGAGTCCTCTCTCCAAAAGAAAAGATGTTTCCAACCCAGAACTGCAAGATAATGGACTTCAAAGCTGTGGAGTTTATGCATGGAAAACCTGTCGCTGGTGCAGGACTGAAACCTGCTTATCTTGGACTTTCACATGGTGTAATTTGACAGGGCCCATAGCACATCTAAGGGGAAGGAGATGGAAATGCATCTAACTGTACTGAATTTATTTACTTATTTATTTTTAAATAGTGGCAGAGGTTACCCTCTTCAGCCTGTGAGCAGTCCCTGTAGAAGTGGATTAGTACATGGGGCACAGCAGGTGGTAGAAAGTAAAATCCTTTACAAGGTTTGCCCATGCTGGGCAGAAATATACTTGTAAGTTGAAGAAATCATTATACTCCTGAGAGTCCTTGGGTAGGAAATGAGTTTATCATTTGCTGGCAAATGATTTTGACCTTTCTGGCAAAGGTTAGAGGACAAAAATATATTAACTGAAGTAATTTAAGTCAAGTGTAAAGTAACAAAGAGTTACATGGCCTTGGGGAAGAGTCTAAAGTCTTGGCTGTTGAAGACGTTTCAGCATTTAGTGGGGTTTACTATTTTAAGAACAAAATTATCATCATAAATTCCTGAGGTTTTACCTGGATGGGATTGGAACATTTAAAATCTCTTAATAAAGTTTATTGCCCACTTCATCTATCACTTGATACCTATAGCACAACGCTGCACCAGGCTGCCAGGGTTATGCTGTCAGCTCTACAGCAGATCATCTTTGTGATCACAGAGACAGCACTAGCACTCCACTATCATCTTCATGGGTATAACTGTAATTAAGTTTATGTTGGAGCTGCACAGCAGCATCCATTAAGGTTTGTGAAGAGCTCAGGTCCTCAGATTGCTGGATGAAGTACTTCAGACAGAAATATTTTATAGATTCCTCACTTTCTCCTTGTAATCTGAGACTTACTTCAAAAAGCAGGAGCTCCCATGATGGCCTCCTGTCACATGCATGTCCCACTTGCACATGCAGCCCATGATGCTTCAAGATTGGGTTCCAGGTCAGGATAAGGCAGCTCAAGCAGAGTTGAGAGCATGCTCCGAGCATGTACCATGCTGTGTGTGCACCCTCTACCCCTCCCTAGTCAAAGCCCCAAGGACCCTGGCACAAAGTTGCTTTTGCAGGGAAGCATCTGCCACTAACACTTCTGACCATGTGGTGCTGCCAGTGGCAAGTGCTCCTCAAGTAGATGCTCCTAGAAACAGGACGGATGTTGCTGAATGCCACATTTACTTTCTCCTCCACTAAAATCAGCCATATGAAGACAGTGGTATGCAATGAATAACTTGCAGAAGTGTTACACTGGTAACAACTCACATAAACCAAAGAGGCATCCTCGATATGGTATATATTACCCTGAGTGATCCCTCTCAGCAGCTCATTGTGCCCACCTCTCGCAATCCCACAGCTTTCCAAGGAGCTCCTTGTCCACGGCAGCACCTGAACGTGTTGGGTTTTGCAGTGCCCATTGAAAAGTGCTGCCAGCACCCAGCACAAGTATGAGCTGGGTGGGGGTCTCCTAACTGCCTGAGGGCTCCTGAGGTGCTGTTTCATCTCGCGGAGGTGAATACTCAACACAGATGGTGAATTACCCATGCTAGAGTGAACCAGAACAGTAGTATCTACAAACCTGTAAGGTTGAGATAAGTGCTTGGGTTATCTCAACTGCTTAATTCATGAATTCATTTCTGTTAAAGGTTTTTTTCCAAATGTCTTTGGTTTTTAACAAAAATAAAATTCCCTCACTACAAATCTTTCCCAAGACATAGCCTTCACCTTTTCTCCCCTTTTCCTTCTACTCCCAAATAATTCTACGTGTCTGAAGAAACACATGCAACCAGATCTTACACAATAGTTAAGGTCTGTTCAGATCAGATGATATTATTACCCAAATGTTCAACAGTTTGCTTCCTGCTTTTCTTATGCATTGGCCCTTCCCATTATCATTGTGGTCCAATATAAGGCTTCAACTTGTTTGAAATACACTTTACTGCTAATAACCAGGATAAGAGCTTGCTGAAGCAATATCTAAGTTCTTTACCTTAAACCTTAAAGTATCATTTCTTTCGGAAATCTCCAATGGAAAGTAAGAATCATAGCTGTGCTCAGATGCCTCAAACTTTGCTAATTCTCCATGTGCTTCCCAGATCATTGCTCTTTACATCAGGCATGTCAGATGAACATGTGTGGTCCTCTATTCTCATTCCACAACGTAATGAAAACCAGCTTATCTCATATCAGTTTCTAAAAGAGCTCAGCTATCTAAGGTTATCCAGGACTTGCTCTGTTTTCTGCTGCTAAATTAATGTTTGGGAAGAAAGAAATAAAATAAGAGAGATGCAAATATCATTACTGAAAGCCAGTTAGGAGGTTAGCCCAGAATCACATACTGACAACGTCTGAAGGCAATGCATGGAAAAGCTAAATGTTCAGTCCTGCCAACATGGTTTTAGAGGGTTATCTAGAAGTAGGAAAGGCAAAAGGAGAAGCTTGGGAATGCGATGACTCAACTCTTACCCAGAATGTCAGCTAGCCAAGCCAGGAAGAGACACTTGATATGCACTGTCATTTTATAAGTGGCTCAAGTTCTCCCATAGTTTTCAGTTGAATGATTTTCTTTTCAGGGTAGACTCACAAAACGTAAGAGGATAATAAACCCCTTCTACCCAATGGAATAAGGACATTTACACAGAATATGGGAAACCCAGACATTCATTTTCTGCCTGATGCACAACTGTGATTTGAAACAAGTATTCCCTTTTCCAGATAGGGCTTTCATTGCAGACCAAGAGTGTGTCTGGAGGCTGTGCTGTGCAAGCCACTGACCATGTCCCTCTGATGACCATGAAATGTCTCTAGAGAAGCCCCAAGAAGTCTCCTTTTTAGGGGTGGAGGGAAGAAGACCCCGTTTTGGGCCATCACTCCACAGCCAAGAGAAGCAGGAAAACAAAGCTTCAGGGTCTCTTCCAAGCTGGCACGAAAGACTCGGCCTCTCTGGCTGGAGCTCATGCAGTTTGTAAGAGAAACTAATAGCTGCTGAGCTGGCAATAAAAAGAAAGTGTCCTTGGCCTGATTAGAGCATCTACTTAACAGGCAGGACACTGAGGTATCACTTCTGCTCTCATAAATATTATAATTTATTTAGACAACATGGAAGAATAGTAATAAAAGACTGAGAACACCAGCCTTTACCATGGTGCCTTGAACATT
>JAOXNG010000003.1:18100761-18112845 GCA_028566535.1 Scolopax minor
CATTTAGACAATCATTCTGTCACCTGGTGACCCCTCCCCACCCAGGAAAGGGAAACAGGGAAAAAAGCAAGGAAACCTGAGGGTTGAAATATAAACAGATTTAATAGAATAAGACAAAGTAATTAACATTACTAATACTAAAGAATCAGTATTGATTCTGATACCAATATAAAATGTAGAAGGATTGTACTCAGCCAATTCTATCAGCAGGAAGCTGTGCAGTGCCAGCAGTGAGGAGCAAATGCTGGACACTGCAAGCACGACAGCTCTGGGAGGAAGAGGAGGCCTCAGGGGTCCGGCGCTGGGTCAAGAAGTTGTCAGGATCGCAGCTATCACGGGAGAGGAGAGACTGCCCAGCAGTCTCTAATTTATATTGAACGCGACATTCATGGTGTGAAATATGGCCATGATTTTGACATTCATGGTGTGAAAAATTGGCCACTCCTTGTCCCCGCACCTGGGCAGGCCCAAAAACACTGAGACCTTGAAACCCACAGGCCATAGCTGGCTATAAAGTAAACATTCCCACAAATTCAGACGCTAGAGTCTTCTAAAAATACAGTTTTTCCCTAGCACTACAAGGGACCTTACTAAAAATTAAAATCACTGATAGAGAAATTAATCCTGTCACTCAGACCAGGACAGACTGAACTGCTGTCTAACAAAGTTTGCTGCTTGCTGGGTGCTCAGATCTGGGTGCTCAGATCAGTGGAGAGACTGATGTGGCATGTCCAGCCTTGATGCTTTTCCAGGAGGACACCAATACCAGGGGAGACCTGGAATGTATTGAGCATGACTACATGACTCCAGGAAAGGGGAATGAATTAATCAGTGATGATAATGTAAACTAGAGAACTTCATCCAAAGTAGGAAACAGTAGCAGACAATGCCAACACTAAGACTTTCTGGTTTTTTACTCTCATTCCTAATAAAAATAACCACTACTACAATAAACATCCTTGCTTGTGAGGTATCGTGGCTAAAAGAGATATAGGAACAAGACCATTCCCCAAGACAGACAAAGAAGCTCTCAAAGGAAAAAAGTTTGACTCTTCACCGAGGTGAGGTAAAAGAAGCTGGCACAAAAGCAACAACAGAATGAAAGAAAACCCTCAGGTTTGAACTAAGAAGGCCAAAGCAGTAAGTTAGTAAAGCAATGTGATTTTCTGATTTCTCCAGCGTCAACAAGAATTAGTCCTTTTTTTTAGAAAAACAAGCAAAAAAAATTTGCCTGCAATCCTTTCAGGCAGGTCAAAGTTTAACACAGAGAGGGATACCAAAGCAATAAATAATTAAAAAGGTTTCTTCTGCGATTGTCACTACCAATTATACACCAAAGCAACCTCCTGATAAGCATGAGTGAAAAGGAGACCAGAATAATTGGCAACATGAAACCAAGTTCTGATTCATTAAAGACTGACAACAAGGCCTAAATCTGTTGTGTGATATGCAATATTTATCATATTATTACTAAGTGGAATGGAGCAGTTTCCTCAGAATTAATGATTAAAATCTAGTCCACTGTGTTCTTTTTTTAAAAAAAGTCTATTTTTTTTCAGCACGCAGTTAGGAAAATTGCTGAAGAGATTACTACTACTTAGATTCATCTCCTTGGCCATTTCAAAGTTTGTTTAAAATTATTTAAAAGGTTGTAAAATCCTTATTAATTGGAAAAGTTGCATATTGTCCAAATCCCCAGGAACTGTACCTAGTTAAACACCTGATTAATCCAATAGCTAGAAAATTAAAACTGTAGGGCACAGATTACTTCTAATCTTGGAGATGTTAAATATCAGCATGACAGTTAAGTTTGCAGAGATGAAGTCTGAGTTTCTATAGGGACAAAAAAAAGTAATCAGATTAAAAAAAAATAAAAATTGGAGAAAACTTAATTGAGATGCGGTGAAGGCCCAGGGCAGTTCTGGATTTTAAAGATGAAACAGCACTTTTTCATCTCTAGCTGAAACGCTTTAGCACCTTGTACTTATTTGCCTGGATTACAAAGAAATACCCAAGAAAAATTTAACAATTCTCATTGATGTCCAGGATTTTCCAAAAAGACTATTCATTATTTTTAAAACAGGAAAATGCCTGTAGACAAGGGCATCAGTGTTTGCTGGAAAAGAAGAGGCTACTTGTGCATCCCAGCTTTTCTAAGCATCACGCCATCTGAGATGGATTGAAAGGCTCTCCAGGCTGATTAGTAGTAGTAGTGCTCTCCACTGCACTACTACAGGGAGGAAGAAAAAAAAAAAAAAACAAACAATTTTTGTTTTCACAACACTAAGCGTAAGGTTTGGAAGGCCCTGGGTGTGAGTGTCAAATAAGCTCAGGCAGCAAAGAGTATATGTGCGTGCCAGTTCTTTAACACAGCAGAATCCACGAGATGCACTGCATGACCAAAATTCTACATATGCTATTCCTGAATCTCAATTACCTCAAACAGTGATAAAACAGCAAGTATATAAAAGCAAACAGACATGCTTCCATGCAACAATATGAACTGCTTGCCAGTAATACTAGAAATTGAAGACTTTGCCACCAAATGGCTTTAAAGTCCATGAATTTCTATAATTAACAGATTATGCCCTAGAAATATGACTGCAGAAATCCATGTTCCCAATATTAATATAAACTTGTTTCAAGAGTATTAAGGTCAGTTTACTTTAAAAGTAAATTTTATCTACTTATCTTTTTGCAAAACCCAGCTATCTTTTATGTATTAAAACATCAAGTATATATTTCTTCACCACCCCACCCCCCAAATATTGTTCCAGCAGATCAGAAATTCTCAAAGTACTTTTGATAAGAAAAGTAAAGACAAGAGAACTAATTCAGAAGGTTTGGGCTTAAAGAATTAATAAAAAAAATTTAAAAGATACTGAGGTATTTTAACTGATGTTTAATACTCATAATGGAAACCAAAGAAATTGAGATGTAGCTGCATTGAATCTCTACAAAATGTTTCTGCCAGTCTTCTCTTCCATGTAGGCATGGAAGCCTGAATGGAGACAGAAATAAATTCCTGTAGAAAGAAGAAATCAGAAAATAAGATCATTTGTTGTGATCTGTTTCTGCCATGAGAATTGTCTGTAATCTATAGCACATGGAAGAAAGCAGCAAGTTGGAGCAGCTGTTCTGGAAATCCTTTGGAGAACAGAAACAAAACCATTGCAGATTATTAAGACCTTGATCCTTTTGGACTAGGCATAAAGAGAGTCAGACTTGTCTGAGAATTCTTCACAGATCAATTTAGAATGTTACATTTTTAGAACTGGAGGCATTGTCATCCTTTAACCATAAGAGCAATTGCTTATTCAAATTGAGAAATAATCTTTTCACAGTACCATAACATCAGTCAGTTCTAATTGAACTTAATTGTTCCTTTGTTGTCACATTTGTCCACATTTTTCTAAGTATTAAAAAAAGACATACAATTTGGACATCTGAAGCTCTGGGATGATGTTAACTGTTGGATAAACAATTCAGTTTTTCTATGTATTTTGATCTTGATACTGAAATTCCATGAAAGGATCATGGGATGATGCATTGAAGCTTGTGGTTCCAGCTCTGAGACTGATTTATATTGTATCAAAAGGATTTGTAAACCAGACAACGCTTTGATGCAGTTATTTTTCTATTCAAATTCAGTGGGCTTTGTCCCCTAGTGGAAACATTGGAACTACAATCCTGTACAGAAAGGATTTGGTTTGCAGGAGTTTCAGGTTTTAAGCAACCTAATCTAACATTGAATTTAGTCCTGCTTTGTGCGTGGAGGGTGACCAGGTATCAGTATCCCCTGAGGTCCTTTCCAACCTGAACTATTCTTCTATTCTGTAATTTTATATTAACAGAACAGAATTGCAGTTTATATTGCTGTCGGATCACAACACCATACACACTGGGTAACTCTGGGTAAGTCTACAAAGCTTTTGTTATAGACCACTGATTGAAATGCAGCACATGGTAGACTGTAGATTATGTTAAACAGATTTTGATCTCTTTTCTGGGAAAGATGTCTTCTAGGGTTTCAGTACCCAGTTGTGCACTTGGTCCTTAAAATGCATTTGGGCACCTCTCAGTTGTTGCCTTCACGTGGCTTTTAAAGGGTCACAAACTCTGTTCTTCAGCTGACCAAGTTGCACAACATGCCATGAAGATCATCCCTCCTCCTCAGAGCATTGAGAGGGTTCATCAAAGAGAGCTGGCATAGGTACTGCCCATATCCCACCTGCCCGAGTCCCTCTAAAGCCAGCAGAGCAAATCCTTCTGAACTCATACTTGCTTCAAAAGATGAATTATCTGCACAATTTTATATTCTCCAGTTTCTTGTACTGGTGGACCTGAAAATCTTGTGCTTTATGAACAGGGTTTTGAAGAGTCGAATACAAAAATAGCTACAGGTTATGCTTGAAGCCAGATGGAAGAAGTAGGGAAAAGGGAAAGGAAGGTCAGATTATCCCAGTAATACTGGGAATAACCCACATCTACAAAAAATAAAGTGTGTGTAATGATAATATATTATCCAAAAACTCTACTGAATTAAACTGTGATTCAGCAAGAGTAATTCAGGTCACAGTTTAAGCTTTTCACATAATTAGTTTACATTTAATCAGACTGCTGGTATGTAAACATAATTACCATTCTCAGACCTTTAATTGAAATTGTCACAGCACTACCGCGCTAGCAGCTTCTCCAGATCTGTTACAATGGATTTCCTGTTCACGGATGCTAAATGGGCACGACAGTTTTCCTGAAGACTCACAAAGACTCTGCCATGCACCAGGCTAACCCATCCTGGGCAAGACTCTTCCCAGTCACCCAGGTGAAACTAGAAAAAACACCACATTCCTAATCAAACATGGAATACATTAATTTCAGCTGGTGCTAATCAGGCCAAAAACATTTAGGCTAATGTATTACCACCAAAGTCATGTACAATAGTTTCTAATCATGCCAATAAAGCTTGTCGCTAATGGGATAAATATATACAAACTACAATTTTTGTGCTAAAGTATCAAAGACTATTTGTGACTTCTGGCAGGGTTTTTCCTTCTTAGAAGAGCTTACAATTCATTTATCTGGTCAGAAAATGAAATATCTTCATTAAAGTAGGTGCATGGTGTTCTTAGCAAATATAAGCCTAAGTATTTAGAAATGGTATTAAGAAACAATTTCTTCCTCTTAAACACCTGTTAACTTCACATACAATAAAAAGAGCAGGACAGGAGCAGCCTTGTACATACACGCTTCTCACAGGTGTGCTCTCAAAACAAGCCACCTGCAGCTCTTCTCAACACCATCACCGCTCTCATTTTGAACCACCCTCAAGAAGGGCTATTGAATATTCTTAAATATTTTTAGGAACTAGGCTTATCTTTATTTTTTTAAAATGCTCTTAATTCACATTTTCTTTCTTATAAACCGCAGGAGTAGCAGCATCAAAAAACTCCTAAGCTGGTACTGAACTTTTGCCCTCCTTGTGGCTGCCTGAAGAGAATGGATGAGGAATGAGACAATTGCCAAGGAAAAGTGACAGTTAACTTCATTAATCCCAGCTCAGCATGCAGTATATTGTTTTTTGTTTGGGTTTTTTTCTTTAGTTCCTCTTGTTTGCTTGGCCTGCCTGGCTACCCTACACTTGATTATCTTTTATGGGGATGTGGAGTGAATGCAGTTACACTAACAGCTGCTCAATATTTGATGAGCAGCAGCCAAAGTTAGCCAGAAGGGTCAAGACAGTGTGAAGCTGGGGGGAGATAATGTGCACTTGCAAATTTTACTTACATTCTCAGCCAGTTTAAATTACTTTTAATGAAACATTAACTGAAGATTTGACAAATGACCCCCGAGACTTAAAGTTTCACAGGGAACTTGCAGTGAAATTAAATTAATAGGCAAATTTTAGCATGTAGTTTTTGCTGTTAAACCAAAATCTTTTTACCACTTAATTCCTCCATATTATCTTATTATGTTACACTCAAATTATTTTCCCCTGTGCAAATAATACCTATTATTTATTCCCTGTTACTTATTAATGTCAGAATACCTCTGCCCCAGTTCCTTTCAGAACACTAAACATCCTTTGAAATGTACCTCCAAGATCTTGCCTAGCACCCATAAAACTTCATTGTTGAAGTGAGATTGCCTCAAGCAGATACGTGAACATTTGTAAGTTTATCCAGAAATTATAGGTGCAGAAACAATACTTTGTAAAATACTCTAGCTGTGCAGCTCAAATAGTTTTTAGTACAGTCTAGTACAGCATTGCTTCTGGAAATGCACAATTGTATAAAAAGCCTAAAAGTAACTACTTAATATTTTCATAAAGCAATCGGGCAGAATTCACAGTCAAAAATTGCCTAACTTACATAAGCAACTCAATGAATAAATAGCCAGGTCTCATATTAAGTGACTGGATCATCTATATTCTTATAAGTTTTCCAAGAATTAGAAAGCACTTTAAGCAACTTGCATGCAGGAAATAAGGTCTCACATCACTAATATCCAATTCCAGCCTGATTCAAGACCAGAAAGACTAAGATTCTGTGACTATTTCTTACGAAACCGTATTTCTTATGCAAATATAATGACAGTGGCAAGAGAAAACATCTTTGCGAGGGCTACTTGAGTAGCTCACAACACTATGGAAAAAATTATCACAGTTTTCTTAAGACTAAACTTGCTATTACACCAACTCCATTAGAAGCTCCTTGGAATAACAGTTGTCCCATATTTCTATGGCACATGGCATGGTAAGTATAAGTTATATATTTGGCTCCTTTAGGTGGGACTGGAAGAGTGATTTCTAGATGCCAACAAAACACATTCCAGACACTAAAGCACCTGATGTCCTGCACAGTATTTGTCTGTTTCCCTTCTTATTCTTCTAAATCCACATGTATTCAACAGAATTGTTGGTATTTCAGGCTCACACAACCCTCCTGATATTAAGGACACAAATTAAATTATACAGGTCACATACACCTGTTTAAATAGAATCATTTAGGATGGAAAACACCCTTCAGACCATTGACTCCAACTGTTAACCTATTACTACCAAGTCCACAAAGAACAGAAATGTTAAAAAACAGAATAAAACATTTAAAAAAAAATAGAATGGAAATATCTTTTAAAAATCCAAATTATGATATGGAAAAAAAACCTACACAATAATTGAGAAAATAAATACTGACTTTGTCCAAAGGCTTTGAAAGTAAACACTTCAAAAGGCTATTCAAGTTTGGGGCTTGAAGGGCTCACAGTGTTCAGAATGACAAAACAAGTGCTGAAGGTAGCAAGGGACAAAAATAACCTTTGCTCTGAAACCCTGCACCATAAGGTGATCTTGTGATTCTTGTAACGGAGGTACAGATCAAACAAATCACACACTTCCCTCTTAAGGGAATATTTATAAGAACAACTTTGAGGCACACAGGGCTAAGGACACAGTATAAAATTCCTCTACACAGGTATCTTAAATCTCAGCTTTTACCCAGAATCTTTTTGTTAACTCTTACTCAACCTCGATTGCTGAAATTCAACCTCATTGATTTTTGTCTGCAAAATCAGAGTCGCAAAATATTTAAAAAAGAAAAATAACAGATTACACCTGTTCTTTAGTTCTAGTTTTCTTGAGTTCAGATAAACTAATTAAATTATGCTAAATGTAAGATTAAATATAAATATGCTAGTCTGTAACCACGACCTCAATTATAAATAAAACACTGAGAAAATTTTCTATCTTAGAAACTGAAAAATCCTAAGCAAAATACACATTTCTAGTCATGTGGCATAATCATACAGCATGGCTCATGATCATCTCTGTGTAGTTTAAGTTAATTTTCTTTCTGAACACAGGAAGCAAACAAGATTCTTAGACTTGATTGAGCCTCTTCTGCCTAAAGAGTTGGTGTAAAAGCTAATGTGTAAAATTATAATCTTACTACATTTCTCATATTTCTTTTTTAGAGCTAGACCATAATAAGTCACAGGAAGATGGTTTTTTGAGGGATCTGCAGATTTGCCTTGCAAACACAATTAGGGAATAAATGTAGGTCTATTAACTAATCCAAACACCTGTGCATGTACAGCAAGTCACACAGTGTTCATCCTACACTAAATGGAATATTCTGTGTAACTTGGAGAGCTCTTTTTCCATTACTAGCTCGTTCTGGCCAGGTGGGACAAGTAATTCAAGCCCATTGTTCAAACTACCCAATTTATGAACAATAAATCTGGCGCAGGCACAAGAGTGCATTTTTCTTCTGTAAAGAAGGTTCTCTGAAAATTCAGTCTGTCATCCTAATTGAGGATATTCTAACACTCACATGAGATAATATGTAAGAGCAAAAATTGCACTGCAGACCTGCAGCATGTCTCACAGCAGAAGGCAGGCAGGCTCATGCAGATAATGTAAAGAGTAGTCCTTATTAGGCTTCTAAATGGATGAAACACTGTTTTTCCCCTAGTCTTTCCAGCCAGGAATTAACCCAGACGTTTCATTGACCAACGAAACTACAGATTTTCCCATGGCATGGCCTGAACTTCACAGGGAAAAGAATTACACTAACTTGTATAGGGTTGGCATAAAGTAGACTATTTTCTAATCATTCCAGAGTTACACTCACATTTGTCGTAATCTTTTCCATGGTAGATCAGCAACCCAGCACTCCAATGACAGCATCTAAAGATTCAATCCCTCTGATTAGCAATTGGCAGCGTTTCGAAGAACAAGGCTAGAGAATGTGTTCCTGTGCAATTAATCAGCCATTTCTGTTCCAGCAAACATCTGTGCTCCGGCTGACCCATTCAAAAACATGAATGAAATAGTTGAGCTCCTTCCCTTTAAAAGAGTAATGCTATATTCTGTTTTTGGGCTCCTCTTATAGCACTAACACAACAAATATCTGATAATTATTGAACTAAGTGTTGTAGCCTTGTGTTCACAAGGATCATCTCTGAACAGTGACTTCCTTACAGACCATGTTTTGACACTGTTTCATGTATATTCATTGTTTGGGTAAATTCATCAGACAACAAAATGAGCCGAGTTCTAGGTTATCCCAGGATGAAAGGAAAGGTAATCTCATTGCAGTAAATTGCCAGCCTCACGTGCTCATTTTGGCTTAGAAATAATAATAATAATAATAATAATGTACAATTCTTCTACCTTAATGGCTGAAAATGGATTCTGCATTAGCTCAGCATCAAACCTTCCCAAGGTGGGCAAGGGGGTTTGCTACAGAACATTATCTCAAATTTTGTTCACCAAGGTTCTCAGAGCATGTTGCTATTGTCTATTACAAGAAGAACTGTGATTGCTTCTGCAGCCAATTACGTGTGTTCAAAGGGAGCGATAGCTGCAGGAATGCGTCACTTGATGTTATAACAGGTGATAATTATGTTTTCAGCCATAATCACTGAGAAAGATAAAAAATTTCTGTTGCAACTAGGAAATATCACTATCAACAAGCAACATTTTGTTGCATAAGCAACTCTGTGATTGACACTGGGGGTTTTTGTGAAGAGGAATTCCATACATAAGTTCACTTACAGCTCTCAGTGAGTACAGTGAATTCTGTCCTGGAGAGCACTGCACAAACATTCACTTCTCCAACAAGCAGCACAATTTGGCTGATCGTGGCCCATCAACACATACCTTATCCCACTGAGACCAGAATAAAATTCCTGTTTAAGATTAGTCCACTAATCCCTCATATTTCCTTTATATCCACCTTCATTCTGGAAAGGGAAGCCAAGAGTTCAAAGGAAGAAACCCAAATCTGTATTTTAATTGTGTGAAAAAACCACAATCTTTGTAAAATTCATCCCTGTTACTAGTAAGAACTATAACAAAACCTTGCCATTTTACAGGATTGCCTGCAATTTTTACAAGTTGCAGATTTGTGACATTTCAAAAGAATAAAAACATTTCCTGTGACATTAAAAATCTCTTCAGGGGAATTAATTTTGATTTCCACTCTCTTTGACCATGTAACAATATAAATGTAGGCAATAATTTTTTCCTGGAATAAATTCTCCAAAATCTGCTATTCTGAAAATGATCAAACAAAAGGTTTCAGCCCCATCATCAGATTCTTTTAATTTTTCTTAAGTTCACAATCTACTGAAAGGGAGATTCATGAAAAAAAGTTACATTTCAACAATGCATTTTTTCCTAAATGGAAAAATCCCCAAAAAAATTCTTGTAGCTCTCCCTAGAGGTAAGATGGGATGCACTTGGGGAAAACAAGAAAAAAAAATAATCTTTTCCAGTCGTAGGGGAACTACTATTCAATAAACTCAGACCGGTTCCAGATTGCCTGTTAAATATGCCATTAATACATGCTCTAAATGATAAAATAATCAAGAAATGAAGCAGACAGCTTTTCTTTTCTTCTTCCTTTTTGTCTCCTTAAAGCAAATTTAGTCATAAAGCTGTGCCAGATCTCTGTCCCGCTGGACAGAAAGTCTTTTTGGGCAGAAGGCGCTGCGGCGGGCACAGCCCCAGCCCCTGCGCTCCCCGAAGGAATGGCCTGGCTGGGCCCCCTGCCTCCCCACTGCCAAACTGGCACCAACCAGCAGCAGCTGTGACATCCAGGGGGACACCTCTGAGGAACAGGGCTGATGTAAAGGGCAGTTTCCAAGGAACAAGCATTTGTACATAAAACAGCATCACAGCTGGCAATGGAAGGTCCAAGGCCAGCAGCATGTAAGCTCTTCTACAGCTTTTCTGCCCAGCTCTTGACACTGAAGCTGTCCTAGAGACTGAGGGACTGAACTGTCACCTCTGGAGAGAAAAAGATCCCTAGGTGTCTCCCAACTGACAACACACTGAGTCACGCTGACACTTCTCCCTCCTTGCCCAACAGAGCAGCATGTGGAATGGCTGGCCCACAGCCACAGAGCAGTGGTCATCTGCAAACTGCAGCAGTGAAGAAACTGGCAGCCGGGGCCTATTTAACAATTTTCTAAGATTTAAATATAACACTGCAAAAGTTAAATAGCTGCAGGTGCTAAATCTTCCTCCTCTGTGCACGCACCCCTTCTCTGTGTCAAACCCTAATTTGGCTACTCCATCTCTGTAGCTTCTCCAGCAGAATTACAATATGAAAAGTCAGAGAGTAGTAGGAGCTTTTCCTAACCAGCACATTTCCCTGTGCAGACACACACACAGGCAGGAGAAGCTATGGCTTTAAATACACTGTAGTTTTAAGACACTGGAGTCTTAAAAGCATCACTAGAGAAGCACTCACTCAGACACTGACATTATCAGAGGGCTAAGGAAGCAAATGGCCAAATAATTGCATCTTTGTCAGTGCCATTTTACTCCTTGCAGGAGTGTTGTAGGTGATAATTGACATTGTCATGGTGTAAACAGCAATTGCCTCTGGGCACTAATGTGGAACATGTGCTGTTTTGAGTCATCCCCGACCTCTGTGAAGGAGCAGAACAGTCCTGGCAGCAGTCTTGCCATGGGTTGGTCAGCAGCTTCGGCCGCGGCTGCTGTGATTCCGCTGCGGCTGAAGGACCTGCTTCCCCTACGAGGACACGATCTATGTTTTTGAAGACATAACTTCTTTTCAAGTTCCTAGTCTTATCTCACTCGTTTCTGATTTTAAATCTTGATTAGGGTTATGTTCAGTGAAGCACCAATCCACAAAGCCAAAAAATTTCGGTAAAAAAGAAAAGAGCCTCTCCTTAATCCCTAATTATTTTTCTCCTGTAACATGAAAATACAGAAGTATACTTGTTTTCTTTTTATTCAGCTTCAGTGTTTGTTTCATTCCATTGACTGTGGTGGGTTTTTTTTTAGCCTAGAATTTAATTTCAGAAAAACATATTAGGGTTTTTTTGTTAGATTTTTCTCTTTTTTTGGCAGGAGAGAGTGATGAGAAATCAAAGCAAAACTAAACAATGTAGTGTTCTCCAAGATGCTACCTGCACTGTATTTGCTTTACTTCTGTTGAGGCCTGTAATAGAAAGGCCCTCCATCATTAACAACCCAGGGATTTGGAGAAATTCCTTTTCACTCCTTGCTAAAGCTCTCCCATTTCGACTTCTACTGCAAGTGACACTGCC
>JAOXNG010000003.1:18119723-18141855 GCA_028566535.1 Scolopax minor
TTGTGGTCCCTTTTTTTTTTTTTTTTTTTTTTTTTTTTTTTTTAAATTCTTACATCCATACTTAGAAGTGTTTTGTTGTTGAGCGAAGAGTCATGTAGAGGAAAGGCTATCCTACAAAAGAATACACATTCCCTATAGAACTGCATCAGCAGGTTTGGGCATTTAATAACCACTATTATTTAGCCAGGTCATTTCTTTTTCATGTAATAGCTTGTTGAAGAGATTAAAATATATTCAAATTTTTGACAAGTGATACCTTTGAACTAGCAGTTCCTATGTGTCCCCTCTTAAAACTGTACAGCATTTCTTTTTTGGAAGTCTTTCTTCATTTACCTCTTCTACTATCAGAACTGCGTGCTCTGGAATTATTAGCTTTGCAAATGATATAGAATATTTTCCCCACTTTGGATTAGACTCCAGTTTCTTTTCCACTTTTCATAAACTTTTATCAAGTTAGTTTAGAAGCACCATATTACGTCACTTCTAAAATCCATGATACTTGTCAAAAACATCTTTATCTCTCAGAAGCTGTGAGGTTTTTTTATTTATTATAAATGGCAATTCTGGAGTTGTAACACTAAAATCAATATAACTTTAAATTTGTTACAATGTGGCTCTCTGCTAATGAGATTTAAGTCTGATGCCATGTTCAGTTTTATGGTGTTTCTGGCTGTGTCCGGGAGAGGTATGTGATAAAATACAATTTGAGGCTGACCAAGGTTTTCCTTCTGAAATCACAAAAATTTTTAATGAGCCATCATACATTTGGTTTTGTGTCTTTAGTTCAAATTTTACTGCTTCAGTTCAGTATGGAAATCTAATAAAAACCATTCATTAGCATAATTTTATTGCATTGAAATTTTAGCCAACTTCCCTGAGCAAGGAAACAAACTAAATACACCATCCAGTTTATGTGGGCTGGAGAAATGCACCTTACGTGTACAGCCAGGATTCTTTTCGTATTCTAATTAAAATATAAGCAATGAAATCAGAATTGTTATTTGTCCAGTTAGAATAGTCCACACATATGGACACTCACATGTATATCCCTAATTATCTAATTATGGCTAATTCCAAGTATCAATGTAGTTAAAACTGATACAGGCAAGCTATTTAATATCTATTTCTTTCCCTGGTGTTAGGCTCAACTTTTCCAGGCTCCTTAGGTCCTAGGGTCAATTGTACTAAGTTATCTTCTAGAAGATTGGTGAAGGATTACATCTGCATCCTGATGGACAGAGTACGATATTGATATTGAGTATTTCTTCCTTGTTGCTCTTGGATCTGCTCATATTTATTGTTTTGTGTTTGCTACCACAGTTGTCTTGCTTGCTCTTTTTTTGTTGCTCCCCAAGTTCCATTTTATATCCGAGTTTTACTATATATAGTATGTTTTACCCAGCTCCCAAAGTTGCATTCTTTTACCAGCAACTTAATGATATATGATTTGTATTTTTAGCCCTGAAGCCCACATATCGTCCTTTGGAAGTACTGTCAAAATTCTCTTCCATCATCTCTGATTGAATTTTTGGGGGCTTCTGTTACACACCCTTATCTTTCTTCAACGGCCTTCAAGCTTCTTTAACATAAGTAATATTTTATTACCACATCCTTTTCATTCCCTGGTATTAGGGTCATTGAATTGTTTGCTGTACAAAACCAATGATCCATTAGAAAAAAAAATCTGTCTACAGATACATATAGATACCATGTTTTGTTAATTACTTGCTGTTAATTTTGCTAGTGTGTTACAAAAATTACCTTATAACAATTTTCACAGTAAAAGACAAATTTATCTGGTTGTAGATATGAATGAATTTATTTAAAGCTTCTGATTATTGCCTTGTCTAAAGTAATGCGAGGAACACAAGATTTATCTTATAAATCTTAAGTCTACAATCTGTGGATCACAACAAACAGGTAAAATGGGGGTAAATATAACAGGTCAAATATGTTGAAGGAGGAATTCTGTCCATGACCATCCAAAAATAGTCACTTCTAAGAGGCCCCATTGAAAACCATGACCTTTAGCAAACAAGTGATTATTACCCCTGTCTTCCACTCAAGTCTTATAACTGATGCCTGACTATGCAGCAGTTTGAACTTTGCAATCATCTTAAATGAATGCAGGTGAAAGACCTTATTAAATAAAAAGCAGAAGCAGAATGATTTTGGACATAATTTGAACATCCTCTTGGATTAATGACATTTACAGTATTAATCAGAGACCCTGAAAATCACAGTTGTTGATGCTTGGAATAATTGAAGCATCACATCTGAACTGTGATATTTGCAGTTTATTTGCACATAACTTTTCCTGTGTTTCCAAGTTCAGTATGTCATAGAATCATATAGGGTTCCCAGGTCTTTTTCCTCAGAGCTGCTCTCCAGCAGGTCAGCCCCCAACCTGTACTGGTGCCTGGGGTTATTTCTTCTCAGGTGCAGCACCCTACACTTGACCTTTTTAAATTTCATTAGGTTTCTCTTGTCCCATCTCTTCAGCCTATCCAGGTCTCACTGGGTGGTGGAACAGCCTTCCGGGGTGTCAGTCACCTCTCATAGTTTTGTGTCATCAGCAGACTTACTGAGGGTACATTCCATCCCTTTGTCTTTATCTTGGTCCTCCTCCACCAAGGGAAGATCTTCCTTAGTCCAGACTTTCTCTGATTCATCCAGAGTCCATGGTTCCTGGGGATTGGCCTGAGCAGTAAAGACTGAGGCAAAGAAGACATTCAGCAGCTTAACCTTCCCTGCATCCTCTGTTACCATGGCACCCAACTCATTCAACAGCAGGCCCACATTTTCTCTAGTTTTCCTTTTGCCTCCAATATAATTGAAGAACCCTTTCTTACTGTCTTTGACATCTCTTGACAATTTTAATTCCAAGGTGGCCTTGGCTTTCCTTGTTTCTTCTTTCTCTATCCTGATCAGGTGGTCTGTAATAAACACCCACAATAGTGTCCCACGTATTGACCTGCCCCTTAATCCTCACCCACAGGCTCTCAACTCTCTCATCTGACACCAGGGAGGGTTTTAGGGACATCTCCTCATTCTCTATCCATTCCTTAATCCATTATCACAGTGACTCTTGTGGATTAAAATTACTGCATCCCAATAGAGCAAGTGGAATAGAAGGATCAATCAAAAAGGCAAAATTTTAAACAATTAAATAATGTCAAGGAAAAAAGAAAAACCAAATCCTAGTATCACAGCAGAAACCTTAGAAAAAGGTTTAAATCCAATACATATACTACACTTCTAAAGACTCACAAGTCATAGTGGAGGCTGCTGAATGATTCCTTGATATCTGCGAACTTAATGAATGCTTTCAGTCAAACAATACACTCCAGGTTTTTATAAATGAAACCGTGGCAAACATCATCACCTGGGTTGAAATTCAGCTTCACCTCAACATTCTTGACAGCGGAGAAGCAACCCCTGTGACCGAAACTCTTCTGCTGCTGTTAATTTTCAGCATGGCAATAGCGTTACCCATGAGCAACACGCAAGTCTGTTGCTGATGTTTTGCACAGACAGGGTAACTTGGCACCCATTTTCCTCATTCCCCACCTTCTCAAGGAAATGTACCCACTAGTTCCAGCCTCCACCTATAGCCCCTGCAGTGCAATAAACCTATGAAATTGGTACATCTAATAGAAGTTCTAAAGCTTATTTAATAGCATGACCCAGATCTTCATTCTTTATGCAAGGAGCAGTTGCACAACACAGCAGCTGTAATCCTAAGGAAAATCATATTATTTAAAAATTATCAATTATTAAACCATTCAAGAATAAAAACAATCTCAACTGACAAGGTGATGCCAATCAAGTGTCAGCCCTGAATACTTAAAATGCTGCTAGAGTTTTGTTCAGAGACTAACACAGCATATGCCTATGAAGAGCAAGTAACAGAATGAGATAATCCAAAGTAAAAGTGCATGTGTATAATAAACCTTAAAAGAGCGTGCATTGATCCATATATTAATCAGATTCGTAACAACAGACCAATTTTTCTCTCTCTGGGGCGTGAAGAACAGGGTTATGAATCATAACGTGAACACTTAAAGATCACACTTGAATAAACTAATTGTGTACAACAATGATGGGATGAAAAGAAACTTAATCAAACTTTGAGCTATTGTTAGATTTCATTCTCTTAAATACAGTTCTGTGACATGACTCTAATAAATAATTTCAATAGAAAAAAATGTTGGTTTACCTTATTAATATTCTGAACCTCCTCTGCCCATTTTCTCCATGCTTCATCTCTTCATTTGAATAGGAATAAACACAATTAGAGGGAAACTAGTTTTAATACAAGTTTCAATTCTTTTTTTGTTACAAATCACTTAATACATACTTTTTAAAAAATTACTGCCTTATAAAGGAACTGGATTTTTGCTACATGTGAAAACTGTCAGCCAATCTTTAAATATTTATCTTTGAATTCCCCTGGTAGCATGTACTTGGGAATGTTTTCATAAATACATCAATAACTGTCTTGTACAGCTCATTAAGGAAGCTTTTTATCCTTTAGTGTAATAGTTCAGTTTACAGTTGCCTGTGAATCATTTTTATGGACCTCCATTAAGCATGCCCTTCAAACCGCAATTATTTGTCAGATTCCGTATATAAGAAAGCAATCACTGGAGAAACCCTGAAAGCTGAGAAGACGCATAAACATTTGGAACCAGCACTTGGCCCATCTCCAGCAGCACGTTCTCTCCTCCAGTGCTGACTCCACAGCGTGTGAGATGCCCTTAATGGATCCACCTACACGAGACACTTGGCCGAAGGGCGGGGGGGCACACACTGGCTGACGTTAACCAAGACCGCACGCCTTGAATTTCCTCCTCAAATCTGTCACTGGCCTTTCTCTGAGGTCCCAGGGCACCACTCCCTCGCTTTTTGTCATTTTACCACTTCCCTTAAGACCTTGTAGGCCGAAGCGGGGAGCTCTGCCACAGCGGGAAGCTGCAGCCACTCACATTCCTCACCCAACCCAAAACACTGAACACCAGCAAGCTCCTCATACAGAGAAAACTTACTCACAGGAATGTTGCCCTTCAATCTAATATGCCAGTTATTTGTACTTCCTAGAAATTAACAAAACATAGACTTGGAAAAGTAGGTTTGTAAATATCAACGTTGCGAGCTTTTTTTAATTTTATTTTTCTTTAATGCTGTATGTATGTATACATGCTGAAAACCCTAGAGTGCTTCCTTCAAGAACTAGTTTCCTGGAAACCTTCACTCGCATCCTTTTATTTTTCCCCAAATCTACTTCCGTAGTTGAGTTTTTGACATATACTTCTATCTGCCAGGTCGATGCGAATTTGGTCGCACAGGTTACCTTACAGTGAGCTGAAAAGGACATGGCAACAGATTTAAAACTCCCATCCACTGCATTAACAGCTGTGACTGTCTACACGAGCATGCTGTAAGGGAAACAGAAACCAAATAGCACCCAAGGTTATGCTTGATCAATCCATCCATCAAGACAGATGGCAATAGTGTCTAAGACAAGGAAAAGAGATTAAAATGAAGACAGGATTGCAGTAGACTTTCTTCCAGGTGAATGGTGCTCTCGCTGGCAAGGGCGGGCAGCGATAGAAGCCAGTGGCTCACCAGCCTCCACAGAGAGCTAAGCTGTAAGAACAAATTAGATTAACATGATTAATTGCCTGATTTGTGCATTCTGACCCACTGCTGTTGAAATCTATTAAATATTTCCCTACCGAATCTCACCTTCTGCAAGAGCTGTAGGTCACAAGAAGTTAACGTGTTGTCAATTGCTGTTATACTATATGCATTTCTGAATATCAGCCTCATGAAACAAAATGCTTTTGTAACAATACAGAATACATTTATATATAGGGATATGGCTGTAGCTTCTGTCACTGTTGGGCATCACATATGACATTCCTCCTCGTATCAAATCAACTTGTGACTAATCTCATAAATACCAAGGACCATTAATTATTTCCTCACATACTGCAAAATATTACTGCAATTTAATTGTAGAGTATGCTTATGTTATTAAGCTAGATACAGGACACTAATCATCTACAAGGTAAAATACTACTAACATTTTAGCAGAACTGGGAAGCAAGAGAAGGACTTTTGCTCAGTTAGAACATGGAACAGAAGCAGTGATGGATGTGGTGGCCGGTGATAGCCACACCGTGCACACACTGCTGTGCACTCCCTTCATCTGATGTTCCTGACAGATTTCCTTGCTCCTCACATGTTCAGGAAGGCAGTAATAACGGATAATACAAGGTAAAACTGAAAAACAAAGGAAAAAGCTCATTCAAAAGTAAAAGAAAACCTACCTTCTTATCTTCCATGGAGGTTTTCTTCCTTGATCCAGTCTAAAAACAGGGGGATTCATTTTGGTTTTTTAATTTCTGCTAAATAGGTCATGTCTGAAAGACTATTATGTTTTTAAACACTTCAACATCCAGTGCTGCCACAATATATATTATTTAAAATACATTTTCTTGTCATTTTCTTGAACAGGTAGAGAAAGGCACTCCGTAACGTAACATATCTCCAACTCCCCCTAGCAGTATTTTTTCCTGAATAGTGTACCAATTTTTCTAATAACCACGCACTTTGAGGTGCTGCAGAGGAGTGATGCCCAGTTCTAACGGCTGCTATCAATAGAAGATTTTTCCATAGCATGAACAGGAGCTTTTCATCTCAGGAGGCATTAAAAGCTTTTATCTGGGTTCCAAAGCACTTCAAAGCACAGCAACATGACTTTTGTGGCAACAACTCTGCACCCTCAAATCTGTAGTCTTGTACCGTTGGAGACAGGGATCTCTCAGACTCAGAAACAGAGCAATGATCCAGCACAGCAACAGCACATATCCAGAAATATCCATATCCAGAGATCCTGATGATCACAGCAAGCTGGAGCACCGAGTGTCACAGCCCTCTGGTGACCATGTAGATTCTCAAGCAGTTTTTCTAACAGCACGTTGGCAAAGTCCTCTGAGCAGATCTGGAAAAAAACATTCAAAACTCAGTATCCCAGTAATGCATTGGGACGGAGACCAAGTAGCAATTTTTAACAAAGCTAAAAATAGAAGCATGTGCACTTGTGTAAGAAAAAGGTTTATGTCTCTTGCTCAAATATTTTCTGAAATGAACTTACTCTTATAGCTTGAGACTCTTCGCCACATTATTTGCACATTGTCCAACTCCGGTTAGAATTTCGTATCCAGGACAGATGTCAGCTTTTGCATGCATTTAAGAGGGGCTGGGGGAGAGAGAGAAGCACGGGAGGAGAAAAAAAATCTCAGTAACTAGCATAATTTAATCTCCCACAAGCTTCTTTGTAAGACACCAAATTCACATTTAAAGCTGTCTGAAAATTTGAAGCATGTATTACTTACTTGTCTTGCAGAGTTGAATAATGATCTTTTTGCTAGAGGGTCATTTTTACAGAAGGTTCACATCATAAAGGAGAAAAAACTCCTCCTGAACAGGACGACAGCAATGTGGTTCTGCGCTACAAATCCACCTGCATGCAGGCGTCCCAGGAACAGTGTGTAGAAGCCTGGAATTCATCAAGAAGTAGACTCAGAATAAACCTTCAGCCTGGATGCTTAGCTATGATTTTCCAGCGGTGGTCGCAATGGTTGAAGAGCAGACAGCACCCCCAGAGTAAGGTAACCACTGCCTGAGAGGTTTTGCTTTGGTCTAAGCAACACCATCCTTCCTAGCCTGCCATCACTAATGCCCATGGAGCCACCAACAAGGTGACACCAGTAAAAAAGTCTGGCCCAAAGCTGTTTCCACAGAATATGGCTCAGGGACCCAGTAACTTCCTGATCTGAACCAAAGCATGTCTGGACACTGTGAGTCTTGGTTGTTTCTACAGAGAATGTGTCACAGAACCATTACTGCTTTACGAGTCTCTAACTCCTCTCTTACAATAAAATTCCTTTTCCAGATGATTTTTCCTTGTAACAGAGCTTTGCTCTGTGGTTTTGAAGTTCTTTTATTTTATATTGGTTGTGTATCATGTTGCTGGAAAGATTACTCAAAATCTACATAAAGCATGAGCTGTGGCAATTATTACAGTGGCAAACTACCTAAGAAACGTCCAAAGAAAATAGTCAGTCTCCATAAACATGTTGTTTCGATTCTATGATCTGAAGCTACAGGACTCAAACAAGAGCCACCCTGCGTACAGCTTTTCCTTGCATTGAATTTCTGGTCACAAAAATCATTGAAACATCACAAACAAGCATCTCCAGTCACTCCGGTGTTGTCACAACATCACCACTTCAAGCTCCTCTACGCCCAGGCCCATTTTTGATTTCCTATGAAGCAGGAACCAGACTGTGATCCACCTGGCAGCGATTCCTGAGATGTTACTGATGCTTCCTCCAGGATACCAAATGTGGCTTGTGAGGTTCTGCACGCTCTCAGCTTGGTTCAACACATCAAACACCCTGGAGGATGGCAGCCACAGCGTGAAGAGTCTGTTCTGTACGTTCAAATATTACGCAGAATTTCAATGATCTATCCCTATTATCTAAAGAAATAGAGCATTTAACCCACCAGTTATTGCATATCATCTAAAGGGATATATATTCTTCTAGACCAGTTAAGAGAGAAAAGAAAATCTCTTCTTTTGGTTTGTGTACTGCACGGAGTGTTCCACAGACTTTATATTCCAGTGTGATGATGAAGTAAGTTGCAGCACAGGCAAGCGAGCAGAATCGATGCCCTTGTGTACAGCTCCTACATTATTTTCCACTGCTATCCAAAAATGAAATGCCAATGAACAGAGACTTGTTCTCTATTGCTTAATTCATCACTTCCATGGCCACAATTCCTGGCGTAATGGGTGACACTATATAAAGTAGCCTATCACACACTCCCCTAAAATCAGCAGCAGGATACTTCTGTTTTGTTTCACTAAAGTTATAAATGTTAAATGATCCTTTTTATATCTTTTTTCTTCAACAGCTGCACTGCATCTGAGAGAACTTTTATTCCTCACACTACGTAAAATGATTAATGCACTTGTTATGCTATAGAGAATCATTGCAAAAAAATCCAGGTTGCAGTGGTACAGACACACTTGCTCCTCACAGCTTCAAATTCAGGAAAATTCAATCCTACAGTTCCACTGCACCGAAACCAGCTGACTGGCAGTTTCAGGTACCACCAACCAAAAATATTTACTATTAGGATCTGCAAATTCAATGCAAAACCATTATCGCAAAGTTTTCATCTTTCTCTGGAGACTGAAGAATTGACAAAAGGCTGCAAAGGCTGTAAAATGCTGGAAGTTCAATTGAACCTTAAAGCAGGGACATAGAGTACAGCATAGGAACAAATTCAAGACCATAGATACAACCAGATAAACAACTCTGCTTTATGCTAACAAAACCAAATAGAAAAAATAAAGCAGCTAGTAGATACAGCTTCTTATTTCTCCAAAATTAACTAGAAAAATTAACTTTGGGTACTTTTGACAAAGTATTGAACTGCAATAGTTTTTTTTTTTATTATTTTGCCATATTATCAGCCATCCAATGTAAATGTAAGATTTCTATACAATGCACCATGGGAGAAATTTTATATTTCACTTACCATCACCTCATGATTCCTCCACTTTGCAATTTCAGCGAATTAATGCTCACTTGAAATGTGACTGTTTTTTAAAACAGCCAAGTGTCACCTCTTCTATGGAAGCAAAGTAACATGGGTTTAATTCAATGTAGATTTGGCTTCCTGACAATTTGAATAAGCAGAAAAATAAATTAGTCATGTGCAGTGCTTTGGAAGCAGAATCGCTCATTCTAAAGCTGAAAGTCATTAATAAGCATTCACAGCTTTACAAATGAATAATTGTGGGGAACCCAAACGCTGGCCTGAATTTGCCGCATAAATTTAAACACATAATTTAGTCAACAAATTTACTAGAATGTAGGACACAACAAATTCAAAGAAAAATAGATATCAGAAGACACGTTTTGAATTGGTGTCAAACTTATCTCATCTAGCTTTCCGTATTTCCCCTATAACATGGATCAAATTAATCTTTCATGTTTCTTTCAAAGCCAAGCTATACTCTTCACTTGAGGAATTCCAGGTTTACAGCAGTGTGACAAAGTCTCTGCCTTGTGGACTTGAATACAGTTACCCTAGAAATAAATTTGCTGTGTTGCATTTTCACATTACAAATACACCAGTGTAAAAATCAAGCATTAATAATGAGGTTTAATATTGATATTCTAATCCAGAATATTTTTTATGGAATACGAATTCTTCCTACCTAATCACTCTGTCCTGTTTCAGTTGAATTTGTTCTTCTTTATCTACAAAATCCAGATGGTCCAAAACCAGTTGAAACAACCCCACATTCTCCTACTTCTTAATGCTGTCGGATGTAACCTAATTAAATGCTTTGTAAATATCTTATCCATCCTCCTGCCAATACAACATTGCTCCTAGAAAACTATTTACTACTGCTTTCTCCCATCAATCTTTCACATGTCAAGCAATGGGTCTTTTGAGACCAGCTTTTTATCTAAATAATCACGTTGCTAAAGTTTTTCCCCTGCTATTGATTTAATCTTTCCTTTCCTCACAGTTTATCTGTTTCTCCTCATTGTGCTTCATTACCTCTTCCTAACTGCAGGAGGGAATGACAGGAGGCTGCTCTGGGCTGAGCAGAAGGCTCTCAGGCTCTTCCTGACCAAGTGGTGCCCCTTGGCAGCTTCACAAATTTCTCCATAGTCTAAAACAGTTATGTTGAGCCCAGGTCTGCTCCTCGCTTCATAAAGCATTTCAAACCCTGCTCTGAGAGCGATTATTTCCTTTTGAAATCAGCACTATCTCATGTTAACAATAAACTCTGACCACTAGTGGCTGAACCTTTAACGAGTAAGGTAATGAATACTTGCAACGCCCCCCTGCACATTTTGGCAAGGACCTGCATTTTAATTTATATCAGTGTACAAATAAATGAGCTATATGTTAAAGTGAGCAAAATGAAGCCTTGGTAATGAGACTTCACTTCCTATTCTTGCATTTAAAAACTTTTTGTAGAGGTATGAAGAGAAACCTACCATTTTTTCTGGGAATTATTGAATAACAGGATCTATTGCACTAACTAGCTTTCACAGCACGGGACATTGGTGTGTTTAGCCCACTTTTGAGAAAAGATGTTATGTCTTCCCACTTTACACCACTTCTGCTTTACTTACAGATTCAAATAACAGAGTTTCCTATGGAAAAGACTTTCCTGGTATTTTCCCTGCTGGTAGGTCACAAAGTTCAGGCTCTTCTATTTGCTCTAGGTGCTAAATTTCATTAAGTCGGGGAGTGTACTATTAACTGTACAGCACAAATGGTGGAGCAGCTGCAGGGATGCCACAAGATCTAGCAAGAGAGGAGAAGCGCTCCAAAGAGCAATTCTGGTTACGAGCCACTGCTTCTCAGTGTCTGAACACCAGCAGAGGAGGTGCAATACAGTATTCTGTGTCACCTCGTTACTTCTGGGTTGTAGGTGGCAGGAAACGAGACCACTAAACAAACTTTCCATTTGCTATTCATACTGTGGTAAACCAAAGCCTAAATATAGCAGTCGCCATTAAACAGCTTGATACTGACTGCCTTAATGACTCCAGTTACCATGGCATCTCTTCACGTATTAGATCTACTGCAGAGTGGTGAATACTGGGGTTTTATGCTTTTTACACATATAATTCCTATACAGTGTAAAGAAAAAAAAAACACCAAGAAAATACATTATTTAACAATATACATTTCCTTGAGTTTCCTAGAATAAGCTTCTGAAATGTTTGCTTATCGTTAATCCCTTTAAATTTAAATAAGGAAAGGCAAATATCACCCCAAGACATTTGAGCCTAAATTTACTAAGTTAGTCATTTTTTTGGCTGTTCAAGTGAAGACACGAAAAGTGAAATTCATCTTCAAATTGCAGAGTACACACCATCTTCAGATCACTTACTGAAATGGCTGGGTTGAGAAACTAAAACCAACAAACCTGCAGAGTTGCCCGTCACCTGAGCTGCCTGACAGCTAAATAGGAAACAACCAACTCAAACACTCCAATACCTAAAATATGTTAATCCCTAACATAACAATTCATGAATAATGAAGGCTTGGAAAATTTACATTGAAACAGACATAATAATAAAAGATGACTAAGAAATGAAAAGGCGTTATGAGTATTTAACAGTTCTCTAAGTGGGAGACTGGCAAATCTAACCAAAAAGATGTGATTAATTACAATTTCAAACATTCATCTTTTCAGTCTTTTTAATAGCTCGTTTTCACTCCCACATACGGATGCTGTATGTGCTTAATAATCCTTATACTTTTAGTAATTCATAGCAACAAACAATCTTATGTTTAAAGTCGAGTTAAAACCAGACTAGGGATTTAAAGTCACATCCATGCAACAGGAAAATGTCGCAGAGCAAACGATCTGAGCCTGTGCCTGACACAGTCTGTCTAGGACCACGATTCCATGAATTACAGCTTTTGATCAATTAATATATTCCTGAACCGCACCTTAAATTTCTTCCCTTTCATTTCACAAACTTTCAGTGCTGTTTCCCTGAAAAAAAAAAAAATAAAATAAAAAAAAAAAAAAATCAAGATCTCCATGCAGTAACTACCATTCCGAAGTCGCTAAGTGGACTAGAAGCAATGTTCTGTACATCCCCACGACTCAGTGAATCAATAGGCCTGTCTAGGGCTCATTTACAGAGTAACTGTCATGGGCGGCTGATTGGCCACTGGTTAAAATTGAATTTAGGCTTGTTATAATTCAAAGCACATTCTATTTACTTCATATTAAAAGACGGATTACATTTTCCAAACTATCTCCTGTAACCTTCTTGCCACATGTCATAGCAGTAATAAGGCCAGATTAAATGCTGACTGGGGACTCTGCTTTTAAAAATTAAGTTTTTGACAGAACCTCTCACCTAAAATACAGGTGTTTGTATTTCTTAGCAGCAACCACAGCCCCGACCATCTTTATGGGAGTTTGGGTTCTTTTGCTTTGCCTTTCTGCTTACCTTCAAACCTTGAGAAACAGGAAAACAAAACCTCCTTCAGTGTGGCCAAGTCCATTGACGGAACAACTTCAGCTTGCTGGGTTTCTTATGCATTCCAACTCTCACACGGACAAAAGACTTGCCTTTTAGGACTTGAATGTCCCACGTATTTTAGAAAGTAAGGCTGCACTAAAAACCTTTTCTATGTTCTTTTCCAACAATGCAATTTTTATATGCATTTATAAGCTAAACAGTGGTTTAGCTGAAAACCCCAACAGACAGAGTTCTTTCCACTACCTTTTCTTTATGTTCTTTAACAGTAGCAAGAGAACATTTAATATTTTTAAGACAAGAAGAATGGGGTTTGGGGCTAGGCATTTTACTATGGGATCAAACATTAACCAGACATAATCCTATGGCTTCAGAACATCAACCTCTTTGCACCAGCTACTCGAGCAGCAAACACATGTAGCTGTAATCCATGCCTTACACCTCAAATCCAAACTGCCAAGGTTAATCTGTCATCAGCCTCTCTCATTGGACACAGTCTAGCTGAAATACATCCTGAATACATAAGCAAGGTGCTGCAGGAATCTGAACTGCATATATTGCTAGATGTGATTTTGCAGTCATGTCTTTAAATCCATCTTTAACAAAATTACAAACAAAAAAACAAAAAAGGACTCGCAATGCTGCACCATAACCAGCAGTACTCAACAACTGGAGGAACTTAGGGCAAGTCACCTGCCTCATCTAATGGACTAGTTAGCAATTTTTTCTTTCTAAAAACATAGTTGAACCTCTACAACAAATAATAAGATAAAATAAATAAAATACAACCAGCCTAAAATGTGTACAACAGAGGAGATAAACTTCTGGGTATGACAAAACCCTCAACTCCCTTAAATTCATGAATGAATAAACACTGGGAAAAGCTATATGTCTCTTGTTCAAAAAACACTGAAAAGACTCTTTAAGTACTAAAAATAAGTGCTCAATATCAAAGAAAAGAGATAAAAGTCTCCCTTTAACTCATACTGCAGACCACAGAAGTATGGATGGAACGTTTTACTATTTAGATAGAATAAAAAGGCCCTGATTCCTCTCTCCAAATCCCACCCTGCATTTCCACCCAACCTGCAGTCAGCTTTCTCCACATATTGGATATTACTAAATTATGACCTGAGCTACTCACAAAGCAAGAAAATCAGTATGATGGCCTTGAACACTCCAAAAAACATTATTATTAACAATTTGATGCCAATTGCTGTTCAATTGCCTTAAAAATTAACTCTCACAGGCTCTGAACTGATTTCAGCAGTTACTGTGAGAATTTCTCTGACTTTATTCTCCAGGTGATACAGAAACAATTGTAGAACCTGTAGAAAAACTTGCATTAACTCAGAATTTGATTTTTCCTTTTTTTTTTTTTTTAAACCTAGTCTTCTGTACAATATCCTCTATCTGAATATGCAGCAACTCTGATCTCTTCAGAAACACTTTGCTAGCCCTGAAAAAAATCTGTCCTAATGGAGGAGAGATTTTTCATTGTTGGCTATTAAAGCACTGAAAAGCTCCAAATTGTCACCAAAATTACAAAACAAAAGCTTACAAGTGCTACAGGCAGCACTTAAAGAAAACCAGTTCCCTCAAATTCTGTATTGTGCCGACAAAGATCTCATCAGAACTGACAGCTGCTTTTCCTGACTAAAGATGTTTCAGATGGGTGATGACAATGTACATCAGAGCCATGTGTTCACACCCGTGTGTCTCTCAGTGGCTTTCTGTGGGCACCAAACACAACAGGGACAGAGATTGGGGCAACAGGAACAGTTCTAGAGAGGGGAGAAAAGTCACCAATAAATATTTGGGGTTGCCTGGGGAGAAAAGCTTTCCATTACAGGGCATTTCAGTTCATCACAGCAGCTTCTGAAGGGTCATCGGAATTCATTGGAATTCAGAGGAAATCAGATCCAGCAGAAATCAAGACTTTGCATGTCCCTTCGTGTGTGTTTGGCCTGATAAAGGTCAGCTACTAGAGGAATTAGCAGCCTCGCACCCTTGCCTGATAGACAATCAAGCTGCTGGAAGCCAAAGGCTGCTGGAAGCCAAAGCTGCCACCAAAGGCTTCGTTACAAGTCCTTAGTTGATTATAAAAATGCCTCAAAGAACAGGCAAGAGGTTGAAGCAAAGTCATTCAAAGTGTGCTTGCAGTATATGGCAACCATTAAAATGACTAGTTTTTGCCAGCAGTAATTACCCAGATGCCAAAAACCGAATGATGAATTAGTTCAATAGGAAGTCTAGAGCAGAAGTGAAGGGCAGATTCATCTCACCCAGCGCAGGCGCTCACCCCGGACACACCGTGTTTGCGCAGTCTCAGCACATTGCCTGTTCTGCACCAATTTTGGTGCTCCACCTGCCCGAGGTGAAGGGCACGCTGCTGCCCAACAGCCACCAGTTCACATCTTTCGCAGCTCTGATCAGAGTGCATTCACCAAATGAAACAGAAATAAAAGCATCATCTCAACACTGTGTTTAGGGATTCGGTGAACCAGAAGGCGGGTCACACACTCGGAGATTGCTGAATCAATTAGCCCATTAGGAGGAATTAAGTGTGGCCAGCTTTGCTTTTACTGTAGGAAAGGAAAATCTGGAATCAGAAAAAAGAACCCAACACTTTACTCCTTCCTCATGACTGAATACCTTTTAAGTTAATGTAACAATACATAGAACATTCCAACGTGGGGACAAACAGAATATCCATTTACTTAAGGTTCAGTAAGTTACACCTCATCTTGATACTGAACTTTCCAATAGAAATTGTTAATTGAGCTTAAATTCTATATGAAGATTTATTCCTTATAGAGGAAGAAAATTCTTAGCGCTCTCTATTGGTAAAATGAGTTTTGACTTTCTTTAAACTGCAAATCCTCAGTTTGCAAACACTCTTGCTAGAAAAGATCACTAACATTTTCTCTCTGATCATGCAGTACTTGTTTGCAGGCTCAATTCACCCATGGGACTTGGTGAAATCCAAGGATCAAGAGGCATCTAACAGAAAAGACACAGGTGTCCTCCTTTCTCCTAAGCTGTAGGAGCTCCTTGGCAGCACCAGTAACATCTCTGCCACCCTCCTGCTCTCAGCTGGATGTGCTGGCAAACAACTACCCAATTCCGAGTTGCAAATTATCCCTGGTAGGAGAAGAGATCAGCTATGGCTTTAGAAATCAGTTCATTCTACCAGCATCTTTTCTACTTCCCTTTCTATATCCCCGGAGACTATTATCCATTGTCTTAGACATGCATAATGATTACATAGCACTATCCATTTGTAGATCTCAATGCTCTTCACAAGAGAAATTATCCTATTTTCAAGATATGGAAGAAAAGTAACTCAAGGAGAATCAGTGGTTATTTCAGGAAAAGAATCCAGGTCTCCTGAGTAGCAATCAAGATGCTTTTACTGGCATAATATTTGTTAAAGCGTTTCAGACAATCGTATCAAGATTTGAGCACAAAAACATCCCCAGCACACAGGCACATAGCTGTACTTTGCATCACAGAGGGAAAAAAAAAAAAGGTGAATTTTCTCTGTGTTCATTAATAATATAGTTATTGATTTAAGATGCAGCAGATACACAAGCATCAATTGTATAGACATATTTCCACTTTAAAAATTCAACCTCTTTTAAAGCATGTCCTACTCTCAATTTAGTATTCCACTAAAAAAGGGTCAAGGAGGGGTTACCTCAAGACTTAAAACCATTTTTAAGTAACACTAGAAAAGCAAAATGTGAAAACACACAGCTCCAAATGCAGGTCTCCAAGAAATAGCCTGACAAATCTTCATTCAATACATACTTGTCCTGAAGATAGTGTTTGCTTTTTGAACATCTTTGATTACAAAACAAAGGTACAGATTTGAGAAAAAAACAGTTTATGTCTTATTAATAATCAAATGTTAGATATTAGAACAAGAGTTCTGAGAATGTTAAACATGCCAGAAGAATAGAAATGTTGGTTATAATATTATAGAAATACCAAGACTGGTGATTTCTGGGTGGTTTTATAAACTTTTCAAGACACAATTTAACAAACTGACAGTACAAAAACTGAGGAGTTTTTGACAGAACAGGTCTTAGGCAAATGCTGTTTTCTTTTAATTGCATGACAAATCTGAATGAGTGTTCATAGATACCTGTAAGAAATATTTTTTTTTAAAGAAATAATAAATTTTCCACCAACTGTGGGACTAGGTTGTAAATTTAGTCCACAAGTGTTTAACAGACATGATAGGACAGGATTATAGCTAACTATTACAAGACTATGTCTCCTTTCCACAGTGGTGGCACAGCATCAACCATTGTTTTTATGGACTTACCCTTTACTTATGGAAGAGATGTGGAAAAAACACCAAAAAAACCTCCCAACACTACAGCACAACAAACGCCATTGATTTTGCAAGATGTGATTGCCAAGAAAAATGGCTTTCATCACACTTCATAATAAATTTATCTAAAAAGTCATTTGTTTTAAGTATTGCCTCAGAAAGCTCCCTTGAGACATGCCATTTTGATGGCACTCTTTTCATTATTCAAATATAATGAAGTGATTTCTGCATGGTTATGCTGGACCATAAATCACTGCTGTAAAAAAAGGCATGTTCAGCATGTTAACAGACCAAAGATCAGATTTTGAAGACTGTTTTATTATTGTATATGCACTTTATCTCTTGCACATACATGCCAGATAGCAGCTCATACGACTTTCCCAAATTCCATCATTATTAAATTTGGGAGTTGAGGGGGGAGAGACATTTAAAACAGGGGCTCATGTTTTGCAGTTCATGTCTAGTGCTATTGCAAACACACTGTTTCAAACCTCCCTGCAGCCTCACACATCTACCCCAAAATACTGGAGAAAGTCAGCAGAAGTCGAACACTAGCAGTAGCATTTGTTGAAAACAACTTTTTGTTAACAAAGAGTTAAACACACATTAAAGGCTATCTCTACTCAGCACCTGAAGAAGAAGAAAAAGCAGATAATGTGAAAACATCACTTTTAGAAAAGAGTAAAAGGAGTCTAAAAGGTCTTGTGTTCTCCCCAAAGCTGCAGGGAGGTGAGGGTTGGGTTTTTTTTTTCCCCCATTTAATTTACACCCAGTCTTATAACTGAGAAAATGTCAAATAATTTTCTAAGGTTGCAAACTAAAATCTGATGGCAATCTGTTTCACACTGAGTGAAAATTACTCTAGATTTTTGGGATAATTTCTTAAATTTAGTCCCGGTCATGCCTCACATGTTCAGAGTTTTCAGTTCTTTAAGAAACACTTAACTGAGAACAAGCAGGATCCCCTTTGTCGGCGTCACACCAACCATGAGAACATCGAATTACTTCAAACTGGTAAAAAACTAATTAAAATTAAAACCTTCTATTATCAACATAAGCTAGCACTGATTTACCTCCTAGACATTGAGGGAACAACCCATGTGGCCCACTGCATGGTTTGCTTGCTTTTTCCTATGAATCTGTTCCTGAAAAGCAGTGTGGATTATTGAAGAGTCTTAGCCAGGCCCACTACCACCCTCCAGTAAGTTCAATGGTGTGCTTTTACCTTGGGGTCTATGACCTCATGTGGGTAACAGAATTTTTGGGGAGAATATAGTAAGATTTAAAAATGTATAAATAAACAGTATGAGTGGTGTGCAACCAAGTTACAGTAAATAGGATACCTTGGGTAAGGTACTGATGCTGTGTATTTCACTTCTGCATGAAAAAGTTAATATCAGTAAGAGCAGCTAACAAGAAAGTTTCAGAGACCCCATTCTATTAGTAATGGCTTTCTTTTATCAATTATGCAGTTTTGTCTTATTGTATTTTAATTGTCTTTTGTCACTGTATCATATTTTCATTCAGATCTCTAAAAACTGAGCCAGAAGATACAGAGCATGTTACCATCCCAGAAAGAGACCTAAGGTACAAATAACCTAATATAAGACAAAGTATTTCAAGTCTTCATAAATCATTTCAACATTAAGGATGCAAATCCTTGGAAGGTATGCCAAGTGAGTAATCCTGGTGGAATGCCATTTAACCCAGCTGACATGAGAACCTCAAAGATGAGTAATGCTTATAGTGGAAAACATGAAAGGTACTGCATTCAACTTTTACCAGACTTGCTAAAAATGAGAGATCTGAAGGGTGACAAACAGATCTCCAGATCAGGAGATCTGCTTTAATCTTAACAGCAATTGCAGTGCTGTGTATGGAGTTAACAGTTCCAATTACAACAGGCTGAAAAGCTAAATAAAACAGGCAGTGTGAAAGCTGAGTCATGAACCAATTCGGTGCTCCCTATTGTATGAGAAAACGCCAAAGCAAACTAATTCTGCAAAACTCAACTGAATATGTGTCCCATCTAATAGCACTGGCTTCAATAGAACTAACTGCTTGATTTCACCAAATAAATCCAGTTCGCTGATATGAAAGCAGCCAAATTCTGCTTCCTGTTTTCAGGGTCTGTACAGATGTCAGGGAGAAAAGTTACTAACTCACCCCCCACACTCCCGCTTTTCCAATATAACTCCAAAGGCTTTTGTACAATACTCTAAAATGTTGATGTAAATGTAAGTCTAAACAAAAGAAAAAACAAACCAAAAGAGATTTCTATACTTAAATGTACAGAACTAAAAAAAATATTAGTGTCACTGGAGAAACCAGAGGAAGATAGGGATGTGTATACTGGAAGATATTGCTGTCTCAGAAGGCTATTGACTATATCTGTTATATTCTCTTACTAGCATCTCTCAATCGTTCCTCAAAATCTTCAATCCTTATAGGCTTCAAGCCTGGACAGAATCTCCATATCTGTATTGGAAAGAAAAAGATATGCTAAAGAGTCTGGGAAGTGGGAAAAAGCATGGAGCAAAAAACCCCAAACCAATCTTGATGCTTTGTTTCACATTGGTTTTAACTCTCATTCAGGTACAAACCTTCTAATTTCTTGCTGTTTCTTAGAAACAGGATTTAGGTTGAAGTATTTTTGGGGAAAGGACCTGTGACTTGAAAAAACAGTTTCTCTACACAGTTACAGTTCTGCAAATGTTCATCATAACAATTACTGTGTCTTCACCTTGTCTCTAACATCAACCTGTGTCTCGTTAAAAAAAAACAAAACCAAAACATAGCAGCAATATTCACAAACAGCCTACCTAACTATCAAGTGACAACGCATAGGAAAGTACTTCTTGGCCCTAGAAGTGTGAGAGCTCATTTCACATGCCTCCTCAGCTGAAAAGGTGAGGACAGACACATGTACCAGAGGACAGTGACGTGGCCTGTCTGGTTGGATCTGAGCTACTCCAGACCATGGTTCCTCCGTTCCCCAGTTGAAGCAGGACCACGGTGCCACCACTCCTTGCTGAGCACTGCGCTCAGTCTGACTTCAGATGTTATTACTTATTTATAGAATAGCACACGGGACCACAATCAAAGCCCTTCACAGAGATAAGAAATACTGGTAACTCTGTCCTGACACAGAAACAAGGTTAGTTACAAATTTGACTAATGCCATCTATCTATTCAGATGCACTGTCTCACCCTGTTCAGTTTTACCCTTGCATTTAACATTCCCACCTATATTGAACTGCATATGACAATTTAAACCTTAAATGTTATTTACAAAATCTGCCTCATCTTATAAGGCATTGTGAGAACAATTAAAAAAGAGAAACAAGCGTGAAGGGCAATGTGGCAGACACATATCTGCTGCAAAAGCTGATTGAAACATATTAATTTAGGCAAGCTTCTTATTCAGCGCAGTGATCAGTCAAATTCATTCACGCTCTAAAACACCAGGCATTAACCACATCGACTACATATTAAAACAAGTGAAGACTGTTATCTAATGGAAATCACCAAGTGCAGCTTTCAGGAGCTTTGTTTGACAGCAGTGAAATTCCACAAGTTTCCAAAGAGCTTTTTATGGCAGTTAGGAATTAGCCACTAAATTACTACCTGATAAAATTTTATTTATACGAAAATATACATTGAGAAAGCAGAGTGCAAGTATCTTTTTCTGGACAGCTGAACTGCGAGAGAAAAACCTTTCTCAAAATCCAGAATGATAAACAATGCTTCCATGTTTATGGCATTAGACACCACATACAGCAAAAAATTTCAGCAAAGCACTGACAGAAAATAAGACATTTTTAGGGTTTTATAAGGAAGCCAAGTCACAAAGTGTTCCAAGCCCCAGTTTACTGTTAAAGTTGAAAGAAAAAAATAAATTATATCATGCTCCAAGATTCCAGGCACTGGTTTTCAACAGAAAAAAACCCACATGTGACATTGCGAACAACACAAGACAAAATTATAAGGTAGGGACTATGAGTGAGATGGAAAATATTGCTACGTGTCAGGCTCTTCAACATGAAAATTGTTGGCGATTGCAACCAATTTTATTTTTTTTTTAAGAAAGATTTTTGTAAAATCTATGGAAATAGCCAGGCAACTCAAAAGACAAGTCAAAGTTTCTGCTTCCAAGTATAAAAGATCAGAATATTTTCTGTATAACACAAGTTAAGGAGAAGATATAAAGAGCATCAAAAAGAGACAAAGCTGTAAAATAAAACTGTGAATCCAGAGTCCTTTGCTTGCTAATTTCCTCAACTTTTTTCTTTCTTTTATAATCTCCTTCAGAAGAAAACTGCAGTTAACAATTTGTTTGAGCTAGTAGAATAGGCAGAGGTAAAAAAAATCAGATCTGGATCCTGATTCAACATTTGGATTTAAACTTTTGTTTGAAGACTGCTTCAAACTTGCAATAAGCTACAACATTAACAGACCAACCTTATTCTGAAAAGGTCCCATTCAAATTCAGTGTTTTTTACCATGCTCACTTTCCAAGAAAAGATTTTACAAAAAATCTTGTAGATTTGTAGTAAATTTTGAATAATGTGTGCATGTGATCAACATGTCTTTACTAAAAAAACATATATCATATCAGTAAGGGACTGATGTTGACTTCAGCGGGAGGAGAAGGGAGGAGAAGGGAGGAGAAGGGAGG
>JAOXNG010000003.1:18180202-18191294 GCA_028566535.1 Scolopax minor
TCTGTGTGGGTTTTTTGGTTTTGTTTGGTTTTTTCTTTTCTTTTCATTGGTTGGACTATATGATCTTAGAAGGTCCCTTCCAACCTAGGTGATTCTGATTCTGTGATATAATCAAGAAAGCTATACTGGGCCAAACAAATATACTGCAACCCACGTCACAACACATAGGAATTGCATTCTGTAAGGGGTTTAATTTAGATGAAGCATTACAGTATGTTCTAAGTAGTTTACAAATAACAAAAAAACCAAACCTAAATGACACTGATTTCAGCACGTTGGAAACATTTTCATTCTTCATAACAGAATGTTGTTTTCATCCTTTGCACCAAAAGAACAATAAGAAGAAAATTACTCGACAGACCCTGCCCAACTATAAATTACACAGCCACAAAACACCAGTGCATAAGTAGAGGCTGTAATGGTTTTCTCTGCAGTTTTAGGAAAGCAGATTAGGAAATGAATTATGATGAAAACAGGACAATAAAGGTAAGATCAAGCAATTCTGTCCCAGTCTGGAAACATTAGAGACCTAAACCAGGAGACAATATAGTAGCAACTCCAAGTTTTATGATTTCCCACACCAGATTTTTCCTCTTACCAAGTACTAAGAGCATTCCTTGTTTTATTGCTATTTGCTGCTTTAAAAAATAAATGCAGAGGAAAATGCTGCTGTTGAATTCTTAGATTACTACTTTGTTTCCAGGATTAACACTGAAGCAACAAACATTCTCAACCTTACTTTAATTCTGGAGATAGAGAGATAACACCATCTGCTTTGACAGCACAGCTACGTATAGGAGATATTGTTATAAACTTGTAACAGCTTGTTATTTGTATTTCAATTAAATTAAATCAATTTAGGGTAACAATTTGCCTGCAAAACAAAAGTTTCCAGAGCCAGGCAGTGGTGTGACTACTGGATAGCTAGGAAAACTAAGACAACAGAGCAAATATTTGATTACTAACTCAAAACAAGAGTGGCAGAATTCCTGTATTTAATAGCAACCTTATTCTCTGCACAGTAATCAAGTAAGTTCCCAACCAGGGGAAAAGCTTCCATGATTGGAGAAAATATGCATCATAGTCGTCTTTCTTCTGGATTTGATCCTTTAAGTTGGTCAAGTTCTGATTTCCTGTGCAGAAGACAAGGGTACAGAACAATAAAATCTGCAATTCAAACAACTTGTGATTTATTTCTGGTTCTACCACTGCCCTGCTGCCTTGCCCAAGCACACACTCACCTCACCTCACCAAGCTGAGCGTGGCTCCATGTCCCATCGTCTGCCTCTAAATAGCACCCTGAGCAGCCTGGCTATAAGCTCTTCTGGGGCAGGGACTCTGTTTTCACACTCTGCAGCACCATTACTCAGCACAGCTGGCTCTCCCTTATGGTGGAAGCCCTTTGGCCCACACCCAGCACAAACAGGACGCGTGCCTTCATGTGCCCATAGGGAGGAAAATAAGGTAACGGGCCAGGGATTAAAGGTAAACACACACACACAGAAAAAATCCCTCTTTAATAACATGTGGAATATTCCTGACACAGAAAAAGTATTCCACCTGCAAGAGAAAGATCTGTCCAAAAAATACCACAAGAAGGAAACTGGGATGGCGGTGTAACCCCTACGGTGTTACCAGGCAGGTCCCACTGGAAGCACAGACTGTTCTGCCAACACCAAACCACGTGGTGGGGCAAGTGTGGAGGTCACCAAACACTCCTTGAATTCTCTCCTGCTCCTGAAACACCTGGGCTAAATAACTCTGCATCTGAAAGAAAAACAGTAATTCACTACCCACTCAAGGACTCTCTTCTGTGAGGGAACCCATGATGCTCTCAACACACCTGTGCCCCAGGCTCAGGGCATGTGGGGGCAGGTAGAAAGAAGGGGAAGCAGAGCCAGCATATTCAAGGGTCAGCTAACTTTCTATTTTAATATATGGGACACAAAGGAGGGTTTGAAATATTTAGGAAAGATCAATATCTAGCCCTATCTTCACAAACCTAAGCAGAAGTTAACACAAGACACCTTTAAGACCCTTTTGCCTATGACTGTGGAAAAAAGGGACTCTCCTTTTGGTGTGTTTGAAGAGGCAGTGAGTAGCAAGAAAACCATATGAAGTAGGAGCCATGCCACCAGGTGCATTTTTATTTTTTTTAAATTTTATTTTAAGTCAGTTCATTAGGAAAAGTGGGTCTTTACATTAGGAATGCTAAAGGTTTAAATACAAGAGGCCTTGGCAGGAAGAGTCCTTGTGGGTGGTTTTAAACACTGATGCTGACAAGGACAAAAAGAAAGGATATAAGGCCCCATTAAACAGCTCTAGTATCTCCCAGCACATTCCCCTGTATAAATGCTGGAAATTAAGCACATGGAAAGAAACAGGAAATATAAAGTCCACACTAGTTTCATGTCAAGAATGAGAGAGATTCAATAGAGATCTGGATTTTCCCACGTCCTTTAAGGCAGCCCTACAAGACTCCCTTTTCCAGTTCTTTTTCAGATTTAATAGGTTTCTGAGGGACAATTTCCAGAAATCTTCTCTGAAGACTAAGGATTTTGATTACATTACTGTCAATATTTTAGGTTCAAAAGACAGACATGGGAGCTCACTCAACCTTACTACAAATGAATATCATAATTTAAACTCCACTGTCAATATTGCAACAACCTTTTTGAAAAACAAAATACCAACAGCATAACTTTTGATCTCTAAGATACATTCATATATACACATTATATTTATTTTCTAAAGTGCAAATCCACTTTCATTCAAACTTTCATTACTTCAGTAAGAGCAAGATCAGCTGATAAAACCAGCATATAATCAAGTTGTGTGTCTTTACAGCTGTAGCTTTATGTTGCAGTGACAGATGGAACCATCCCCATTAACACACTCTAGAACCAAAGCGACAGCGTGACTCCGCCTGTTCTCTGCAGCTCTAAGAAAAGGATATGCAGAAATTAAACTAAAACCAAGACCCCACATTTTCAGTTTGCCATTTCCTGTGTGAAGAGATCAGGTGGTGCCTTCAATGTGAACATACACCAAACTTCTGAGCACTCAGGTTGCAGACTAATCCTGACTGCATCTTGTGCTTGTACCAAGCAAGATGCACAACAGATAATGAAATGGCAATTAGAGCTAACACTAGGCCAAACTCACAACACCCACTCTTTAACATGTGTTTCAGTTCATGAATGTTTGGCTTTGTTTCCTGTAAAGGTAAACATACTTCACCTTCCCCACCTAAAAGGTTTGATGACACCTCAACAATATCAGATTTTAGGTTATTTTCAAAACACCTGCCATCTTTTTTAAGCAATGGGGAAGCAAGTAAACCTGTGAATTACACCTCTGGAACAGTACTAAGACCTGAAAATAAAGACCTACTTCTAGAAGCAACTTAGTTTTACACAAGGCATCCCTTTTCCTCCGTTACCTCCCTTTTCATCCCTTTTTCTTCCCCACATCCCTCCCAATTCTCCTAAAATGAAGACACATTGAATGGATAAAGCAGTTGAATTCATTAACATTTAAGTTCATTCTTCCAGAGAGTTATGCCTTATATAGAATAAGCAATGAACTGAGAGTATTTCAAATAGGGCTGCTGCAAGTATGAATGTCTTTTTTATTTTGAGAACAGTGTAAGTAATATGCAAATATGGTACTGCAAAGGACTCCATTTAAGTAAAATTGCATCACCTTATGTCAAATCAAAGCTTTTTTCCTCCTCATCCTCTCAGTAAGAGCATTCTTCATGTGAACTTGTGATCTAGCTAAAATATCATGCATTTTTTACAATAATGGATAAAAAAAGTTATACAAATGCACCTTAAAGCTGAATAAAGTCTTGTAAGACATAATTAGATCTGCCAGTGTTCACAGTGCCCACAATGTATAGAATTTATTGAATCATCAAAAACAACCTTCCGGTTTGCTATCGCTATTCCTTCACCTTCCCACACTGCATTTCACATTATCATCTTCCAAGCCCTTGCATGGGCTTGTGGGTTTTTTTTGTAGGACATGAGGGAGTTGGGGGGTTATATTTAAAACGTAATGCAGGAGAGGTTGATAATAGAATCACCTGCAGCCTGACAGGTAGCAAAATCCAAACTCTACTCAGCGCTGGAGCGTGATCTGACTCAGACTTCCTAAGTGTACCTGGGGAAGCCATTCAACCTCTCTGTCCCATTTATGCCACCTACCAGACATTTGACTTCTCTTCTAAAGCTGCAAGTTACCGACCTTAAAGGGAAAAAAATATGCATTACTGGCAATGTTCAAAGCTGAAAGTACTCCTCCGTCTTTCAATTCTCTGAAGAGCTACAAAATCTGGACTGAAAAAGGGATATTCTGGAAGCAGTCAAATGAGCCTACCTCTACAGGCGAGATTTCTACATGAAAATGGGAATGCTGGGAGAATCTAGGCAATGGAAGACACCAGACATTAGATGTGATACATATATCCTAACAACTGCGGTAAAAATAACTGCTTACCATGCCGTATGACTTTGGAAAGTCACTATAGTGTTACCAAGCAAAAAGGCCACTCTGGGACCGGTTTTACCCATAATACACATCTGTAGTTCATTTACCTGATGAATCTAAATTATACAGCCTCTCCCTTGTGACTTCAGCCTCCTTCAACTAATCCCGATTAGTCTTCCCAGCACTTCTTACTTAAGGGTTCAGACTGGCAGCACCTAACTCAAGGGATTAGTAATAGTGTCAAGTCACCTAGTGCATACCTGAGAGGAATAATTAGCCAGAGTCTCTTGGCACAAAGGCAGACACTAAATGAAGCAAACACAGGGACAAAGGTAGAGGGGGAAAAACCAAAGACTACTGCTTCCATGCTAATGTAACTAATGGGAGAAGTTCACTCCCCAGAATCTAACAGGTAATTCTAGCATGGACAATGGAAATGAAAAACTGCAGAGAAAGATAATTTATAACCAGCTACGCTCACAGCATGCAGTTTTATTTTCCAAAGAAATTTAGTGTTCCATAGCAACTGCCTAAAATAATTTTCTTGCGCTAGTGAAAACGTTAGCTTTTTTCATTTGCAATTATGGCCTGCCAATATTATTTTTAGTTTAATTTGACGAGGATCCCTATATTTCTAGAAGAGACTGCTTTGATCAGTGGCGCCTATATTTCTTTTTTTCTGCAAGAGGTGAAAGGATTGTTTTAAAATAACCTTTTCACACATAAGTAGACAAAATAATTGATATAAAAACTGATTGTATAAGACTCCTAATTAACCCATTTGTCACCAATCCATCTGTTACCAACCAATTTGGTCAATCCATTAAAACGAATTGCCTCATTACATTTAGCACAAATTATGAGATGTATGAATCTTTAACACTGTTAAGGCAACAGAAAACCTTCCTTCCTTCAGGAAAAGTTCCTAGTTGCCTAGAGAATCTATCAGCAGCACAGGCGGTTCAGTAGATCATTCACCCCACCTTTTGGCAGAAGAAAGGACTGCAATGCTGTTGGGTTCCCTCCCCCACTCCACCAACAGTGGGAAATCCAGGTACAAAAGGCTTTACAACATGTGAAGCTGCTGTCCCACAGCTGGATGCTTATTGAACATCAGATCAGACATTTAGAAAATAAGATTACATGCCCAATAGTGATGCCTTGCTAAAATGATGCTGCTCAAAAGCACCAAGTCTCAGCTAAGAACTTCCTGACATAGTAAATTGGAAGCAACTTTAAGCTTCCGGGCTCCAGAGGTCTCTGTCCTCACTGAGGTTGCCAAAAGTTATTGCCGACTTAATTCATTTAATGAATTTAATGTTTAAATAACAAGATCCATACCCAAAAATAAGAAAATCAGAACATCTTTAAAGGCACCTTGAAAAGAAATGTGGATGAAGGAAACATCCTCATTTATTAGTCACTGATATTTCCTGGGAGTGAAGGGAAGTAACATATCTTTTGCTACCAAGTACTTCAGCAGCAGCCATGAAAAAACAAAACAAAAAAAAATCCAGAATTCTTAAAAATAAACATGTAACAGTGCTTTTTCTTTTTAAGCTTTAGAAAAAATAAGTAGAAGGCTGACAGAACAGACACAGCATTTTGAACACATGCTTATGAACAGCTCTAAATAACAAACCTGCAAAAACATACACCATGAACCACCACAGAAGAAAATAAAATCATCTAAGGTATCACTCCTCTTTGTTACAGGAAATACTTACATATAACTGCTAACAGGACATTGCTATTATACTGTATTGCTTTAGGCCATATTGGCATAATGTGCAGTTATGATTACAGAAATCAGATAAATGGGCTTACATGGAGCTATTTCCTAGTGCTCTTCATTTGAATAATACACAATTTTTTCAGTTACCGTAAGACAAAAACATTAAGAAAATCTTATTCACAAATCCATTGATTGAAATATAAAAACTGAATGCTCCAGTAAGAAGCTAAGCTTTTGTTGAATGTGTTCTCAGAACTCCTGATTCTCTCAATTAAGGTAGACCTCATTCTCCAACACAGAAACCTGGGACAGAAATATCCACGACCAAAGAAGGAGCCACTCCACTGAACCTAATTCCAATACCAGCTTGATCCCTGACTGCACCTCACACTCCTGTCAGTGAGGAGGCCAAAATTTGACTAGGGTTTACCTGTCATTTTCCAAAGAAAAAGTCCATAGAGAAATTCTAAATTGACTGAAAGCTGTTTGCACCAAAACAGCTTGGGGGAAGAGAAATGTACTTCACAGCTATAGATCAAGTCACATTAATGGAGAAAAAAAATAATGTACAGCCTCATAGGTACTGCAACTAAGTAGCAAAAAATGCAGGTCATAAACAATAGCTTAGTTAAATTGTTCACCTATGATCAAAATTTGACTCAAATAAAAAAAATCTTCATACTGAGAAGTAAATGAGATAACGATAAGCAAGCTAATAAACTCTTCATTACTATAAGAAGTCAAATATTAATTAACAAAATTAATTCCACCTTTTTATGCTGGAGGATACAGACAGTAAAATTTTGTGCAACAGGAGTAAAAAAGAATCCAGATCCCAGGAGAGAAACATCCAGAGAACAAGGGGATCCAGTGGCTGGTGATCAGGTTCAGGCTGAGGAAATGCAGCTGTGGAAAGGTCAGTGACTGCAGAGGTACAGGAGAGATGAGGGGAAAGGGAAAGCAGGGGGGAAAAAAATAAGAGAAGACAAAAGAGTGCATGGAGGGGAACAAAAGTATATCAAGTTAAAGCCATTACAAATCATAATTGTGCTGAAACACAGCAGTTCTGATAAATGTCACAGAGATGTTACACAATTAGAAGCACAGGAGGAAATATTCTCAAGTCCAGAATTCATGAAGTAAGATGACTCCAGTTGGGGAAAGATCAACACAACTTCAAAACACACAGATGTCTAAGGAAAAGCTAGACACACACCCACACCCCAGCTTTTACCATTAGGAATCATTGCTCTTTATTAAAAAGGCTGAGGTAGATCTTCAGTATCTGGTACCACTTTTTGATGCCACGTACTTCACAAAGCCTTTTTGCAGGGTTCTTAGGTCAAAAGGAAAGCTGAGTGAAAGCTTCCCCACTCCACTGCCCATAGAATCAGAAAGTTCATCTTTTGACTGTGAGAAATGTTTCTGTCATGCCTCAGCATTGTGTTCCCTTTCAAATTAGGAGCTCCAAAGGGCAGGTTTAACCCAAAACCCTGACTGTCAGCATCTGCCAAGACTCTACAGCCTTATGGAGCCAGTGAATTAATTACCCCTGTGAAGAATTTTAAATTTTCAAAGCTTTTTTTCTACCCAGCCCCTTTCTGTGCTTTACCCATTTTTCTGATAATTGTAATTTTGACAATTCTGTTGTGATGAAATGTCCTGACCAGAGCCTAAGTTCTAGCTCCAAAGTCACCCACACACTGCAACTATCCACTTACTGACTTCTCTTTGTCCTCCAGGAATGCTCATATCTTTAGGAGCTGATAACAGTTTCACTGGTAAAATTAGGTGCTTTTGGTTTTAAAACTATCCATCAGCATCAGGGGCTGATCAGTTCTTGTTAACAGAGCCCAAAAGATTTTCATATTTGTCTTGAACCTTTCACCATTATGAAGTTGAATTAATTCATTTGAGGCTCAGAGTGAAAACTCAGTTTTCCTGCCTATCCATAAGCACAGCAGCTTTGCAATCTGAGTCTGCTCCCGCTTTTAAGAATTCAGCAGTAAGATGAAGCAATGAAACAAGACTGGCTAGATGAAACACAAAAGGGAACAAGATAAAAACAGCATTTTGCAACAATGGCAGACTCATAGGGAAAAAGTCACATTAGGTGAACTGAAGAGACTTCCTCTAGTTCCACATTAATCTCCAGGACTCCCATTTGCCATCTCTCAGCCACCAACGTGTCTTCTAGACTCTTAGACCACTTTCTTCCATTACTCATGAACCCCGAGTTCAGAAATTTTTTTCCAGATCTGGATTTCCATCTCGTGTTTGAATGATTTTCCCACCTCACTATCTGGCTACAAGGTGTGTTTAACTGTTACCAACATCTGGTTTCAGATCCTTCTGCCAGAAACAACTGCTACCACCTTCCTCAGCTGAGGCAACAGTGTGGTTTTCTCGTTCAGTTTTGCAGTTCACCATCCCTGCTCGCCTTCACATTCCCCTTTGGACGATAGAGTGCAATGCAAAGGACTGCATTCCTGTATTCCAGAAGAAACAGGTAATACACTTTCTATCCAGTGCAGGACCACCCCACTCAGACAGGGACACAGCTGTCCAAACTGCAGCACACATATATGTGTATGTATGTGTATATATATATATAAAAAAAATACAGGCAGCAAGGTTTCAAACACAGGTGTGAGTACCAAAAAGAATAAGTGAGAACACACAACCCTGGAAGGAGCAGAGGGAAATCAAGAGCACAAAACCTACCGTGCAAATGCTGGCTGATAAAACATTTCTATGATGGCTTCCTAACTGCTCTTTTCCTGGTTTCCTGCTCCCTTCTAGTCCATTTTGAGGAAAGGCAACTTGCTTTTCTGACACTATTAATACAGCACAACATCATGACAGCCTCCTGCTCTGAGCTTCAGGACCTCCTATGTCTTTCTTCTGGGGAAAGCAGTGGTTGTCTTTAGGGATGCTGGATGTGGTCTAGGACAGCAGAAACATGCCTTCAGCCAGGGTCCAAACCATTTTATCTCAGTCAATGTATTAGCTACCTCGCAGGTTGGAGGGAGAAATGCGCTTATTGGAAAGCCAGTGAGCATTGTATCCAAGGTCCAAAACTATGCCTTTAAGAAGCCAGGCCTCCACTTGGGCAAAGAAGATGAAGGTGCAGGCAAGTAGCCAAACAAGGTGGTAAAGAACACAGACTTTTAGAAGAAACAAGACCAGGAAGCAAGACAGAAGTGACACTTCTGTCTTCCCCAAGACAGAAGTGATATGGTACAAAAGGGGATCAAACACATAGAAAGAAAAGAAATAAATACATTTTTTTCAACTAACTTCAAAAATGCATCTTCTATAACCATCTTTTTATACCCAATGACTGTCAATTTGGCTCTTCAAATAACAAATATCCTAAGGAAAACAGACTCTTCTCTAGATTCTATGAAAATAATAAAAAGTTTGTAGCTGAATTTGAAGCTAAGTAATTTCTCTTTATTCCCTAATACACTCAAACAAGAGTAAAAGTATGAAGTCAGTTCAACCACTCTTTAGTACTTGTGATACAGCAACAGTCCTGCTTTATGACTTTTAAAAAATTTTAGAAGTTAGAAGAAAGCTGCCAGGGAAAGGAGAAATTATTCAATATTTTTGTATTCACACCCTACTTCTATGACAGAGATCAGCCCCACCTTCAGAAAAAAAAAAAAAAAATAAGCCCAAGAGAAACCAAATACTTACTCAGAGAGACACTTTTCATGTTGAACGCCCAAGCCATCAACCCAAACTTCAGAAGGAATATTTTGGGTTGACAACTTGAATTGAATACTGAGCCATATATTCCTCTCCTCTCTACATATATAAAGTACAGTGGAAGTGCAATTGTGCAAAACAAGGACAAGCTATTCTAAGCGTACATAAAGTGTCAGGATGATAAACCACATAACACAGAATTAAATCAAAGTTAATGGCCACTAGCTGGTATTTAACTTACTTTCATTTCTCTTTTCTTTCCATTTTTCCACCTAGTCTCCTCAGCTAATAAAATTGCCATTATAAGTGAGAGGCAAAGGCACAATTCAATGCTACATCAATTATTATGACTTTATTGTGACATACTGGTATTCAGCTGATCCCAGAAGGCTATACTGATGCCTTAGATGCAATTAATTTTTGATTGATCTAACTCACTCCAGTACTGCATGTAAAATGTTCATAGACATTTGAATAATTCTATTATATGCAGGAGATTTCTGCACAGAGATCATTTGAAATTAATTGCCAAGTTATTTTAGTAAATGTAATACACCATTCCGGTCCTATTGTGGTAACAGTTATGTAATTGCTTTACAAAGTAAACTAATGAAATAAATGAACTCTGACTAATATGTGGCATAACACGACTGAAAAAGTGAAATCACACTGTAGATTTCTTATCTCCCTCTACAGGGCTGGGGCTGTGGCATTAATTTTACTGTCACAGAACCAAATACAAGAAGAACAACCTCATAAAGAGGATTTTGTTTGACTGGCAGCAGGTGACCTTAAGGGGCACAACTTTTAAAAAGAACCGATAGAAGATGAGTACTCGATACCTTAAGTGTTTGCAAAAGCTGAGGATAAAAAAACCTTCATTATCACAGGGGGCTGCCAGAGTTTGTTTTGGGGGTGTGCATGTGATGAGTTTTCCTCAGGGCTAAGTAGCATTTAGCACTATCTGCTACACACAGAAAGTGAATTTTGCATTTTGAGCTGCTGGCTGTCACCCAGTTAAGTCACTCCACACATTCAGTTTCCAGGACACTAACAACTGAGACTTTCAAGTGAGCCAGCTAATGGAAAGATTGACAAGTTACCTTTTAGTGAGAAGGGTCAGAGTTTGAAGCTCTGCAAGTCAGGACC
>JAOXNG010000003.1:18191367-18202513 GCA_028566535.1 Scolopax minor
AAAGATTGACAAGTTAACTTTTAGTGAGAAGGGTAAGAGTTTGAAGCTCTGCAAGTCAGGACCCGGTGAAAGCAACTGCAAAGTTAAAACAAACCAGGCACAGATGGGGGTTTTACTCGCAGTGCTCGTTTCTGGAGGCTCTGACTCTCCCCTGGGAGAGCTGCATCCATATTTTAAATCATTACTCCAGAAACATGATACTGTGATATTTTCAGTGGGGTCAATAACCCCAAGAGCCACAGGTGTCAATACAGTCTCTGTAAAATATTTCTCTTAACTCTGAACCTTGCCTCCAAGGGTATCCAAACACTTCCTGCCCTCAGCAAACGTTCAGTAGAAACTGATGTCTTAAGTTGTTATTAAAAATACAGAAAAAGACATCATGACATGAAAAAGAAATCCATAATATTTATGTATCTTACATTCTTTTTATTGTGGAGAATTTATTTTTATAGATTAAGTTCCCTGATAATGATCTTATCATTTAATATCAAATCCTTTTTCAATGTAATGAGAGATTGGATGTGCCGAAGTCCCACACAACTTAAACTCACACAGGCCAACTCATCAAGAACAACAGAAAAGCCAGAATCCACAAAAGGCTGCCTTCTACTCCCATTTGTACCAAAGAACAGACAGGTGTGGATACAAAAATATTAGCACCTGCTCCAGGACCTGACAACTTGCACCACCGTTAGATGGCTGAGCAAATTTATTTCAGCTGCTCTTCTAGTCACAAGCTCCTGGAGATGCTACAGCAGACTGTATTTTGGCAAAATAAGTAGGCTTCTATTTAAAAAAGCAGGAAGAAAAGAAGAAATAAAAGAAGCAGCATTCTGTGGAAAGGGACAAACCAGGGAGTGAGAAACAAAAGGAATGTAAGTCTCACTTCTGAGATTGTTTTAGCAAAAAACAGGAAAATGCGGAGCATCCTTTGAATTCTTTCTCTAGGTGGGGATACACAGATCATCTGCCTTAAAATCAAACAGCAGCACCACTGTGAATCCCAGCACACACCACTAGGCATAAACAAATTAATAGCTTGTTCCCCTAGTAAGGCTCCTCAGTGTTTGCAGCACTAGAACTTAATTATTTGCTGTATCATAGTTTTAAAAAGAAGATAATCTTTACATGTTTCTTCTCAAAAACGTTTTTAATGTGGATTAATTTGGGGTCGACGGTCTGAAGATTTTAATCACCATCCAGACCGTGTAATCTACAGGGAACCACCGCTCCTGCAGACTGTCAGAAACTGTGGTTTGTGTGAAACTGAGAGTGCTTAGAGCTGATGAACTCATTACATTTCTTCTGTGACTTACTACTATTTATAATATTTTAAAAAGAAGAAAATTAGCAGCAAACTATCCACAGATATCTCTTAATATCTTTTCACAAGTTCTCCAATGTATCAGGGCTATAAATATTTTTCATCTTAAAAATGTAAGTTACCAGTCAGAGGAAGAAGTGAATTCGACTCTGACTCTGCAGCAGGCAAGTGGCAAATTCCAGTAGCAAAAGAAGTTACTGGGGCACTAGAAAAAACTAGCAAGCAGTGGTGTTTTGAGTAGCTGCAAAAAGTAGTGTCATCAGGAAGGATGAAAGAACAATCAGGTGTCTGGATACCCACACTGGACAGTCAGTGACCTCATCTATCAAGTAGCCCAGGACAAATCACTGTTTTTCTGTCCAAGTTTACTCCTATGTAATAGAAGCCACCCCCCTGGGGAGGCATCAGTGCAGGAAGAAGTCCCCATGCTGTCATTGTGGCATAGTTCATAGAATCTCAGTTGGAAGGGACCCATAAGGATCACTGTGTCCAACTCCCTGCTCCATGCAGGACTACCAAAACTAAATCATATGTTTAAGAATATCATCCAGATGCTACTTGAACTCTGACAGGCATATTAAGACTGATAGAAATAAGAAAATCCCTGGCAGCTACAAGTAGTCACTAATATTTCTTGCTTTGCATGATCGCAGCTTTATTTGAGGCTGGAATTATCTTTTTCTGGCTTCAGAAGAAAATATGAAAAGTTGGTAAAGCCAATGCTTTAAACATACAAGTTACATACAAGCTTTTCCTAATTGTTTGAATGGTTTGTAAAAAAGCCTCGGCACAGAAGAAATTTATATTGTGATAAAGTCAAAAAAACCTGAACAACCCCAGAGACTCCCTCCGTCTCTGACACACAAAGGCAATCCCCCCCAAGGAAGAGGTAATAAGTTTTTTGCACAGTTACCACTTGCCCAAGAAAGCACAGTACAGGAATCAAAGTCAGTTCTGATTAGCAGAAGGGTGAGGAGGATTAATCAAAGATAAGTATAGGGTAAGATCCCTTAATGTCTTATATGGATTGTATTAGCTACAAAAGAAATCTAAGAGCAAATATAAATCATTACAGGAGTATGAGAAACCTTAGTCACACACCTCCAGAATACTGCCTGTAAAATCACCGGCAACACTGAAAACACGGGAAGGAAAAAAAGAAAGAGTTGTAGAGACAGTGAGGTGGAAATTCTATCACAAAGAAACAGCTCCACCTTATGTTTGAGCAGGAGGAGTATTTTGTCCAAACCTACCTTCCAAATATACATATAGGGGAAACCCAGCTAACACAATCCACAGAACAATGGTCAGAAAGGCATCATTACAGCATCTCTACTCTGGAGTTATTTTTTTCCACTCCAGTTTTCACAGTATTACTGGTGGTAATAACTATGCCCTCCACTAAACAGATGTTGTGTCATGACCTCTTTACTTTTCCAGGCTGATTTCAATGCCAGCAGTGAATTTTCTAGTGACAAAACAACTTATGTTCAACTGCAGTATTTTTCCACCTAATTCACAGATACAGGGGAAAAAAAACCATGCAAACAACCAGTCAGAAAATTGTTCAAAGTTTTAGGTAGTATATTTCAATTCAGGTGACAGAATCCATTTGTTATTGGAAAAATATATTAGCTTAATACCTTCTGGCTTTCATCCTTTCTTTCTTTTCCAGACTGTACTTCAGCACCAGATGATTTGTAAAACTTATGAACTGAAATTCATGCCCAAAATAGGGAGGTATTTTTAAAATAATTAGTCTTTGCTTTTTCTTTGCTGTGACCAGATGAACACCTTCCTACCTCAAACACAAACATGTAAATCCAGAATTAGGTAGTGAAGTGCAATTGATGGTATCCAATCCTGAATTGCTATACATGGACTTTTCTCAAATAATAGACTACTCAGCTGAAGGACAAACTGGAACATGCATGTAAACTTTTCACAGTTCAGAGCACAGGAAAAAAAGAGAAAATCTCCTTGGGGTGCCATGGCCCATACGGCAGAAGAACTTGAAGGAAAACACAGATGGCATCAAAAGAGAGCAAAGAGTGCAAACAATGAGACATAATATACAGGGGGGTGGTAATTTTTGTTGCTGCTGCTTTTGCCAAGAGGATGCTCTTAGCAATGGCTGGCAGTCTATGTATCAAAGAACCAGTGTGTGCCACCCTGGAGACAGTCTGGGAGGAAAAAGGGGACATGCAACTTCATTCATACAGAAATTAAGAAACCTGAAGCATCTTTAAAAATCAGTCTTGATTTGCCAAAAACAATACTGTTCAGCAAAGGCACTCTATATAGAACCGTATACAATTTCTCAAGTGATCGCCTAAAAAAAAGTAACAAAAAGTTTAGTTGCTCCATGAACGTATCAAAAGAACAGCACATTTTTACATCTAACCAGGGTGCCGTGGCCCATCAGGAGCAGCAGGGCACTAAACCTTTGGCCAAAGGTTATCTCAGTCCCTTCATCTCATCCTGGCTTCACAAGTTGTCGCAGTCACAAAGATCCTGTGCACTCTGCCACCGAGAACAAACAACAAGGAAACAATAAACCATACAGCTTTACCCATTAGTTCTGAAGAGAATTTTCAAGCTACCCCTGGCCTTCCAAAGAAACGGCCTCCAGAAGGTACTTAGCAGAACCAAAACCTTAATAAATATTTATGAATACATCCCTGCAAACTAGATTTCACTGATGTTTAATGCTTGCTGTGAAGTATCAGAAACATTTCCTTTGGTCTATGATGTTTTAACACAAACACACGTGTTTGTTTGACATAAATGCTTGCATTCGTCTGGGTGAAATGTATTTGGCAGTCTCTGCATGTTGTCAGAACCTATACAAACAGCAGTAGTTTGTGATGGCAACAAATGCCATAGAAATTTGTCAAGGTCTTGACATTTAGAAATAACTATTCTTGTTGGTGGCCACGTGGTTTATTGATAACTGAGATATGGCATCAAAACATTTATTAATTGCAGTGCCAAAGATTAAGGGTAATTGCATGCAATGATGTGCTCAAGTCGTGCGTGAGCAGCTATAACTTACATTTGTGCTTCTTTTCTTTCTAGGACTGTAAAGCTAATTTAACTTATTTTTTTTTTTTCCTTCTTAAAGCTTGTTTGTGGCCAAGGGATATCTTCAGCTAATACTCCTTGGCAGTGACATTCTTTAAATGTAAGTTCATATGCTACCACTCTTTCTCGTCATTTCTAGTGACAGAGAAATACTAAGTCATCATTGAAGAAAAGTTAAGAGTATTGCTACTGGTATTACTTTTTAATTTGATGAAGCCTTCTTTGAGGAAGCCTCCCACCTTTGTAAGGCATTAATTGTATCCAGACCGCAAACTTCTTATTCTACCTTTTCTGTTAATATTCCAGCCCATAAGCTCAAATAATATTGTGATCTGCTTATGACTGTTCTCCATTTGCTCAATAAGCCACTGGCTCCCCTTCTTCCCTTCCAACAAGCAGATTCTTTCATGGTTAAGATGTCTGATATTGTTACTAGACTACAGGTATTTTTACTATCCTTCCCCTTAACTCTCAGGAGAGGTACTAGTTTTTACGGTCAGTTTCACTCTATTATTTCTTCCGGATACGTTGCACAACCAGCTTTCCCTACAATTACAGCCAGGCTGTGCCTTTTTACCCATCTTTAGTCCTATATAATCCCTAGGGATTGAGCCACATGTTCCCAAAGGGCATTAGTGCTCTCCCATTCCCTGAGTACATGCCTTCCTTTCCCCATATTGGCCACCATTTAGCAACAGCTCATCAAGCCAATTCCAAATTTGAAAACAGTGATTTCTCCGAGTCTTCCTCTATTACTTTTTTAATGGCTGAAGTTTCACCTCCTCAAGCAGAAGGGACACTCCCTTTTTTTCATTCCTGTTTCTTTATTTAGCACATTACTGTAAATCATGTACCCCCTTGTTTAAAGGAAATGGATCTGCAAGTAAGCAGGATTTTCCAATTGATCCCAGACGAAAATGTGCAAAACTGCTGTGTAAATATATATAAAATATATATGGGGGGAAATATAAAAAAAATTCAGTACACTTCTGAAGAAACCACAGAAAAACCCACAGCTTCCACAGGCTAATACACAGTCAACCTCAAATGGAGGACTGTTAAAGAGAGAGAGAGAGAAAAAAAAGAGTATTATCCTACACTATTGGCTGTATTTTCAATGCATAAATAAAAGACTACTTGACCAGGAAAACAGAATGTCAAGCAGTTGTAGCAAAGTATACTCTACTTCATGGGTATACTCTGCTTTTTTCAAGCATGTTCTACTAGCTGCCTAGAGAAGCACTTGTGCAGAGTTTTATTTGCAGTGACAGAAATACATTTGGAGATGGAAGTAACTCACGGACTATAGACCTTTCCTCAGAGGAACACTATGTTCCTTGCACATGTACTGTACATATCCCTTCTCCTTTCCTCATACCATAACATCTCCCCACTTCCCCAAGAGACTGATAAAAATCATTACACAAATAAGAGAAGGCACATCAGTGCACTTTATGATACTTGTTTTGTAAAATTATTCCCAAAAACCCCTTTCATTAGGAAAATGCTAGTACTGCCAAGTCAAGCATCCAGAACCAAAAAGAAGCCACAATTAAATTTTTCTGTGCAACCTCAATTTGCTCCCTCCTCACTCCTTGCTGTCAGGGCTTGCAAGCAGGCCATAATATAAATTCCAGCTATCTCACCAACATATCCTTCATTTCACCCCAGTGCAAGGCTCCAGTGACCCACCACATTTTTACATTGAGACTGGCAAGGTTGATTTTTTTTCAGCAAATAAAGGAGAAAAGTATCTACATACAGGAGTTGGTTAGGAATGGTTTACCCACTTACGAATGAAGCTGCATCAGGAATAAAAGAAAACCCCCAACAACCAAAAAAAGGAAGGAACTGAAGATATTCACAAGTAATCAGAAGGCTATTCCTCACAAGTAGTGCATGACTGTGCCTTGGTTACTCTCCGAGACACAAGCAGGTCTCTCAGTGAGCTCTTTCACACTCCTCCCTCTCTCAAGAAGGAGCTACAAGGGAGCAAGAGCCTGAAACATTCGTGTATTCAAGAAATTTACGGGCAGAACTCTGCAGTCTTCTCCCAAGCTCTGTTACGTTTTTCCCTTTTTGAAGCTCTGTCTCCCAAGTGTATCACAAAGAACAAAATACAATTCTTGTTTACTAGCAGATTAGAACTACTCATACATCTTACCTGTGTTGAAGGATACCTATCACTCCCAATTTTTTTTAAATTTAAATTATTAACTTTAACTATTTCAGTCTTCTCAAACGGGTCACAGAGATAACACGTCTGTCCTCCTGGTTACATTCCTTTCCACTTTCTCAGTTCAATGAGATGGCATAAAACTTCGAAAATTAGTCACGCTGAACACAGATGTATCTGTGAATCATGACACCGAGCTAGCAATCAACACACAGAGCTCTATTAGATGCTTACTTACCACGACTAAAGAGAAAGTCTGACAAGACAAAACAAACAAAAAAAAAATGCAGAGGCATTTTACTTTTCCCCACAATTACAAGAGGAAACCCAACTGTCCCATCTTAGCTGCACATGGAAGTGCACTCTCATCAGATCCCACAAATCACGCTCCTTCAAGCAATGTCCAGTCACAGACAGCTTAACCAAAATGGCTTGATTCCCCTTTCTAGATCATGGCAAGGTAGTGCATGAACCACAGCTGAGATCCATAAACTAAAGAGAATAAACATATTTTTGTGGAAGTAATCCAAAATGCAGCAGAGAGAAGCACTTCCTATCCCTGTTTTGTTTAGATCTCCCAGCTGCCAAAGCTTTTGAGCTCGCCTTGCGCTTGGTTTCCACGGCCCAGCTGTACATCAGATGTAGAGAGCTTCAAACCTCATTTTAAGCTTATAATGCAAATGAACTGCGTTTACATAGCACTACCAGAATGCAAATAAGTTATGTATTTTGTGCTGAACAAAATCATTACATCTCCGCGGAACTATTGATACGGTTCAAAAAGCCTCAGATCCTCTCTCTCCAGTATTTAAAAGAAGGGTAATCAAACCATTTAAAGACTATGTGGTTGAAACACCAAGAAAGAGGAAATCCACAAAAAAGAATTTCAAAGTTGAGATTTAAAGACTATCCAGAAGCCAACAAATTAGGACTGGCTGACCTCAAGGTACTCATGGTCAGGTAATCCTTCACACAAACTAACAAGTCAACATCTCTTATAGGTGCTAAACAGTGGTCAATGTTCAAGCTTATATCTATTACTTTTCATGCACAGTAAAGCAGATTAACCATTAAAATAAAAGCTTTTACTCCTAATTTCTTTACCAAAAACCACAAAATGCACACATGAACCCCTACCCCCACTTCTTTACATACAAGGAAAATATTTACAATACTAGAAAAGAACAAACAGTAGAGCAATCGTTAGTACCTAACACTAGTACTGCCGGTTGCAGCATAATTCAGCCAACAAACTTCACTAAATACCAGGTTTACTCCCGGCCACTTCAACAGTTTTTATCACAACAGTACATTGTCAAAAAGCAAACAAAGAAACCTGGTCATTCCAATCCATACAAACATACATTTTGAAAAAAACAAAGAGGAAAAAAAGTGACTATAATAATGCCACTTCTTACAAAAATGCTACAGTAAATTTTCTCAATGTTTGTGTTAGGAAATGGTGTATAAGTTTCTAGGTTGATAATTTATACATTTATCCAACCAAAGATCAACTGCACCAGAGATACAAATAACACTCCAATAAGCCTAAGCTGGAAGACAGAAACAAAAAAGTAAGAGAAACAAATTTCTGTGGCGTTATCCTATGACACAACCATTGTATCTTATGGTTGTTTGAATGTCATTTATCCAACTATCAAAAAAGCTAAATCATTACATATAAAATCATAACCTTTTTTCCAAAGAAAAGTTTAATTCTCCTTTGGTTTGAACTAAAGGATTTCAGAAGCACGCTGCAAAACAGCTTCACTAAATGTACAGAAAAGCATTCCATTGTGCCTTTGACAGACTGGCAGAACTGTAAACAAAAGGGAAATTTGGTTGTGTTCAATCTCAACTTTGTCCCCGAGTTTGACAGAGTTTGCTTCTTTATAAATAAAGTAATTAACAATTTTGACATTGAGGATTACACAGATAAATAGGAAATCAGGAGACAGCTTCGTATGTCTATACTTCCTGTGCCTCCTATGCAGTTTCCTAAGCTATTTAAAAAACAAAACAAAACAAAAAACCCAACAATAAAACCACACAAAACCCAGCCAACCATCACTGAACTGCTTACAGCTCAAGTTTAAAAGAGGAATGTATCCTTAATTTACAAATGAGCAGATTAAGCCACCTTAAATGTCTTCCTGATTTGTATGAAATTGCACTTTCACTTGTTGAGAGGCAAGAGATATTTATAAGCCTTTTCAATATGAAATCAAACTCATCAGTTTAAAAATGTAACTTTTCTTTAAGTGCACACAGTCTTTATGTTAAAAAAGATTTCTGAGACTAGACAGCCCACTATTTGAACTGTGAGATCTCACATCACCTTAGTTATGACAATGCTGGCAGCAGAAGTAATGCCACTGTACAGCTGGGACTGTAAGTCTAGACAAGACAGAATGACTTCAAGCTCATTGTGTGTGAAAAGTACTTCAATCTCCAAAACACTTTAAGTGCAGAGCTATACAAACTCCTTATTCCAAGAAGTAGATAAAATTAACTGTACAGATTGAGATATTCTCACAGAAAGGTCCTAAAGTCATCCAGAAAACAACTGGGGCCAGGGCCTTGGTGTTCTAAGACATCTTCAAGGATGTTTGCTTATAGCTGAGGAGCTCAGAGAACTCTGGAGCTTCCCTTGGATGACAAGAGCCTTTCACAGGGCCGCGAGAGGCCACTTCCCAGGGCCCTGGTCTTTTGGCTCTGGTGTCAGAGCAGGGATAACCCTCATTTTATCTCTCTTGGGCTTGAGGCTGGCAGCCGGATCCAGCCACAAGATCACTGAACTGGGCCGTTAGGGGCAGAACGCTCTATACCCTAAAGCTTGTCCTTGGGGGGCCCTACCGAGAGCCCCAGGCCCCTGCACAGCCACCCAAGCACCAGCAAAATATTTCTACAGGGGACTTCTTTCCTCAGTAACTCGCCATGTAAACCCACATCTCTTTCAGCAGACTCACTTGCTTAATACACGGTCAAGAAACTGCCCTCGTTCCTCAGCTGGATCCAAACAGCATGAAGAATTCACCTGAAATAAAAAACAAGGAATTCTCAGTGGAAGAGACTTGTATAAGCCTCTCAACTGCTGACTATTCACCTCTACCAATGCTCACAATCATCTCCTAACATACCTGAGCTTCCCATCCTGTGAGGGAAAGATTCTGCAAGTCTAGGAAGGAGTAGGAAGGGTAGGGAGGACTGAAACCTTCCCTCACTACGCTCCTTCTTGAAGGATGTCTTGTGGAAGAAAAAAATCAACAACAGAAGTGTAGTGCAGAAGCATTTATCCTCAGAAACTTACTCTATCTGGGCTAACTACAGGGCAGCCAATGGAGCTGATTCATCAGTCCCTGGGGGTCTTTGGCCACAAAGCTGCAGTACAAGCTTTGATCCAGATGCAGAAGTCTCCAGAGGAACAGTCCAGGCTGTGGAATCAGGCGAGTGCCCAGGCACAAAGACGTTTCCTCACCAAGCACCACAGAGTCCATGACTGAACCTGCCAGGACAAAAACTACATGGTGTCCTAGGCACAACCAGAGTAGGAAACATGGAATGCAAATCCCAGTATTGGAAAATCCAGGTCTGAAATGCAATCTGGGACCACGATAGAAACCTGAAACTGCCTGACACTGCTGTGAGTGGCTAGAGGCTCCCTTCTTCAACTCGTGCTCACCCATTCTCTTCCCTCAGCCCACTTCCAAGCCAAACTCTGACAGGGTTTCTTTCTCACTAGGCTGTCAGAGATGTCCCTTGGCCTTCTGGCGCCAGGGCCATACAGAGTTGCACTAGCTGGATGCCGACAGATGCCAGCAGTGCACCTCTGCCAGGGAACAAGCAACCTTGGCTTGCAGGAGGCTGTGTGTGGCCATAGCTCTTTGGCCAGCTCCATCTGAGCTCCATTGCTCAGGAGGAACTCAGAGCACACTTCCCCATCCATTCCCTGAAGAATACTATCTCTCCTGGACACGTTTAAACCTTACGTCTTCCCAGTCACGGCAGTCAAGAATAGAATGACAGCATGCTGCCACCAAGTCCTCTTTCGGGCCTTCTGTACTTCCTTTCCTTCCTCATTGCCTCTTTGTTGGCAGAAAAGCTCATCTGGCCCTCTCTGCCTTCCTCAGAGAGGACAGCTGCTGCTACCTACTTTAAGGGATCAACTTCCAGGTGGCATCAAGGCCTCTTGGGAAGGCACTTAATGCACACACCGTAAGACCACTTGCAGCTTGCCTGAAGAGCAGAAGGTTCATGTCTGGACAGCCACGCCATGATATGTGCTTTGGTAACCGTTATTCTTTGATTCCACCTTCTAGGTCTCTGCCAGCTTCTACAGAGCTCTGCAGCCAACTCTTTTCTTCTTGCTGCACTAGGAAGGTACTTGCAGCAGCTGAGAAATCCTTTCAGATGACCGACTGATGAGTGCAGGGTGGCAGTTAAGGGCCAGAAGACCTCGGCTCTCAAAAAGGGTTGGGTGGGCTTCAGCATCTTTCTTTTGGGGGCTCCTGCTGGCCTCCTCTGCTGCTGGGGCTGTGACCCCTGGGGAGGTCTTGCTA
>JAOXNG010000003.1:18229085-18241447 GCA_028566535.1 Scolopax minor
CAATCACAACCTATATATAGGCTGAAAATCTAAAACCTGTTAAGAGCAATTAAAGAGCAACCTTCAATATCACTTCCTCAGAGGGGAAACCATCTTCAGCTAAAATACTATAGCTAATTTCCTTTGGGACAAAAATTCCCAAATTAATGATGAAGTGAGACTGGGAAGCAGGAATCTATTAAATCAGCAGTCAGACCTTGATATAAACCTGATCAGTTGTGACTTCTCATCTGTTCTAAAACAAAGATCTCATTGCAGAATCAAAATCAAATCCAGAATAAAGGATAAATAGCAAATTCACATTTTATTAATTCAAATAAATGCTTCACTTTTTAGTTAGCAATATATTTTAACATCCTAATTTTATTCCCTTAAAGGTCCCTTGAGGAATCAAGTTAGAAAACTAACTGTGCTATGAAATCATAGGCAAAGTTCTCTGCTGCTGCCCGATACCTCCTAGGTTCCTGATTTAACACAAAATGACAGACCAGGCTGTGAGCTAAAGACTGCAGACTTGTGCAGCTGCTGAAGCAGCTTTTAGCTTCACAGTCAGGACTGATTTTAGAAACAAGAAAAAAAGAAGTACTTAAAAACCCTGGTGCCAGAGCTAAGCAACCTTCACCCTCAGTGGCATCCTCTCCAGCTGATTCAGTGCACAGAGACCAAGAAGATCCCCAGAGGGGGCAGCCAAAAGCCCTGCCCCTCTGCAGCTGGAAGGAGAGGATCTGCGGGCAGCATGTGCTGCGTTAAAAGGTGGATACACATTCCTCTTCCCACCCCTCTGGCCACGGCACGATTCTGTCCCACGGCTGGACACATGGATTCTAGTAACGAAGACAAGCAGGTACAGAAGGGGAGCTGTGCAGCACTGGCTCTGCAGAGCTCACCGGCTGCGTGATGCTCAACAGAACTGCTCTGCTTCTCCTAAGAGACCACACTTTGCCATTTCATTAACAAGGACAAAATAATTTCTTCCTGGGGCAGCAAAAGATTATATTCCCTATACTGCTCAGAAGCCTTGTGCCAGCACAGGACAGATTGTGTTAAGTCTGGTTTTAATTTTGTTTCTTTTTTAAAAATAACGCATAGAGGAGATCTGTCTCTCTGTTCGCAATAATACGAAGCTTGTTCCTTTACAGAAATAATGAGGAGGCTGGGGATAAAGCAAGAAGTCACATGGAGACTTACCAGACGAGGCTCCAAGTCTCATTAAGCTTTCTTCCCTCCTGTGAGCCCCTCTCTCAGATCAGGGAACATCTGGGCCCGAGGATGTAAAATTTCCAATTCAGTGCAGAACTGCAGAAAGCAAAAGAAGAAATTCACAGGCCGTTCACCAGCAAAGGGCCCACCAGGAGTTACTGCTGTGCCAGTTTCTGGAAAAGCAAAGCATCCCCTGGAGGGTTTTTTAGATTAGTTTCCCCAGGCCTTGTGGGCCGAGTTAATCTCTCTGTGCATGTTAAATGGTTAAACACAAATTTGCATTTTTTTTCCTATCTGCATTAGTAGTTCAGCAAGGATTTAATTTACATCCCTTCTTTGGGATAGAAGAAGAAAGGGGGTTTTTGAAGAATGCAGAGGAGTGTCTCTTGGTGTGATATGCTACAGTCAAAAAAATTAATGATCTCAGCTTTCCAGAATAGTGTTAATTTTGCCTCACATGTTTTCATAGTGCATTGGCCATTTATTTGCCATTTATATGGATCAACTAGTTTTGCTGCTGTATCAATTTCACTTTTAAGTTAAACTTTTATTTATTGAAAGATTTTATGTATTTAGTATATGGATGACTAAACATTGATTTAGTAAATCAATGTTCAACTCAAAGGAAAAGCAAAAAAAAAATGTGGTAACTACATAAGTCAAACAGTAAAATTTCAAGGATGGAATAGCTTTCAAGGATGGAAAAGCTTTCAAAAACAGCATCAAATGATTACACTCCATACTTTTCACCTTATAGGCAGATTTTAAGAAATATATCTTGATTAAAGAGCAAAAATCAGTGTTCTGCACGATGCTGTCTGCTTGCAGTGTTTTACACTTTTCTTGTTTTCATTGCAATTTAAAAATCTGTAACATTCAACAGACATTGTAAAATCTACACAAAATCCCCAAGTTCTTCAGCCTGAGAGAAGTAATAAATTATAGTAGTTTCATCACTGGAACTGACAAGCTCCTTACTTAAGATTCTTGCAAAATTTGTACATTCCTTAAACATGTACATAATCAATTCTGCACAATCTTTACTGTCCTATGTGTTCTAAATACTAGGCATTTCCTTTGTATGTATTTATATACGTTCAGCTGAAGATAATTTCTCTTTTGTCTTCCTCAAGGCTAGAAATTCCAGTCATATTCAGTATGATCTGAACAACAGTCTTTGCCTTACCTGTTTCTTAACTGGCTTTGGAAACATTTTATCAGCCCCCCACGTTGAATACTAAATAGACAATCTCATTGCAGTGTGCTTTGGAAGCCTAGCTATACATAAAAGGAGAAAACTGTAATGGAACAACATTTGATCTTTTTGGAAATAATCATAAATAAGAATTTCTCTTGTGGGTTGTTTCCTTTACCTTGCAAAATATTAACTCTTCATGTCAAATACATGCAACTTTAACTATCACTATGGTAAGTACTGTTTCTGGGAGATAGTAGATCTCAAATTCTAACCTACAAATTGGAATTATAAATGTGGTGGTGAGCAGGTGATGAGGCAAAACATGAACATTTTCCCTCCTTCCTATGCATTCTGTAAGATTAACTTCACAGTTCTCCTTGCTGCTGCAGGTTTGGTGTTGATGAATACATCAGTAGCAGAGAGAAGTGTTTTCTGAAGCATAGCAGCCATAGTAAAGTTACAGAATGAGATTTTGCAGCTGTGAGAACTTGCAGTTGAAGAATCTCTACCAACTAGTGCTTGGCATCTTTGTGCTGCAAAATCATTCCATAAACTCCATAAAGCATACTTCAAGTTACAGAGGTGCAGAAAGCCTGCAAAAGAGACTTCTACTTGCTATACAAACATATATGTTCACAAACACTACTTGCTTTAATAGTCATATAGAAATAAGGCTCTGTTCATTAAAACAGTTCACAGCTGCCAAGTACTCAAGCAGAATAATCCTAACAAGAAGTGTTATTAAACTTGCTTTGACCTCAGCATGACTTGTTTGTGCATGAAAAAGCCTTAAGACTTTTAAAATCATCAGTGAGAATAAATCAATGGTAAAACACACACAGTGGAAGGACTCAACTGGCAAGTGCTACTGAAATACACATTAGAGGAGTTTGGATTCTGAAAATGCACTGAATACAAGACATTCTTGCAAAATACGCCAGTTTCTCTTTCCTTTTCTCCTTTGAATCACCTGGAGACTTACTTTCAAAGTGGAGGGAGACATGCAGGAGTTACACTTAACAACCAGGAGGATATCTGACACAAAATGGAGTAAGTGGTTTTGCTACTTTAAGTAATTCAGCATCTAGGAGAAGAATCACTTAGTGGAATGCCTTAAAAAGCTTGAGAATACAGAATTTGTGAGTCACCCTACACTGTCTTCAAATTCTATGATATTATATAATATTGTGCATGATCACCTGTAGAATGGAATTAATTATGAGTCAAGTATCTCTTCACGTCATTCACTTCCATCTCCCTTGAAAGCTGACTTCCATTCTTCACTGAAATAATCCCTCTGAGCAAGTGATTAGTGATCAGCTTGACAAATTGATAGAATGAAATATCTCTTTCCCCCTTATGGGACCTCCTCCAGCATTCATGACAGTTACGATTAAGTGAAGTACATTTTTTGGATTCCTCTTATTCCTTAGTGGGAAGCAAGGAATCTCTTAAATAAAAGAGTTCCAGAATATGTTTATCTATTCGGTTTCAGAAGCTCTCACATTATCCTCCAACTGTTAAACTTCACTTTCAGTATAGGAACCTGAAATCCAATTAAAAGAAAAACTCAGTAGCAATATGGGGAGCAGAATGTAACAATGTGCCCAGCAGATTTCTCTCAATTAGAGAAAAGGAGAGCTCCTAAAGATCTATTTACCTTTTAGTGGGATGTCACCTAAAACCAACTTGTTGATATTGGAGAACAACACAGAGTCAGAATAATCTCTGCCTCCAATGCAGATGTTAATATAGTCAAGTTATCGAGCTTCATTGCCTCCACTTGAATTGAAAACACAACTTCATTGCATGACTTTTTCTCCAGACAAAAGTACAATTATTCTGTCCCAGCTCAAGGAGGCCCAAGGTCATAAGACAGCTCACTTCGACAAGTCCCACTGTTCTCAGCTCATTAGGAACAAGCCTCTACTCTGAGTTTAGCCTCTCTGCCATCCAGGCTGGCTCAGTCTATAGGCTTACATGGAACCAACAAACATAGGCTGGCTTTGGTCTAAGGACACCAGCTGTCCCCAAATATCATAGGTCTAGTGCTGGACAAATAGCAGTCATCACATGAGATACTTCAAACATCACATGGGTCTTCAAACACAAGATCTTGTGTCATGCTAACAATGTTAGGGAACTTCCCCAACCTTGTCCCTTAAAAGGTACACTAAAGTAAAACTCCCCTCTTGCTTCTAAGCTGTTCTCTTTTATTTCCTCTTAAAGACATACTTTTTTCAGCTTTGCCAATCACTTTGACTTTGTGTGATAACCAGTCAAGTTGAAAAAAAAAATACTTCCCTTTGTTCAGCCAAGTTGTAGCTGTATTACAATTGAACAATGATATGTCAACAGATTGTGTTTAACTTGAAAAAAAAAAAAAAAAGGAAAGAAATTAACATACCCACTCTCACTTCTAAGATTTGGTTGGCGGGGTGTGATAGATTGGGGTTTTTTTAAACAACAGGCATATTGGACTAAACTCATAATTGGAATAAAGCCCCTAAAGATAACAGCAGCAATCAACTGTTGCCTCAACCAGGCTATGCATTTTTGCCTTCTCTCTCCCTCTGCAGGTTGATGGTTCAGTTACAGAGGGTAAAAGTTTGCCTATTAAAACAGAAGATGCTGTCATGCCTGCCTACACCCACCCTGGTGAAAAGACTGGATGTGGTACTGTTAAGACTGTTGGGCATAAATTATTAGGCAGCTTATTCATAAACACAGGAGGTAGAGTTTAACATGACTAGGAAGGTACTCTACACACATTTAATAGGCTCTATTTCTTTCCCCTGATAATCATATGAGGGGCCCATGGGCATCTCGATGCTGGCATCTTTATATTCTTTATACTTCCTACGTTCCTAAGAATTTATGTTACGAAAAGAGCTATATCTCCTACCAGATACTCCATTTTACCAGAAAGGCTGCACCCCTACCAAGAGTCATGGTTTGACTTATTGCTAAATGCAAGAGAGGGTGAAAACAAACCCAGTCAACTCTATAGCCCACCGGAGAGCAGAAGTAACCCCATCAAACCCCAGAAGTAGGCCTTCCCAGGTTTAGTGAAGTTCAAAATTCTTGAGAAAATTTATTGTCCTTACCAAAGATAGAAACTCTGAATGAGTGGTAGACTGAACTGCTCCTACCAGATCAACGGAGTGGGATATCCCTGTCACAAATACTGGTGTCCACACACAGAGCAATGACACGCCTGAGGAAAGACGTACCCTGGCTCCGGTATTCTGCTATTGCATCCACAACTCTTGAGCCAGAAGAGAAATGCCACTAAAATGAAGAAATGTCATCCTCCTGACTTCAGAGCACAGCATATAACACACTATTAATCTGGAGCCATAATCTGTTGCTATTACCCTTACTCACTGTTCTGCAGCTTGCAGGTTATGGTTCATACCAAAGTTCTTCATTAGCACACTTCAAAAGCACTGTGTAATTTCACTGTGCATTTTTAGATCTCCATATCTATCCTACCTAAACATACATTTAAAATTCTTTTCTTAGAAACCAATAATTGGTTGTTCATTGCAAGAGATGTCACAGGAGTCGTTTAAGGTTTTCATGTATGGTAGAATCCTCCCACTCACATCCTGAAGAATGCAGGGAGGTTCAAACAAAAGGATCTGACCACATGTCTGAGACTAAACCAGCAATGCATATCTTCTTCTACCCACACCATAACTTCTAAAACTTAATGGCCATTATAAAACAAGCTCATTTCCATCTGCATGCAAAACTCACTATTTTACGTTATCGGTCTTGCTGAGAGTCCAACAGAAAAGGCAAGAAATTGTAAGTGGCAAAGAGTGGCAAAGTAACTCTTGAAATCCTTTCCATCACACACACATTCCTATATAAACATTTAAAAATGCATATCCCTTCTGACTATACTACTGACCTTGTATCCTCAGACTTTGACCTTCATTGTGCATGATCCTCCCTCAGACAGTAAATTTTATTGGTTCTGTAATGTTGTTGATAATGTTTTGAATGCTGTAGGCAGGTTTACTGCAGGCTGGAAAAGTGCTGGACAGGAAATTATGGAAGAAATGAGCTTTATTTTGTTACTACAATTCTGGGAGTTTTCCAGATCTTTATGTCACTAATTACAGACGATTATGGGAAAGAAGAGAGCTCTTCTAACCATAATACTAAACAATGTAATTCATTTCATTTTATATATACATAAAAAAAATACATAATTTGCAACAGTGTAGGCCCAAAATCTGAGGTGCCTTGGTAATCTATAAAGATAGAAAGAAAACAGTCCTTTTCATTATGTAAATCTGGATTATTCACTAGTCTGTTCAGAATTACTCTTATCCTTGCATATTGCTTTTTCAAGTGTGCTTTTAGCTATTGAAAATAACATTGTATGTCCCCACCACTGCCCAAGAAGAACTGTCTGCTTTTTAAAGAACCCATCATCGGTTTTGACTGCGACTTAGAGACTTGTATAATTGCTTCTCTTTATGAATAAAGCTGTTTGTTTTAAAGTGCCATTTACTGGTTTGCTTCCCTAATGTGACATTATATATTCTTTCCTGTAGCAGAAGAAGTGGAGCGGTTTGAGGATGTTACAGACCACTAAAGCCAAAATCTACACTGGTGGAATTGCTTCTGAATAGTTACATAAAATAATTGTAAATTTTACAATGGAAAACACTGCCAAAGCTGAGAAGGCTGTTCAAACTCTCAGATTTTGTTCTAAGCATATTACTAAAAAAAAAAAAAAAAAAAAAAATCACAGGCTCTTTCCTGCTTTATGTGTAGATAACAAACATGTGAAGATTAATTTTGGGAGAGGGGGAAATCAAACTCATTCACTTGACTTGCTTTTTCACAATCCAGACTTACGTTCAGTCACTCTTCACCTCAGAGAGAGAAGTCTCACATTGTTAAAGACAAGAGAAAATCTTGTCTAAATCATTCATTTAAAGGTAATTCCATTTGATCACCTTAATAACATAAAAGCACATAAGCAGGTTACAGCTGGGTCGTGCTGTGGAAGAGACAAAAAGATCAGAACTAAGCTAAGAGAACAGTAAACTTGCTCTCTCTGTGCTCATACCATCAGCATTGCTTTTGTTCTACAAATCCTAACGAAGGAAGCAACAAGCAGAGCTGTGTCAAAACCAAGATTCTGCTAATCGTGGGGCACAGGCTGCTCACACAGGGCTACTCTTCCACTGCTAAAGGAAAGTGCTCTTTACTCTTATGCTTTTTGTTTCAAAAGTGAAAAGGAGATACTTACCAATATACAGTAAAACACAAAAAGAATAAAGTTACTTCAAAAATGACTTTGTGAAATGGACACTAGAAGAATGCTCAGTTATCCATGATATTGCAAAAGGAGAAAGAAAGGTCTTGAAAACCAATGAGACTTTTTGCATCAATCATTTTAAAAAGAATGATGATTCTATATTTAGAAAAGGAGTCAGACACTGAATTTCACAACCATATGTGGAAAACATTAAAAGGAAATCTGAATGGGATTGCCAAGGCAGTGTGGGGCCAAGAACTGCTATTTTTTAAACCCACCCTGAAACACTGGTGGGGAATGATGGGGGGGGAGTTTCACACAAGTCTCCCCTGCAACTATTGCTAAGGAAATTTGACTAGCAATATGCAAAAACTGGCAGCACTGGACTGCCACAGAGATTGAATTACACTGTCAGCACCAGAACTGGACAGGCAATTTTGGAACAGTTTCCAGTGTTACTGCCCAATCTCTGCTGGTTTGTGAATAAATAGGGAATTTCAGTCTAATTATGCCAATGCAATTTGTGAGATGAATAGACAGAAGATAGAACAGCAAAACTTCCCAATGCATGAGAGAGAAGTTTTGGAACTGCATGCAAGGATTTTTTAGTCAATAAGCAGGGCATGTTAGCCAGAATTTTACTGTGAACAGTAGAAAATTTGTGACAGTATTGTCAACATAAATAAAAATGAATGGCCTGAACATTCATTATTACCCACTTTCTTCTGAATATGTCTGCTGAGAACAGCAAAAAGGGTTTTGCTCATAGCCCTCAAAAATATTACTTCATTGTTAGGTCCTTCCTTTTGGAGAAAAGGCTACACCTAGTGCAAATTTGTATAATTTCAAAAGTCAAACATTCTTTCTTTGAGCCCATACGGTTGCCAAAAACTGTATGGTCATGTTGGCACTTACTCTATCCAATTCTTTGTGCATTCAGAGCATCGCAACAACATTGATTAATTGTCAGAATGCTTGTACAAGAGAAGATAGAAATATGAGAGCCAGATACTACAAACAGCACTGTATTCAATCAGATCATCTTATTATCTTATCATTGCTTCTCCCTTGTATTTTCAGCCTGGATAGTGAAACTTAAATTGCATATTCTCAATAAGCAGACAACACAGCACGCATCTACATAACCAACTACAAGTTGCAAAGCAAATGAATCATGGGCAATGGGGGGAATGGAGCCGACCGTTCCTCTATAAGATTAAAAAAACGCCTTGGGATTCTTATTTGAAAATTATGTCATGCAATTCCTAAACTTCATTTTCACCCCAATGTTTCCCAGATACTATGTCCTTCACATAAGTACTGTTAATTGCCTCTGGGGAAAACACAGTGTTGGACACAATGCTGTTCAAGCATTACAACTTGGCTAGGCAGAAGAGGAAATAAAGCACATTTAACTAAGTAAAACTGCAAGATGCATTTAGAGACTGAAATAATGCAGAAAGCCTTAGGGTGAATGTCCTCTGAAAAAAAAAAAAATGGCATAGAGGTTTTAAAGCCACAGCTTGTCATCCATCTCCCTTTTTGTCACTGAAGAAGCATGCTGGCTCCTTAAAAGGATGTCTGTGGGATCCATTCTCTAAGACAAAACATGAGAGTGGTCAAATGACTCATTATGGATCAAGACCTTCCAGGACCCACTAGTGCTGCATCCCCAAGGAAAGAGTAAATACATGTGGAACTCTTCACAGTACTCCCATGGGAAGATATGTACAGAAGGAACCAAGAGGAAACTGGGAAATACACTGAAACCTGGAACCCTGGGAAACAGAACCTAAGCTTTTTCAGTCTGAAAGGACATAATATATTAATTTTAATTTACTGTTTTGCCTTCTTGCAATCACAAGTTACCCAGACCTAAAGTCACTATTAAAGTCCTACTCCCACTACCTGGAAGGAGGGTGCTTTTGCTTAGCAATCTGTGTGCATACCGTTGAAGAAATGGAGGGAAAATCATCATGTCAGAACACCACCAGAGACGTCACAACTAAATTCTTTGAATTCTTCTCAAAATCAGCCAGGATGGTCACATTTCAAAGATGCCATCTGTCTTCACTGGCTGCTTCTTAGACTAACTACCCGTGCGGCGCTCTTAGCTCTCTTCTGTCACATTACAAAACTGCAAGCATTAGAGACCTCGTGCACACCTGCACAGCAAGAAGTACCTCCCATTTACATAAAATTTATCAATACAGGATGTGCTCCAAACCAGTCCCTACATCACCTATTATTGAATTATTTCTGAAGGCATTGGCTTTAAAAGATCACATGGTATGCTCCTACACCTACACAACCGAGTACTGGGTTTTGGTCTAGACTCTGTTGCTTGCCAGCTGTTATTCTGTGAGACAGATAATGTAAACAATGAACAGACAACACATCCTTCCAGCTGCTAATGCTGTGAAATTATTTCTCAGAAGTTATCCCAGAATTAGATTTAATACTGACTATTAAGCACTTGATAATAATGTGTGGTAAAAGACAGACAACTATAGCAGAATGTAACAGAATGAACAGTACACAGGAAGTGCTGATTTTTATCTGACTGGCTTTTTGTCTCTATTTTCATCAAATTCTTCAGGAGTGATGACAGTAGATTAAAAAACATTTTTTACATGCAGACAGTAGTTTTCTGGCCCTGCTTCCTGCACTTCTATAACATCTCCATTAACAGAGGTATGTTTTCATTAGTGAGGGGCATCAGTAGCTACTTCCACAAGCCGAGTGACATTCAGCTTTGTGATGCTTTTTTGAAACAGATGTTTCCCTGCTACAGGGCCAGCTGTTCTACACAAAAACTGTCCACAACTGGCTGTGCAGACCAAAGAGACAGCTGTCAGTACACTCAGACCCATGTCTTGTATGTAGGGCATTTTATGAGCCACCACATATTTCAGATATGGAATCCACCAGGTTTTCATTTTTACACTTAGCTGTGAGAACTAGCAGACCCTTTCCTAAGGTTTTCTTAGCCCTTAGCGCTCCAGAAGAGTCCACTGTCACTGCTCATAATGGAATAAAAGTTATTTTATAGCCCTTGCAAAGGCCAATGACTTCATGTAGACTTCCAAGCAGATATTGATTCCAATATCAGAACAGACTCAAATTTACCTGTGTCTGGAAAACCAAGCCTTCCACAAACATTTAATCAACCATCAGACTCTGCAAGGATTGTATTTCATCATCACTTGCAGCTTGCCCAGGATCTGCAATTAATGCATCCAAATTAATGAAGACTCAATATTTAGGGAAGAGATCAATTCACAAGTAAAACTGAAAGTTTAAAATTAGCACATCTGTAGATTTTTTTTTTTTTAAGCTGGCATACCCAGAAGCTGTACTATAGATGGATTGGAGCATGTTCTAGACATTCATGTAATTAAAAAAAGATAAAACGTTCTCAAAGAAGTTAGAACTGCAGCCCCATATACTGGCTCAAACTTTGTCTAGTCACTCAAGCAATCACATTTACCCTAGTATATTTATGGACTTCAACTTTAAAAGCATTAAACAGATTCCAATCTAGTGAAATACTATGTTGATTTTGTTGAGAGCACAATTAGGCTCCTGCTACTTGAAATCTTCATCAAAACCCCTCCAAGTTTGTTTTAACGTCACTACTGACACACTGACAAAGCCAAAAATATCTGTTAAACTTGAAGAGTGAAGTGTTTTATGGATACAGCACATCTTAAGAGCTGAAGGCACTCAGCACTTGGATGCAATTCCTGGAAAAGCTTCAGGAAGCTCTTTCACTAACAGGGGTTGAATCAGTAGATATCATAACTTTTCAGTAACTACACAGTTACTGAGCTGATTTTGCAATATCTGCAGAGGCTTTGGAAGTCTGGGAAATATTTTTGCTAAGACTGAGCCACCGATTCTGACTATCAGAAGGTTACCAGATTATGTTTTGCTTATAGGGGAACACATGCATTTTGTTCTGAGCATCTGTACTATCACTGCAAAACCCATCTGGAAACTGCATCGACCTCTACCAATGTTCAACACTGCGTGGTAGGATATAAAAGTACTGCACAGGGGCAACTGCTTAAACAGGAGGTAACTCATGTCCAAACTTGACATATTAGGTGGTAGCCAAGTCAGAAAGCATTAGTAGGTATTAGTTGAATTCACTTTCCTCTTGCGTGACCCTCTCATTCCTAGCTGAAAGAATCCCAGATGAAAGTGTAGCCCTAGGATCCAAAAGATTGATCCTTTCTTCAAAACTGCATTTTTATTGCAATGGAGCTACCATAGAGCTGCTGAAAACAATTATAAATTTTATAATTATTTTCTAAGCAGAAGATGGTGGATGACAACAATATGAGTCCTTCAGCATTCCAGTTCGTGGATTGTGCCCAGTAATGAACGTTCAGTAACCAAAAAAAGGCGTAGGTGTACCAGAGGGGGATCGAGCGAGCCTTGGGTTACTGGTGGCATTGCTCCTTGAGGTTTGCTGGCTAGCTGTGTGTTGAATAAAAAAAGTTCCATTTTAACAGTGACTTCAATCTTTTCTAAACTTGTGCACTTTTGAGTGTGGTTTTAAGATGGAAAACATGAACATTGTTATAGCTGTAAAAGCAGATGCTGCCTGCCTTGCTACGCTGGAGACGACAGAGAAGGAAGGAGCACAGGTGAATGTGCTGCAAACGATGGGAA
>JAOXNG010000003.1:18274733-18285051 GCA_028566535.1 Scolopax minor
CAAGATGCCAAATGGTGCCTTTGCTGAGAGCACTGCCCTGCCTTCCCCACACAGCTCTGGGGGGTCACAGGGCAGGTGCGACAGCTCCAAGCACCCACAGCACACTGCCCCACACCTGAGGCATCTTTGGGATTGAGAAGGTGAGCACCTGCAATATATTGATGATTAAAGATGATGTTAAATCCTGGCAGCTGGGAAGAAAAAGTATCACAAAGTAGTTCTGGCTGCAACCCCAGAGACCTAAAAGATTTTTCCAAAGAGAAGTGAAGTTTACTGCTATTGATCTTGGAAGGGGAAGGGCAGCATCTCTGGTCAGTGCCCGGATGAGGGGGTGGGAACAGGAGAGTGTGGAGACCCCCCCAGAATTCCCAAAGCCTTGGGGAGGAGGGAGAGCAGAGGGATGCTGGATCACACACAAGTGAAAGAGGTGAACAAACAGTGTAGGTAATCTTAGTTTAATTCTCTATGCTATGGTGCCCTTCTTCATGTTGGGAATGATTTATTAATATTATTATTATTATTTTTACAGGACCAAAGCCTTGCCTCGATAACTGGACTTCTAAGGAGGCGAGCTGGGAGAGCAGTGCTGAGCTCCCAGTGCCCATGGGAGCTGAGGAAGTGGTGCTGAGTGCTCCTGGCATGCCACAGGCCTCGCCAGCAGCCAGCAGGGAGTGGGGCAGTGATGCCTGTACTGCAGAGGGCTCCAAGCTGCAACCACCAAACCTTCAGGCAGGGCAGGAGGTCAGCTCAGCACCAGACAGGTATGTCCTTCTGTATTTTCTCTCTGCTGCTATTCATTCATTAGCATGTGCCCTGGAGGCTGTTTTCACAGCCTGGCTGATACATGGTACTAAAGCTTGCATTCAGGTGGGCAAAATTCTTACTTATTTAGTATCTCACTACCTCTGTGCTAGTGGTTAAATAGCTTCTGGTATCTCAGTCGGGTCAGACTTGGAGGAGGTAAGTATGGTTGTTGTTAAAATGGAATAGACTTTAAGTTTTACCAAATCTTATTTCAACAAGTTCATTTAATAGTATTTACGATTTACTAAACAGCATGTTTTGTGTGTATGAGCATTTCCAGTGCGATAAATTTCATGAGCATTTTGTTTAGAAATAGCAGAGAGAAAATAAGCAAAGCACAACAGGGAGATGCACAGCTTGTCCTCTGCTACTGTGTGGAAGTGGTAGGGTTTTATTGCCAACAAGAAGTGCAATATCACCAGAATATCACTTGTAATGTCAATCACAGCTGGATTTTCAGCCTTGCAATGCCCTTGTAAGACAGGGGAGCACATCCCTATTTTGGCAGAGCAATACTCACCATGAGATGGTCCAAGGATTGCTTGGAAGGGCTGCCTTTGCTCCCTTGCTGTGCTTGAACAGTCCTATGCCATCATCCCTTCCTGGGTCCTCACCTTGTTGTGCCCCACTGCTGCTGCAGCATCCCACCCATCTTTATCTCCTGTCTCTTAGCTCTTCTGAAAGGCAGGTTGCTGCCAGTTCTGTCTGCAGTGCTTCATGTCCACGTCCCCTTTCTCCCAGCCATCCTACTGCTGCCTGATCTCACAATTTGGTGATGTATCACTGCTGCCTTTCTCCAGCCTGCTCTCCCTTAGCAGCATGCTTCTGTTTCCAGCTTTGGTTACCCTCAACACCCTTTTCCCTCCTCACCAGCTTTTTCCTGCCCTCAGCCACAAAAGAAATATCAAAGAAAGCCTTTTTGGCAGCATGAACTCCCTTCACCTCTTCCGTGCACTATTGAAAGAAAAGAGTAATGTTTAATGTATTATTGATAACTCACTAAAGTATTTAATCCCATTCTCCAAAAACCTTATTCAACAACTAAGAAAAAAAAACAAACCAAACAGTAACAGACAGAATCACAGAAAGAACACAGGAAATGGAAAGGAAGCACAACAACATGGATGCAAAAGAACGTTCACATTTAAGTAAGATTCAACTCCTGATTCATTAAGATAACCACCTCACAAGGGCAATCTCTCTTAAGACATCTAATTACTTTAATGTCCCTTAAATGAGACAAACACAATTCCTTCTACTATGTTTCTACTGTGGAAGTCAAATTTGACTTTCTTTTTCCCCCCCTACAGTTATGTTTGCAACATCTGTACAAGACAGCTTTCCCTTCAGGGCAAACAGAATTGTAAGCCTAAGCCATTCTGTGACACAAAGATAAGCAGCTTCTGCTTCATGATAGAAATCCATCTGATTTTGCAATTGATGATTTGTAAAGAGTGAGAAGCCAAGTGATGAAACCTGACATCCTGGACAAACAGACCTTGACAGAAAAAACAAGCTTCGGCAGCTAATGGAAGTGAACTTTGCACTATATTTCCATTTGACTTCTAAATTTTGGATAAAAGTACTAAATGCATTTTAAAATGTGCCTGAGCACCACCGTCTTAGATAATTTTCTACAGAGCATCTCATTTTAGGTTTTTTAGTTATAAGCAACAAGAAAAGGTCATTATTATATGTGACCTTTTGTCTAAAGATGTTGTTTGCCTTCACCAAGAACTGCATTTCTTCATATCCCCTGGGGACCACTCACATGAATGATTTTTGCACCTGAAGGTCCTTACCTTTACTTCACTATGTCTGAGCTAACAAAACACCAGAGCTCAGTAACTTACTCTAGATTTCAACATTTCAAAATTATGTTTTCAGCCAAACTGGACATGGATACAGCTCACTGTTGCCCATTCTAATTGCTCTTTCTCATGGCTTTCCTCAGTGAGGAAAGGTTTTGTTCCTTGCTGAGGAACACTGACCCTGAACTGAAAGCTAAGCCCAATCACATGTTTTGTTTGACTCACAACATGACATGCTCCGCAACACGGTCCAAAACGGGACTTGGATACTGACACAATAGTAAGATCCCTTCCTTGAAAGTGTGCTTTTCGGACCTTCTCCTGTATACTGTAGCTTCTGGACTCAAAACTTGGAAAACATGGTATTTCAGAACTATTTCACTTAACACTGGCTAAATTTCATCCAAACTTGCTTTGGGACAGTAAGTGGTCCAGAACAGAGTTTGAAATTACCAAGGTTATAAGATCATATACTAGTAGTAAGCAGAGGACAAAGCCACAAGAGAGTGCAGACAGCTGAGTACCCCCTCCATTCTTGCACTCATTGTACAATGCAACAGATTTCACTAATAAAACCAAATTATAATCCTTATAACTAAATATATATAACCTTTTCCATGAAAATTTAGCCAGAAAACATCATATTACTTTCTGCTATATACATAAAGACCTTCCGTATGTCACAAGCAATTCTGAAATCCAAGTTTATCAGTAACTTGACACAGCATATTCTGCAACCACGTGCTCTATGGATGAGCCCTTCAGAACAGCAGCAGCTCAAAACTTAAGCTATTTCAGCCACTGCAGACCTGGGGTGTGGTTTCTTTATCTTTGCAGTTCATTCTACTTGCCCTGCAGCTGAACTTAATCTATTAATATATAACAGTAAGGAAAGATTTCCTCTAGAGACAGCAATGAACTTCAAATAATAGAGAACTGGTATTACTTTCATCTCGCAGAGAAACCAAGTGATCACATAACAGCTCTCCTGGACTCCAGAAACCTTGTCCTCAAAATCACACTCCATTTTATTGGGCTCACAGAAAACAGTTTCTCCCAAGTCAGGCACAATATTGGTACAACCAGCACTTCTTCATCTGCAGTGTTAAGTAAAACATAAGCCAGAACCTCAAAGAATGGCATGCTGCTTCTATTTAAATATATTCTGAAATACCAAAAATTTCTACAAAACGCAGTAGAAATATATTGAAGATATAAGAAACCAGCACAAGAACACCAGTTAAACTGCTAGTTTCAAGTTAATTAACAGAGTCTTAATAATCCTACCAAAGTCAGTCTCTTCAACTTCTCAAACCCTTCAAGTCAGAAGGGCTAGAAACACACAAATCTAGATCCAACGGTCTTAGACTTGGGAGAAAGTATTCTGTTAAATAATCTGTGAAAAATATTCTTTTATATAAGAGGTTTGGGGCTTGACGTGAGTGTGTCAGTCAGCCACAAGCAGTCCCAGGGGGTAACAGTACAAGCCATTCCTCTCATCAGTTCAGCTGCACCATTTTTCTTTCACTGATGTCACGCTCTGCTGTCACCCCTACAATCCTCCCCCATATGTATATATACACTAATATATGCAAACACCCACCACCTTTACCAAACTGGACCACTTCCTCATGACTGCGCTAACAGCACAGTTAGCAGGAGAGTTAAGAAAAGACGAGCCCAACCTTTTCAATCTAATCCATGTGACAGCTAATAATCTTCTCCCTACCAGTTTATGCCAGAAATATGACAATTAAATTACCTGCTACACCAGCTACACACATTAATTAGTGCTGTAAATCAAAGTGGTATTCAATTCAGAGCAGTGGTGAGCCTCAGGTAGGCAGCTTACGTGCTTCCCAGGATCACAGCGAAACTTTCAGCACCTTGTGGAGTAAAACTTGAAACCAGGGAAATTACATACAGTTTTATACACACACACACCTGAAAGTAATGACCATAATAATGTACATGTGCACATTCACACATATCTGGAAATACGGCAGATTTTCAATAGAAATCTTTATAATAAGATTGGGGTTCTTCTGTGCTGTGATGTAAGAAGTCCTTCAAAATAGTATTTGAAGGTTCTTTATGAAGTAGATTTCTCAGTCTACATTATTTTCCCTTCCCAATAATACTCTATTGTAGATGACAATGCAAATCTCATCAGCTGTATTAACATCTACATCGTGTATTTCAGTATCGCTGATTTATCACGCTTCCCAGGGAAACGTACCTGCTACTGAAGTTTGAGCCAAGACTTGTAGCCTACGTAATATTCCCAGGATCTGAACACCAGCTTTGTACTCACATCAAAACAAGGAAAGAAAAGTGGTCTGGAATGACTCTGTGTCAATCACAGAACATTTTAAGACATAAAATTATAATTGCATACTGTCAAGGAAAAAAAAAATTATCCAAGAGTTTCTTTAAGGCTTTTTGTTGGGGTTTCGTTTTAGGTTTCAGGATTGCTTTTTAAATGTTTTTATGTTCCTACAATATTTTCAATGAGGTGTTTTTGTAACTTTCTTTTAATGAAGCTATAAAGAAAAAAAGCAGAGTACATTTCCTGGCAACAAATCACTACCTGGCAGGACTCTATTTACTGAGGTTTTTTGAATTGCTGTAACTAAAACGTTCAATGCATTTTGCCAGAAACAGAATGCTCCGGGTATTAAAAAGGGGATTAAATTCAAATTATAATTATTCCTAATGCCAAAAGAACTGTCCTTCAACCTGCAAAGAGAGTTAGTTGCTGAGAGACCTATCAGTCAGATTGTCCTGAATAGGACAATTCCAGTCAACCTTGTCATAGTCATCAGTAGTTCACGTTACTCAAGAAAAAAAAAAAAAATCAGAATCAGCATTCCCCCACGCCCCCTTCCAATATTACTTAAAAAATGCATTTCTGGGACAGTTTTATGAGCTCCCTTAGAACTCCTTAAGCAAGTCTTGCATATAGAAAAAAGATTTGTCGAAAGAATTTAAGCTGTGAAAAAGTCCTCTCTTTTTCCCCTAACTTAAACAATTTGTGGGGTTTTTTTCAAACATATTGAAGTGAATTAGGTCATCCTAACAGATACTCTTGTCTCTCTTGCTTTCAATTTTGTTATTGCTCAGGATAGCAAAAAAATCCAGAATTCTTATTCTATGTCACTTTCTTATGTCATTGCAGACAATGCATTACTCCCTCTATAAAAATAAATACTTTGTATGTTGTTCAGAAGTAGTTTCAGAGCACATCAGCTTATTTCTCTTGACAAACTGGTTGATGAAATATGAAGTTCATTGGTAACAGCTTTGCAAATTAACCAATTATGTCACACTGACCAGAAAACTGCTATCACTTAATATTATTTCACACGGTTGATGCAATATCCTGACGAGATAAATAGTAAGCCTCTTAATACTGATAGACATTATTATTTCAGAAACCTGCAATCACATTTTGCATTTTTTTTACTATTTAGTTTGCATGAGGTAAACAAAGGTAAAAAAATGTACCAAATATTCTTACTATGCCCACTGAATAGTATACTAAAATTCAAATAATTTTAAACAAAGGGAGTCTGTTCCAAGCGGCCCAAACCAACCTTTATTCTCTCCCTGCCCCTCCAGCATCCCAATCACTTAGACCATTTCCAGGTTTTCTGCCTTGCTATAATTTTAAAATAGACAGGAAAAAGAAAGTAATTCTGAAAGTATCATTTGAACACACCAGCAGAGTTATCAGGTACAACAAACGTGACGATCTCCAGAAAGATATGTGGCACTTCCTGTTCTGCGCAGACCCCAAACTGTAAATTAAAATGTACACAGGCTCAGTATTCTGGACAAACAAAAAAGTTTAAATGAACATTTAGCTATTAGACAGGAGGTGAACCACAGAGATTGAAGGTATATAGGCCACAGTGTACGGCAGAACTAGGTAGAGCTACTTACAGACAGTGGCTTAGTCATATATTTATTGCAACTTGCCAATTTTTTTAAGTCTTGGCATTTGCTGCATACTGTTAATATTTGAATTACTGTACATTCAAGTAGGTGGAAGACATAGTTCCAGGGGAATTCCATTATAACTTATCATAAATGAATCTTACCACTTACTTTACCATCAAGTTCCTGTTGTGCCTACACATAAGTTCACTACAAGTATTTAATTAATTTCTTACTACAGCATTTGAACTCCGAAATGGTACATTTTTGAAAACATTATAAACACATACAAGGAATTCACTTCAGAAGAATCAGTCTTATTCTTGCCTTTTTAGTTCATGATACTGTATGCACGTGCTTCTATTTTTCTTAGGATATTTTGTAATTTACTAATTATTAATAACTAGTTATTTACTACATTACTAACCTTCCCTGTTTAAATAAAGAATTAAAATAACTTTATGAAAAACATTCTAATTCAGGCATCACAGTATTAAAACATTTGAAGAATAACTTGCATAAACAATATATTTACATTCAAATAATATACCTCAGAGCACACACAATTTCTTATCTGAGTATCTTGATGTTTCATCTTCATTTTTGGTATGGAGGCAAAAAAACCCAAGGGACAATTTGTATTTATTGCTTAAAAATAAATTCACCCAGACCTTGTTAGAGAGCACTCCGGGTAGATTCCTTCAACTAGTTCAAAACAGTCGTTCCAGTTTGGCATAAACACAGATCCTGACTAACTGCGGTTTACAGACTAACAGCAATGAAAGCAATAAAAACTGTTCTCATCACACTTCATTTCTCCTGAATAGTGTCAGATAGAGATATAAAGTAATCTGAAAACAACCTGCACAAACCCCCTGCATAACTTGGCATTATTCATCAGCTCTAGGGGCACTATGACTAGGAGTAATTAAAGAGTTAAATATTTTGACTCTGAGAGGAACATCTGCTTAAGCCATTTGCAAATTTCTATCTTGCAATCATTTGTCCACCACAAGCTGGACTAAAGTTAAAGGTATATTGTATGTTAAGAAATATCTGTAGAAGAGGGAGCAAAGAGGAATGGAGTGAAAGGAAGAGACAAGAAGAAAGGAGGACAGAAGCATACCAGCAGTAACAACATAAGGAATATCCAACAGAAGGATATTCCCAAGAGGACACAATCAGCAGGGAAAGTCCCAGAGAATTAAAAAAACCAAGGTAAAGAATAGACAGATCCAAGCTGGAACATCGGGGCCCATGTGCAAATGAAGCAGGTTGAAAGCACGTGGCTCTGCCTGGGAGAGCACCTCAGTGCTTGAGTCTCCATTTGATTATTATTGCCTGGAAACAAAACAGGTTTGAGCCCAGATTAAGATGACATTAAGGCTTTCTGCTATGTTATTATAATCCCATAATTCACTGCAGTATCACAAGAGTATCAAACAAGTCCTCAGTTTCAAAGGGTGAATTCTTGGTACACCCAGTACATGAACTATGATTCAAAGAAATGAAATCTTTTCAATACAACCTGCAAGGTGGCTGTGACCATTTTCTGAATTAGCATTTTTACATTCAAGGCCGAAATGTTGCTGAATGGGAATAGCTTCAAAACTTCAAAATCCTTTCTGCCTTCAATCTCCACATATCTGGAATTAGAACTCAATTCACGAGAAAAGCAAGCTGGATCCTGAAAACACTATTTAGAGTAAGTTTGGTGTTTACAGCTGGACCAATGAAACTCAGCAGTCTGTCCTCTGATCAGCTTCAATACCAACACCTACAGACACGCCAATGCATTGAACTCCAAAGAAGCAATTGCAGTGTGTGTGCACCACGTGCATGATTCCACTTCAGTAGACACTGACATACACCACTTGAAACTCATGCTTATTTGCCCATGCCCAAAAAGACATGGGCCAAATGCAATTTAAGCACTTGAACTCCACATGCGACTGATTTTTAATTTAGTGAAACCATTGTAGCTTAGGCTCTTTCATACATGACAGAATCGTTTTAACAGCCCCAGCTGTCAAAAGAGAGAAGTTTTGCTGCTTTCCTCCTATAGTGTTCTCTATTTATCCTACATCTCTCTCAAGCACTTCATTGAGCTTCTGATGTTTAACAAAGATGCAGAAAATTGACCACGTTTGTTTGGGTTTTCTGTATTTTTTGTGGGGTTTGGGGGTTTTTGTTTGTGGTTTGTTTGTGGGGTTTTTTTTTCCCGGGACAGTCTGCTGACATTTTAATGAGCTGAATGAAAGCACAGAGCATTCCAGCAAATATCAAAGCTGACACAAGGTACTTCATGAGAACAAGTAGGCAGGAAGAGAGGAACAAGAAGATGGGGGATGGTGTGACTCCCCGTTTCAGCAACAGTGAGCTGTCAAGTCTGTTCACCCTGTGTTCAGAACCATGTAGATAGTAGGCAGATATTTAGCAATTTTTCTTTTACTTCTGGAAAGCACCCAACCAGTTAAGTCACACTCAAGATGCTGAAGTACCCACAACAGAAAACAGCACCTGCACAAGATAAGGATCTCCTCACCACCACCTTTGTGTCTTCTGTGGAAAGTAAGTGTGCACACAGAAACAGCTTTCTGGCTATTCTCAAATAAGTTGAACGAAACTTGTTTTATACATATTTGTTATCACACAATTGAAGTCAGTGGTGTAGTCAGAGAAAGACCTTTTTTCAGGGGAGGTTTAGGGAGGCATTTGGACCATTTGCTTTACTCTCCCTTTAGTTTATGCAAAGAAACCGTTCTCCGTAGGGCAACTCTCAACAGGAATCTGGGTCAGGTGCTCTGAATTGGTGCTGGTAGAGAAACCTTGCTTTCTGAAGCAGCCAAGGAAAAAACTATTTAAGAAAGGGAACCTGAAATTTAATATATCCCTACAACCCACCTCCCAACATGAAAGTCATTTAAACATCAAAAATTCAGTCATTCCTATTCATTCCTAAAATGGAAAAATAGAATACTACATATACATACAGCATAATTATATTAAAAACAAACAAAGAATTTTAAATTTTTTTTTTCTTTTCAGAGCTCCAAGGGAATGTCAGCACTGGTATCATCATAGTTACTCAGGGTGCCTAAAACAGCATTAACAATGTTGTACTTCCTACAGGCATAAACAAAGCACAGTCTGGGAGGGCTATTATACCTAGAATAAAGGTAGCACATGCAGGCTTTAAGTCTCATGGGTTTTTTTTGTCTTTTTTGAATGGTTTTAAGATGACTAAAAGACAAGCATTTTTCTCCTGCTCCTCTAAAAAACAAACCTAAAGCCTATAATTTATTATAGCTAAAAAACCTCAAGATTAATGTCATCTTTTTGTGATGCGAGTTTAAGTGTGTGTGTTTACCCTCCTACTTCCTAGACAACAGAAGAAATGAAACCTGAGGGCAAGTCACATTGAGGGAGGTACTCCCAAAAGTCACCTCTAGGCAATTATCCTCAGAAGGCCAACTGAAATGAGAACTTCACTACAGCTACCTATAAGCAACTTTTTAGAACATTTGCTTCTAGTCCTAGTATAAACTACCTGTAAAGCGGTGATGGAACTTTTTTTTTTAATAATCCTGCTTTATAATCAACTTACAAAAAACTCAACACAATAATATTATAGAATCACAGAATGGGTTAGGCTGGAAAGGACTTCCAAGACCATCTAGTTCCAATCTCCCACTAGACCAGGTTGCTTAAAGCCCTGTCCAACCTGGCCTTGAACCCTTCCTTGAACCACTTTTCGTACAGAA
>JAOXNG010000003.1:18679457-18698328 GCA_028566535.1 Scolopax minor
CTCCCATTACTTACCTTTCCTTCCCTTTTCTTACCTACCCTATTGAGCTCTTTGGTCCAAGGATGAGGTGACAATGCTGTCTTCCTTCAAATCCCCTGGATCTTTCCCTCAGTCTCCCTGGCTCTACCAAGTCAAATTCTCTCTCTGTTTTTCTCTCTCCTCCCCAACGTTAGATCTCTCGACTTCTCTGTGTTCCCACATTTGAAATACTCCTTTAAAGCAAGAGTCTCTGTCTTCTTGTGTCATTTTGATCTTCTTAGCACTACCGATCAGGCTATTCCAAAATGACAGAAAAATATCTCTAGCCTGTTCATCCCAGTTAGCATTACAGCAAAAGCAGGCAGCTACAGCAAACACTGAAACATCAAAAAGAGAAGGGTATGTTCAAGGGGCACCTCACTTCCAAGCTAAAGGACGGTGAATCACAGCGTGTGCAGCTCACTGCGCAGCAACAACATATTGTCATGATGCATATTGATATTCCATGGTGAACATTAAAAACTGGTTAGATCACCCCTGAAGCACTCTTTACAATAAGGAGCCCACAAAGATGTGCTTCCCAGAAGGTGTGTCCTCCCAAGGAGACACTGGACATTATTATAGCCGGAGGAGATGCACTGCACATGCCTCTAGTGCAATTACATGCATCTCCCAAGGTTAATTCTTTTATGAGCTGTGGGTGGCTGTGGCATTTTTCCAGAAGACAGACATCTGCCACAGTTCCCTGAATTATGGCCAAGGTAGCTCATGATTCATGCATGTCCATAGGCTTAATGGAGCAAGTGCTTGCCAGGGCTGAAGTGTCAAGTGTAGCAGAAAGGCCAGCAGGAACAGCAATGGGTCAGGCCCTTCCATGTCTGTGGGTGTAAGGGCGGGGGGCATAAAATGGACATAAAAAGACAAAGCCAAATAGAGATTATTAGCACACAATGGTGAATGCATTCCATGTTTAACCATCCCAGCTGATTCTCTTGCCCCCTAAAAACATTCCACCTTTCACTGGGTATCACCCTACTGCTGTAAGAAAAGCACTCAAGAAGGGATATGCACTGAAAAAGGAACATGACCCAGACACACCTTCCCTTCTACAGAGCTCACACCACTCAAAACCATGCCATAACACAGTCTAAGCATCAAATTGACAAGTGTGCCAGCATGCTGGACACAGGCAAAATTAAGTAATGGTGGTAGCAATGACAGTGAGGGTCATGGCCATGAAAAGATTTGGAACAACAAATAAACATTCAGGTGAGGATATATTTATTCCTTTCCTTTAGACAGCTAATTATTTTCTTTCTTGATATCTCTCAGCTTGCCAAAACAGCTTCTGCTACTTCCTGGCAGATGTAACTACTTGTTTTGTACAGTCCTCGAAGGCTACCAGATTCATATTTTAGTGAAGGCTGTAGGGTTTTCTGTCTGGTGACAATATTATTTTTTTTGCAGAATCCAGACCATCTTTGTGTACCATGTGCCATGTCAATCCTGCAACGGGGCAGCAATCTCCTGCACTGGGGTTGAGGAAAGCAGAGTGGACTTTTCGGTGTGATTGACATATTTTTGCCTTCAAGCTGGCCTGAGCTCTCTTTGGTTTGTACTGCAATAGAGGGGAGAAAAGCAGGATTTGAAAAAGAGTAAGGATCTCAATTTTCATTCTGTCCTCAATTCTGCAGAGAAGGAACTAAAAGAGATACTCCATATAGGCACAGAACGGGCTTAGGCTGTTTTAGGAAGAAAGGGTCAGCAGTTCTGCCCTGATATTTTCTCTACAGTAGGCTATGAAAGAGATAATAGGTCTAATGGTTAAGCTAAGAGTATCAGGAGACCTTATTTCTAGCCCTAATTATATCAGAAATTATCTGTGTTTCCTTAGGCAAATCCCTTGGTTGCATAGTGCCACAATTCTCCAGTCAGTAAAATGTTTAGACAACTCCAAAGCACTGAGGTTCACAGATGAAAAACATTACTGTCATCACGTGGCACGATTCACTCACAAAGATTCGTGCATGGAAACTTCTGGCCAAAGTTTGCAATGCTTTATTACATTCTGAATTGCCACTTTATTAGTTCAACAACAATATCTGTGAACACTATTGTATAAGCCCCGTGATACCTTCTGTTGCTATTGGCTTACAGTTTCTCAAGTCTATCGAAGTTTGTAAGTATGTTTATCGCAAAATGAAAATCAATAAGGAGGTCTTTTTTTAAAAAAATGGGAGTATTATAAGCTTAGATAGAAGGGCAAGGAATCCTGTGCATTTGTACTGCTTTTAAAACTACCTGACAATAAGGTCTCATCCTTGGCATAGAAATTGAGCTGTTCCGTAGGTACATTGTTTGGGCTACATACAGTGTGAAGCTGTTCCCCCAATCGACCCTCACTCCAGGTCTGTTTGCTGGCTCTGGCTACCACCATACTGTTGCAAAGAAAAGAGGTATCCAGATATCAACATGATTCAAGGGCCTAGGAGACTGCAAAGAAAAAAAAGGGTATTTTCCGAATCAGTTCCCCATGAAATCACTGGAACTAGCCTTGTCCTGGGGGATAATAGAATGGATCATTAGGTGCCTTAAAAAGTTCACATTGGATTTTGAAGCCACCCTGCAAGATGAAAAATCAGTAGTTTAGGCAAATAAATAAAAGTCAGTGAATCCTCTTAATGCTGTGAGCACAGGGGCAAAAGGGTTGTAAGAAGAAAGAGATTCCATTCTTCACAAATGATACTCCCTCCCTTCCATCTCAAATCCTTCTTTCTCTTCCCTGGTGATTTAATCACATAAGATACTGTAAATCAAATTGCTTCCTTTTCTCCTCAAGTATGAGTTAGGTCTTAATTAGGCTATTGGGCAAAAATGAAATACATCCTATTAATAGCTTGGGATACCCTTTGTGCTAATGTAAAGGTTAAAACCTACCTTCTCTGTATTTCAGCAGCACGATTCTGCTCTTGCAGACAGATGCTTTACCTATTGCTGAATTCACTGGAACTCATTCTGATTTACATACACATAAAAGAAAGAGTAATCAGGCCCACGGTACTTAATTTTTCTATTTCAGGCTTCTGTTCAGATAAGAGAGGTGGATAGATGGGACTGAATGCCAAGGTGAGCAACCAGATTATTTAGGCTCAATTATTTTCATTCTGTGCTTCCCATATGTCATCACAAGGTATAATCTAACATTCATATTCAGGCGAATCTCAAACTTGACAGGAGGATGCAATGTACATATGGAGGTAATTGGACATGCTCCTGAGAAACTGCTCCATCACATTGAACAGGCATTGCTCCATCACATCATGAATTAAGGTCAGCGTGCCATGACAGCACCAAGTGATGTGATGACATGACATTGTGTTGTGATGGCATCTCTTTCCAAGAAGAAGCTTCTCTGCTCACGCACTCAGGTCACCGGTCAGAGGAATGGAACCTACTCCAGCTTCTAGTTGACATCCTGACTGTGTCAGCTGGCTTAGCTATGCGGGGTCTTGGATGAAACCCCTGGCACACGTCTAAGGCAGATGTTGAACTGATGGGAGCCAATTCGGTCTGACAAAGTCAGCATCTGAATTAAACTTCTCGCAGGTTGGCCTATGATAATGATAATATATGTCTTCATTTTACAGCTGACAAAATAAATGCACAGAGTTATTGTCAGCAACCAGAAACACAAACTAAGAATTCTGGTGCCTCTAGACAATGCTAACTAATATTTACTGCTAAGATTATTCTTTAATAGGAGATATTTATCCAGACTCATATAAGCCTCAGTTATGAAAAATTTTTCCCAGTCAGGATTTTTCAAAGGATGATTGAAGATGTCCAAGGGAAAGGTGTAAACTTTGCAGACTTCTTTCACAACATGGATTTGCATTGCTTAGTCTCATAGCCTGTTTCAAATCAATTGCTGCAGTTTAGGATACCTCTTTGGAATGAAAAGTAAAGTGCTATCCAAGATACCGTACTACGACAAACTCCCAACAAAGCAAAGCATACCTAACATTTATGCTCAGAAATAGGTCCTTTTCCTCTGCTAGCTGTTTTTCATGTGAGCAGTATAAAGCAAAATGGAAATGAATCCTGCACTAGCTAGTGTGACTCGGCTTATAACATCAAACAGGAACCCAGAGAACAAAACATGAGTTTCGTGCTAGCTACAGTAAACAACATTAGACTGGCTGAGAGCTGTAGTTGGGTCCCAGGCAAAACAAGGTCTTTGCTAAACATCAACACAGTAACTAAAATGTGAATAACTAAATCATACACTGTGCAAACTGAACCACCAAATGAAAGCAAAGCGCTGAATTATTTGAATGCTCTTCAAACCCAATTTAAATTTCACCCACTACTGAGACCTTCATTTATTGGCATCATAACTAATAATGGGAATGCTGCTGAAATGTCAGTTTTAGCAAGAAGCCCATTAAGAGAATGAGAAAAAAAAAAAAGAGACATCATACAAGAAAACCAGCCGTTTACAACATGGCATATAAGCTCCTTGCATAGAAACACAAAATAGCAGGAAATAAAAGCCAGGCAGTAAACTGTCCTTTTCCCAACATATTCAGTAATCACATACATCCAGAGCTTCACACAGGAAGCCCTGAATATAAATATTCTACAGCAGATGCTGCAATGGCATTAAAGTTCCCTGTTGGGGGACTGGATGATTCAAAGGGTAGTAGAAAATCTGCACGCCTTTAAGATATTGGTCTGAAACCAGCCCAGGTTAATTTTGGTATGAAAGTAATTTCCATCTGAGAGGATTTTTTAGCCAGCTGGAAATGAACTGGAGGTCTACTCTGTCCCAATCTCAGCTGGCAGCTCTACAGAGATGCTGATATATCAGGGAGACTGATCTGTTCGTAAATCCTACCCAGGTCTGTGCTTTGTGTAAGCGTGGAGCTGTTCAGGAGGCAGGCGTTCCCGTGCAATGCTGTGCATGCCCGCTCTTACTCCAAATTAAAGGTTATGGAGACTGAACAAATCCCTGCATGTCAGCTGAGCTATGTGCACATCCCTATCCTCTGCCCCAGCTGTAAGGTAAAATATGCCAGCACAAGCCAACAGCAACAGAAAAGCTGGTGCCATGGGCTCAAGTGGCACGTGGGTGTTTGCACACAGGCTCTCACCACGGGCAAATTGCCCCTTTTGGTGTCTGTGTCCAGGTTTGCTCAGTTATTTAACCAATGTGAGTACAAAAGGTTGCACAGGGCTAAGATTAGGCTTAATGTTTATAGAAATACGTTTTCTTCTTGCTCTGCTCTAGTTCCTGCCAACAAGGATCCCAAAGCCCCAGAGAGTACTAGAACACTCCATATCTCCTCTAAACATTGCCAGCTGTGTGATCTTGGGATTTGCAAGTGCTCCATTTCACATTTTCCCATGCTACCTTCCATCAACTTTTTTCTAGCCCATTCCCCTGATGTATTTTGTGCTTTTTGAAGGAATTGTCTAGCAGACCCTTTGAAGCTAACAGCATTTCTGATGCAAGTGTCATAAAAACCACTGTTACTCTGCACACAGCCTTGCTCTTAGGCATTGGGGAGCTGTGAAACTGTGCTGAGGATCTTTGCCAGTGACCTAACCCTGTAAGAACCTGGTGGTCTCAAGAATGATCTCCCCATTGCTCATCTCTGTTTCAACGCATGAGAGCTTGAGCAGCCAAAGAGTCCAACTCTTTGATAGGAGATTTTTATCAATAGTTTTCCAAGGTCTAAACAGATAGATATGTCATACACATTCATTTTATCAGCTTTTTTACTGACCTCACCATAGAGAGTAATTAAGTTAGTTTGGTATGGGCTGTTTTATGTACAGTTCTCTTGATCTTCTTTGATTTATAAATCTTGCTATTTCAGCCTATTCCATCAATCTGTCTTTTATAATAGGCTCCACAGGGCTCAGCTCTCCTCTCACAGGAGGGTGAGTCCAGAATGTTTGTATTCAGTGAATGCTGCCACCCAGGTTTGAAACCACAGTCCTAATGATTAGAGTCAGTCCTTGTAATTTTGTCAAATATTGAAGTTAAACTAAATGAGTGATGCTTACATGGTTGATAACTTTATATCTCTTTTTTTTTTTTTTTTAAGCTAGGTTAACATGAGATATCTTCTAACGTGAACAAATTGCCAGCAACACGAAACATTACACACACACTGGCTGGTCTACTGCCCCTCATCTACTATGTCCCTAAAATATCCCAAGGCAGATATGCCACATTGCACACAATATGCTTATTAGCACAGTTAGGAGCCATTAGGGAGAACCAGCAGAACTGTTGTTAAAAGGCCTGATGATGATGTAAAAAAATTCTGATGCCACTCAAGAAATGCAAATATTGTAGATGGCATAAACAGACTGGGTTTATGCCCATTACAGACACTACAGAAAGGAAGAATTTGGTGTCAGCATCCAGCAAGTTGGGAGCTCCCTTACCCCATTGGAATGCAAATTATTTGAACCTGGTAATTTATTAGGTCCACATTTTTTAAACATAGTCAGCATGAACCTGATTTCTCAGCTTGTAAACTCATCAGGGCAAGGACAGCCTGCAGAGCTGAGTTCAGAGTATCCTGATCCCAACTGGTGTTACCGAACAGCAATAATGAAAATCCACTGACACCTTCATCCATTGTGCATGCTTGTAGCCTGTTTATTTAGTAATCATCACCATCTTCCTTAAGACAACTTTACTCAGTTCCTCTCTCTCACAAATTGATCTTTCTTGCACCAATAAACTTCACAAAGATTCCCTCCAAAAGGGTTATGACATCTTTCCGCATATTCTCAATTATGGTGTTTTTATCGATTAGCTGTACTTTCACAATTCTACAAGCAAGCTACACACTGCTCTGCTGCAGTTGTCCAAGGAGAAATGCTGGAGAGGAACAAAAAGATTTGCTTCAAGCTGGGAAGGGATGCTCATTCTGAAAAGAGCTCAATTCCCAGTACATGCCACCTATCTGGATGTGACTTGGCAGGCTGAGGTTAAGGTACAGAGCTCACATTGGTGTTGTCACCACAGCATGAAGACAACTTACTCCAGAGCTCTCTGAACTGTGTGGAGCCCATAGAAAACAGTTGGCCTATGTTTGCAAATTAGCTCAGATGAATCAGTTTTCTTCTCTCCTACTTCCCTGACAAAATTCCACTCAAACAGTAATTAACAGGTCTTCTTGTTACTGCTCTCTTGAGCTGTTGGAGAATGATCTGCTCTTTGGCAGCTATTGTATGAGTTTGTCAAGGGCTTCCTACAGGAATATGGCCTCCATGGAGGCTGTGGGGCAAGGCTTGGCAGAAAGCAGTGGGTGAGCCCATAGTGCTGCAAGAGGATGCAGACTGCAGCCTGGGGGTTAGAAGTCTGAAGAAAACACACACACACACAGAAGAATGACAGGAGGCAGATCTCAGCTGGAGCACCACTTTCATGTCCCTCTTTTGGGTCATCTCTCTTGGCAGGGTTAAAAACTGCTATAGTGATGGGAAATATACTTCAGCTTTGGGGTTCAAACCTCTCCAGTTTTGGCTGCCCTCACAGGGTAATACCAGCCTAAGAAAGTGTCTTAAATCAGCGCAGGTGAGTGTTCAGAGCACCTCCACAAACTCACTGTGTTCAGATCATTTGATTAACAGTGAAGGAGAGTCTGATGTGTCAAAACTCTCACAGTCCCTTAGCATTTGTTGGATACAACAACCTACACCTCTTTACTATCTCACAGGCATCTCAACAGGTCAGCTTTATGTGCAAACAGTGATGGCAATTTTTGTTATATTTTGTGTAGTATCTGGAGATTCTACTGGGAAAAAAGAAATTTCCTTGTCCTCAGGGCTCTCATGCAGGCACAAGATCCACTTTTGGAATGCAGCAGGCAAATCTGAAGAACAAGGAATTTGTCATTTTTAACCCAAGCTGGTGAGATTCAGAGCAGTAACTTTTTTTGCATAGCAAGGCTTGATGATACTAAATTTAGCTTCTTGTTATACCCCTGGGAAATGTAAATATTAGTATGACAGCTTCACTGTTATAGAAACTCAAGAAGGTTCCCATTATAAAGTCACTGACATTACTGAGTCTTGAAAAGTAAGACTGGAAGAGACCTTGAGACAGCATCTAGCACTCCCTGGCCCCAAAGCAGAAAGAGTTATATGTAAGCCTAAACCTCTACAGTCACTAGCTCTAACTGGAACTTATTTAGTGATGACTTGAACTGCTTTGGACAGCAATTTTCTTATGTAAAAGAAGCTGGTATTTATAATCAACTCACAGTTTTGACATGCATAATATCTGTTATAAAATGTTCAGTTGTTAATAAGATCCACATGGCCAAACTACTAATGTTCTGACCTAACCTTAGACTATACTTTTATCCCTTTAGTATTTATTAGAGCTTCTCCTCTTAGCAAATATGGTCTTCTTTTATTCTTCTTAGCAATATAGGAGCATTAGTCTATTATTTCTGTGTGTATTCCTGGGGAGAAGACTATTCTCTTTTCTAGTGAGAACCAGCCTCAGTACATCTCAGTGCCTGTCCCTGTCCCAAATTGAATCTTCGGCAGTAACTGAAGCAATAAGAAATAGGTACACATTGGGCGGGTAGTGTGAGAAACTGCAATACTAAAAGCCAGCATAAGTATTACTAAATATGTAAAATAAATTTTTTCAAAGTGGATTGCCCCATCTCAGAGGTGAAAAAAAATCCACCTGGATCTTTCTGTCCACTTTCACCAGACCCACCTGTAAACAGTTTAATGAAAACTGCACCATGTTTGGACGGTTTTTACACGCACCCTATATTGTATCAGTCTGCAATAATCAGAATTCACATCTAAGATTCTCTTTGATCTGCTTTCCTTACTATCATATTCTACAGGAAATTAAGGAAATCACACAGACCAGGCCCTTGTGCTCTTTGAGTTGGTCTCTCCAATTTTATATAAGCAGTACTTGCATAGTTTATGTTATTTATACCCATTCAGTGGACTATCCAAAGTGTAAAACTCACATCTTTCATCAGTATAAAACTGGTTATGACTTCAGCAAAAAAACCTCAAAGGCAAAGAATCACTGGCTTGGTGGTTTATATTCTCCCACTGACATGCAGCTTTTGATTCAATCCTTGTTTTTGCATTCCTAAGAAAAAGAGGCTTCAGAGAGCTTGCAAATCTGGCCCAGTAGTTACAACAGTAGCTTGAGACATATGAAAGCTAGAATTTATGCTTTGCTTTGCTATTATCTTCCCTGTGATGCTTCCTTTCCCTGGAACCATTTCAGCTGTGCCCTATATTTTGTCTGGTCACCCAGGCTCTAATGTAGTAGTCCTAATAAAAGCAACACAGTAGGTACAGGGACTGCAGGCTCATTTTTGCTCAGCAGTGCAATAGCTTCTTGGAAGCAAGCAGAGGTGCAAAATATAACTAACTACCTTTCCTATCAAAATCAGCAGGAGAAGCCAAAGCTATGGTGTCATTCTACTTAACGTGAATGAGTCCTGGTGCAATACTCTTCTGCAGTAGCTTGATCAGTACTGCTGTCTCTGCCTTAGAAAACTGAAGAACCTGAAGACACTGAAACCGGGTGATGAGTCCAGGATGCACTGAAAATCTGTTTCAGAACTGTGTTAAAATAAGAGTTCCCAGAATCTGGTCCTTTGGTCAGACAACACCTCATTCTTCCTGCCCTCCACCACCAAAATACTGAGGTAGAAAATAACTCTGCAAAAGGCCAGAACAGCAGTCACACATGAAACAGTAATTAGAAGCATTGTCTGGAAAAAGCCAAGTAATATCTGCCTGTTCATTAAGAAGGGTCCCAGAATATGGCTCTTTTGAGGGGTTTGGATAGCACTGCCCAGGATGGCATTCAATCTGCCTGTGAAATGCTGCGGGTTTTTTATTGGCTTCTTGTTTGTTTTTTCCCCCTACAGCACTTGCCTTTTATTCAATACATCTTCTATTTTTTTATCATCAGATTAAATTATTTTGGTCATTTAATGTCCAAAATTAAATCTATCTATCTGATCAATCTTTAGATCTAATTCTTCTGAAAGAGTATTGAGTGCCTAAATAAAATATACATATGTATTACTAGTAGCAATTCCTACAGTTAAGGTTGCTCAGCTCTTTCTCACATATGACACTGGGAATGGGAATATGCCTTTTGTGATCTCCAGGAAAAGAAGATGTAGTGAGGTAATAGAATGGGCTAGAGTTAGAGTGGAGACCTGAAAAGGCAGAGAGGGTGGGAGAAAAAGCCCCAGGACTGGCCAGGAGTGCAGAGGGAAGAAGTTAGGTTATGAGCCAAGCAGATGGCAGAAGATGAGGTGTGTAGGATCAAAAGAAGACTTGGAAAGAAAGCACAGGGAAACTACAAACTAAAAGGAAGGGAGATGGGAATTTGGAAAGTGGGTTGCAACTGATGGAATTTTGCTTGTTGATGGAATGAGTGAAAGAGATCAGGAGAAAAGCTGGCATAAAGTGGAGAGCTCAAGAGGAGAGAGAACTGACCGAGAGCAAGGGAACTACAACACAGACCTGAAACTGAACCCATCCCTCCTGCGTCATCTATTGTCAGTCAGGATTGTGAAATTTCCTGACAGTGTGCATCTGACTATTTCTTTATTCTGCATCCTTTAATGTCAGGATCATATGACATATAGCAGCATAACAATTTACCCTGTTAGCTCAAGTGATAGAAGTTTGCACTACAGATCTGAAAAAAGCAATGTTAAACTCTTGATGTGAGAATTGCTACAAGTCTTGCTCCACTGTGGATCTAAACATCAAAATCTTGCTGACTGGGGAAAAACATTTCTTTGCTGTAATAAAGAGAAGTATATTATAAAAGATTTAAAAGGCTGTTAATGTTGCAACTCCACTGATCACAAAGGCGTATGCCAGTCAGGTCCAGAAGATCATAAAAAGGGAAAAAGTTTGTTCAACAGACTTTGTGGCTAGGACTTAGGTGTCCATAAAACTAGAGACAGAAGGCATGGGTGCTATTCTTAGGTCTGCCAAAAGAACAGCATGACCTTGGGCAATCTATTAACCTCTCCACACCTCAACTTCCCCATCTATATAAAAGAATGAGGATGACATATTTTGTACTTGACAGGTTTTTAGATCACTAAGACCTATGAGATATACCCAAGGGTAGCTCATGCTAACCAGCTAGTTCTGCACCTCTGGGCGGGAGAGCTGTTATTTCCATTTTATGCACCACCCAATGCAGTAGGAATTATGGTCAGAAGTCAGCTCTTGTGGTCCATTAATACACATCCTGGCATGTCTCAATGCTGCATTCGAGAACTAATCTGCCTCCAGTCTCGGCTAATTGGAAAAGGTTTTTTTCTCTATGTTATGTGGATTTCCAAAGTTAAATCTTGAGTGATAGACAGTGCTGTCACAGCAGTATTAAGTGTTTAGAGAGTGATTATTCTTGAAAGACTTTCATTTTTCAAACTTCTGCTTTCAGAAAAAGCTGTGGAAATAAATGAGAACACCAAGGGCTAAACAGCACTTTGAGCTTTACAACAATGATCTCCAGAAAGGGGATGCAATAGCCCAGAGCCTTGCCCATTGCATTTACAATTACAAGAATCTGCAGGTTTCCTCATATCACTGTTGGCATTTAGGGGCCTGCATCATGTAAAATCCTATTCGTAACAGTCAATGTGCTCCTGAGAGGAATCACTCTCAAAACGTCAATATGCTTTTTTTGTAACCTTTCTATTTAATAAAAAAAGAGACAGCTTCAATTAGTGAGGAATATTCCATCTAAATTAGATTATTTTAAAAGTTTCAGCAATATTAAAAGATATTTTTAGTAAATTAACAGCTGTCACTTTGGCAACATTTGTAGCCTTTTACTCTTTTTTTTTTTTCTTTTTTCAATTTTGATACCTGGTCTCTTACTCTGTATAAGTCAAACCCACACTCATAGTTTCTGTTTGCTGTAGTGAGAAATTATGCCTGCTGGGAAGATGAATAAGGAATATTCAGTATTTATGATCCCACTGTCACCAGCAGCTGAAGAGCCAGCTAGGTGAAAGCTGAAACTTGCCCCATACAGTCTGTATGTTGTTGATCCCTGGAGCAGCACAAGTGGGAGCAACTCCATGGAAGGGCAGGGAAGGGCAGGAACAGGAAGGGCAGGAACAGGAATCTGTTCTTGTCTTGCCAGAGGAAAACAGCATATTGTGCCCTGGTGATTCACAGATAGCCCAGGCTGTAACCATTGAGCAGTCAACCCTGCCAACATGCTACCAAGATGAACATGCTCACTGCTAGGAGATTAAATCCCAAACCTTCCTATCAGCAAAGATGGAAAAGCAGGTCCTTTCCTAGCAGCACAGCTTTGACATATCTTCTTCTCTTCTTCCATTCTCCTGGCCTCCCATCAATACCAGGGCTTGAACACTTCCCTTCCTCTTATTCCCTAAAGGAATATTTAACTTGCATTTTAGCAAAAAGCTTTTATTATTAATATTATTATTATTATTATTGTTATATACAGATTTATTAGTGAAACTCTTCAGGGGGAAAGCTTTTGTCATCCATGAAAGTGCAGCACAAAGAAACCTGGCCTTATCTTACTAATTACTCCAATGTCTCCCCAAATCCTATCAAGCTGCTTGTTATTAATCAGTTAGAACAGTGTTGCCTGTATGGCAATATAACATATGCCAGGATGAGATCTGTTTACAGAACTCCAGCTTTGGCAACGAACAGGGACATGCTGACGCCAAGAGAAGCAGTCTTGCTGCAGTCTATCAGCCCAATTAGGGGCCAGCAGACATGTGAGGTTTCAGGTGCTGGATCTAGAAGGCCATGGCCTTGTCACCTTCCCTATATTGTCCCTAAAATAATGCATATTTTGATCCCAGAAAAAAAAAGTATTACTGGGATAGATGTGGATATGAGTCTATCAGTGTTATCAAACACCATGGTGCACACCCGATGTCCCATGAAAAGAAAGAGGTTCTTTTGTCCCTCTGCCTGCCTGCTGATTTTATACCCACACCCTAGCAGTGCAGAGAAACAGAGAAAATCTTATCACAAAGTTGTTTTACTCTCATCATCCTGAAGTTTCTCTGTGACAATTTATGGAATACATATGGAGCAAAAGTTATTCTGTCGGTCCTGGTCCTGTCCAACCAGCAGCTTCTCTTGTGAAGGCTGAGAAATTCACTAACAAACTAAAGAATCCAGGCTCAGAATATTAACTCCAAATACAGTGATCAGTGATGGACTCTCTCTTTTACAGAGGAGCATGTGCAAGCTCCTCTCAGATATGTTAGTGCCAGACTCTTGATTTAGCTCTTCAAGCAAAATTCCTGCTTAAGGCAGGTGAGAATTTTGCCCCAAGAAAGGCTGCTGCAGCAATAGCAGAGAGCAAAGCAAGTCTGCAACATTCCTCTAAAAGACAATATGGAAAAAGCTGCCCAGGTTGATGAAGAAAGTTGGACAATAAAGTTTCACTAGAACGTGATTGCGATTTTTGCCAAGTGTAGAATGAAAGGACTAGAACAGAAAAATTTGGGGTGGGAGCAAGGAAATATTTAAGAAATAAGAGAAGTATCATGTGATCTTTCTCTTAAGACATCTTTCTACTTTCTGGCAATCAGCAACTCAGAGTGAAAATGCAGCTAAACCCATCTCTCTTTCTACTTGAGAATGTCAAAACATTGTCAACAGTGGCAGGTCAAGTTTCACAGCCAGGCTGAAAACCAGCAAATTATTACTACTGCTATTTACAGGTCATGAAATGGAGACATAGAGAGATGAAAGAACTTGCCTACAGTCCATTAGTGACAATGCTGAGAAGAGAATCCAGGAAATCTTGTGGCTGATCATCTGCTTAGTGCATCATCCCATTTTCTCTCCCCAAAAGGCAATACACTGTTACAGGTATACTACATTCAGTAAACATTCTTCAAGCAATCATAAATAGTAATCTCACTACAGTGTTTTTCCTCATTTTCTTCAATGATCAGCACATAATATTGCCTCTTTCATTTTACATGTTGCTCCTTTCCGATTCCATGTTTGGTGCTTAGACTCTGAAAAGATACTGGTTTTCCAAGAAAACATAGAAGTAATTCTGCTCACTTCACAGATAAGCTGCTCCAAGTCTTTTGTAATGAAAGAAGATAGATATATAGGGTTATCCTCTATTCAAGATGTGTTCTGGAATTTTAAAAATCTACCTGGACAGGGCATGGAGAGAGCAAATGTGACTACAGTTTAGCATTTATCCAAGCAGCAGCACTCAGTAAGGCAGCATGTCTGAGTCCAAGCCTCAGCCCTATCTTAGTTAAACCTAAGTTGACCTTCTAGTCAAGATGTAAGAGCGCTGTTGAGTCAGCTGTACAACAACACAGAGGGAGATGGCAACAGCTCAGAAATCTGTTTTGTATTTTAGCATGCCATTAATGTACTCAGAATTAGGACAAAGCACAGGATGAAACCCTAGGCAGGCACTGATGCTGCCCTTATTACCTATGGATTGGTTCTCTTCTCACTCATCCTGGTGTTACATCAGTGAATTGCTGATGTTTCTCTGGTTTACTTTGCTGCAGTGAGGATATGAATCTGGCCCAGAGCTCTAATATCTGTTCTAATTTAATTCATATCTCTTCTCCATGTGGGAATTCTCATCTAGACACAGCCCCCTTTGGGCACTGTGCTATTTCCAAATATAGGACTTTTTCCCTTTTGTACCGCATTTAGTGGAAAGCCCATCTTACTCTAGTTCATTTACATGACTTGCAACATGTTCTTAAGGTTAGGTTTAAGATATTTCTCTCCTCTGCCTACAGTCCTTTTTAAGTACATTGCATGTTTTATTATTTTGTGTAGTTTTCTTACACATAAATCAATATATAATGAAGCTATGCACTTTTACACTTGCCAAGGCACTGGCAGACATTAACTCTCCTAGACTCCTGGGAGGTGAGTAAAATAAAGAGAATTATTAGCTTCTCTATCTAGGTCTTTCCAGTGCATTCCACAGCAGAGTAGGAACATGTCAGATTTTACAAACAGACAAAACGAGGCTGGGAGATTACAGGGCGAACTGTACTAGGACAAGGAAGAATATGACCCAGAGAAATCAGCTTGTGCTTATCGCAGCTGAAATGTGCAGAGAACCCACACCCTTGTGTACCGTGAAGGTGTGCTCTCAACAACAGACTTTGGATGCAAGTTAGACAATAAACTGAGGCCAGTGGATTTATGTAGGTACAGCTACCACTTTCTAATTCTACCCCCAAGGGATATGCCTTCCGAAAGCAGATATCTCCAAAGATTTATGGAGATGATTGCCTTTTTTTCTGGGCCCATGCCAAATGTTTTGGTGTGTTAGGTTAGAGATGTAGTGATTTGCCCAAGGTAACGCAACAGAATGGGCCAAAGAATTGGAATCATGGAGGTTCTGGCTCTCAGCTCCAAGTGCTATTCAGCACAGCATAACTATCTCAGTGGTATTCTCTTCTACACTGATTGACAGATTCACATTTAATACATGTACGTCCTTAAACTCTTGAAAGGACAAACCTACTCCAGCAAACGCAAATGTCACAGATGACACCCAAGGGCAACACCGATCCATGAGTAAACACCTGGGAATGGCTAAGGAATAAACCTGTGGGGGAAGGAGGAAACAAAATGTCACGGTGTAACCCATGGGTTAGAATTTGTTACAAGACCCCTTTGTACCCAGCCACAGAGAATATGGGCTTGCTAGGGCCTGAAGCTCATACAACAGCAGTGCACAGTTGCTAACTCTAGAGAACCAAGCTCAAACCCTGCTGTGTTGGCCAGGGTGGAGGCCAATCACAATACGAGGCAAATCCTTTTAATATATTGCATATCATTGCAGTAATCCAAGACAAATCTCAGAAAAGAATATGCCTTTGCAAGAGTATTTTAGTCGCTGTGAAAATTATTCCAGTGAAGAAACAGCAAAATGATCTTAGCAGCATTCAAGTTGCCTGTCAGCTTTGGAATGACAATCCCTAGGCAGGAGACTGAGGAGGACACCAGAGAATGCTGTGGTTCCTGCAGACTTTTCTGCACAAAGGCAACTACGGTTGTAGTGACCAAGGCAGCGAACACAGCTACACAACATAGCATCAATACAGAGCTTACTTTTCTATTCCATAGCACCATCTCCATTTGTTGTAAAATTGTTGCGTGTGTGCACATATCACAGCTTCTTTTATAGTCCGTTCTGTCTTCCAAGGTCTAATAGGACATGCCAAACATGTCTGCAACCTTCTTGTTTTGCTATCTTAAAAGATAAAAGCTGAGGTTCAAATGACTCCAGGTTATATTAATGTAAGAAAAATATTAAGTATTTCCACATGTAATAAAATTATGAGAATTGTCAATACCAATTACTATTTATTAAATAACTTACCCCAAATCCTGCTCCAGTTACCAAGAAAGTATTGTAGGTCTAATCAGAAATTTCGATGTCTCTAGTGAAGCCAGAAAAATCAGTCCGCTTCCCCTTGTGGCAATTCATACCATTCTTGGGGTTTCTCTATTGCTGCTACACAGGAGAGAGCAGTTCAGATGCAGTAGGTGGATTCTGGCTCCTTTAAATTTCTGAACGTTTTCTGAATACAAGAGTTCAAAAGCTGAAAAAAAGTGATTTTTAAAAATACTCGATAAGATGCTGATTGTGAAAATCTCTGAATTAGAAGAAAGTCTTACACAACAAAAAGATACAGAAGAAATCTATAATGAACAAAAAAGTAATTTAAGATTGCTCCCCAAGGAAAATATCCCAAAGTATATCTCCTTAAAGAAGCAAATAAATTAATGGAAACAAAGACTAATATCCCATTATTTTGTTGGAAAATATCACTCGCATTCACACACTGTAAGAATGGTTTGCTTTGCAAGCCATTTTGAAAAATAAAAAAGTGCTTGACACAGGATCTGACATTATCAGTACAGCTTTAATTTTTTATGTCTAAACTCTTGGTTTTTATTTTAAATTAAAATCCTGACCACCTTTAGTAGTATCAAATACTTCTACACTTTTCACCATGAAGTCTTAAAATGTCTTACTAAGGTTAGCGACATTATCTCCATTTTATAAAAAGGGAAACAAGCATGGAGAGACAATTTGCCCAGACCCACCAAGCAGACCAGGAGCATATACAGAGCTATGATCCATCCTCCTGTGTGTTCTCATCCTAAGGAAATTATCATTGCCTTTAATTGCATTTTTATTTCCTTTAGAGAGCGCATAGGAATATCTGGAAACTTAGTAGCAATTTTTAAAAGTGCTTTTGGGGAAAAGGAAGATTTTAGTCACTCATTATGTGACTAAATTAATGCACATAGAAAAACACTCTTATGAATATAAAGCATGACATACACTCCACTTTCTAGGCTATTTAATATTTGCTCTGAAACTCTGAATCAAATCAAATCCCTCAGCACAGAATTGTTTACAATTTATTTCAACTTCAATTGAGGAGACAACACAGAGGTTCTCTTCAGTTTACAAGTGGCTGTGCTCTACTGATGTCACCTTCAACAACAATCAACCAGGTCTTTTGTAGTCCTCTGCCCCATTCAGCTCCTGATACTCTCTGAATATTGGTACCTATCATTCTCAAGTTCTCTGAAGGAAAGCCTGAATCACTTCCACTGCATGTTTCAAGGCATGTATTTAGCACAACAATAATTTCAGACAGACCTCTTCCTTACTGCCTTAATTCTGTCTCAACCTTAATTCAATAACTTACCAACATCCACTGGTTATTTAGTTACAAAGTCACTTTCCATACATTCATATATGTTTGCCTTATATATATAAAGGGAGAGAAAGAGAGTGGGCTACAAATCAATTTCACAAACATTTCCAGGCTTAGAAGATAAAATCCCCTGCAAATTACAACCAACTTTGGGCACCTTGATAAGACATCACTGAAGCAGGAGAATACTCACCATCCTAATGAAAATTACTAGCATCTGATTGACACTTGCATTTTCCTTTCAGTCATAGAGATGGGCAACACAGGCTCCCTGAAACTTTCCCAATTCTGGTACCAGCACAATCCAGACATGGGGAACAGCTAACCCATGTATTAGTCACTGGGGTAATAGTAGATATTTTAACACCACATACTGGAAAAAAATAGGAAAACATTTTGCCAGGTAAAGCTGGCAGGAGAGCTGGAGTAGGTAGGTGAGGTATAATTACACTCACTGGAATTTGGCCAGAATGCTAGATCAAATACACCTAACAGCCATGTTAGAACCTTGAACAGTTGGGGATACTTTGGTTTTTCTGTCTTGGCTAAAAGACAACACATTGTCTATATGTGTAATAACATACTGACTGTAATAAAATACTGACTTGATCACAGTGGTTTGCAGGAGAGTTTAAAGCATGTATTATATATTTTAGTACATGCCTATCAATATTCAAAACCTGAGCACCGGTAGCATCCACTTAACACAAATTTGCATAAATATACATCAATTTGCATAAGACTACATAAACACATGGTCATTTTCTCCCTGACACCCACTCCACACTTAGGCTGCACCACCTGTACCTCCTGAGGTAATTCACCCCTGAGCTTCCCGCCCACCTTCCCACACCGTTCAGGCCTCACCTGTGCTCGGGCATTTCACGGCCATTCAACTGAGGAAACCTACATGGAGACTCCCATTACCGAGCCCACTTTGGCCCAGCTGTTGGGCAGGTTTCTCCTTCCGCCTCAGCAAGGGACAGTTTGACCCCATGAGAGAAGAGTGCCCCGGGCCCCGTGAGGGGAGCGGTCCCCTCAGAAATGGTGGTGAGTCCTAGGACCATGATGGGGAAGAACTGGTTGGAGAAGGGAAG